>JACVVK020000029.1:2007500-2015000 GCA_018292915.2 Batillaria attramentaria | reverse complement strand
TTTTCTCTACTTCAGTTCTTCCCCCCCCCCCCCCCCCTTAGTTTCCGGGGGAGGACTTGGTGTGTGGTGGCATGCTTCACAGGCGCACTTGTTCTCTCTCCACACATAATGTTTTTCTTTTCTTTTTTTCCCCTTGGTCAAGACTGGCCTCTGATAATCACTGATCGCGTTACTGAATGAAACTTTGATCGCTGTCAAGTCGGGGACATGCATACATTCATCACCAGATCTCGAATTTGATGTTTTGGATAATTGGATAAACACAGAATACAGAATTACTTTATTAATTCTGTGAAAGGGAAATTGTCTCTCTGTCCCACATCAGCAACAAACATTATTGAATAAAACATTTAAAAAAATTACATTAAAAAAAAATGAGTAAAACAAACTTGACCAGTGAAATTACATAAAATCAAGAAATCTCATTGTATAACACATTATCACATACATGTATACATGTGATACCAGTTCATCCGTAATACCAGGTCAGATGCATAAGTCTTTGAGCAACAGCCCCCGTATCAAAACCAGCCATGGGTAAGAAGATAACAAAGGGTGTAGAACGAAGCCTTTTCTCCTCCGCCTGAGGTCGCTGTTTGTACATTCTAGTCTTCTGCTCAAGGTCCAGTGATCTGGCCTCATGATTGACTTTGACAGTCTCTTTTGCGGGCGCACCTTTCACCTGTCCCGGTTAGGCGAGAGTTGTGTAGTAGGGACATTGTGTTCTGTGTCAATGTTTGCCGGTGTAGGTCGGTTTAGGCCAGGAGAGAAAGGTGTTGCTGAATGAAGTTATAGATAATATTTCTGATCCCGGAGTGCTCTTTTTGATGGTGCGGGCAAATTTTGTGTGTATAGTGAAAGTGTAGTACCTAGTGTTTGGGTTTTTCCAAGGCTTGGAGCGTTCGTGTGTGTGCACGCGCGCCAGCACAGAGAGAGAGAGAGAGAGAGAGAGAGAGAGAGAGAGCTTACAATAATGGGCAGCTTATTGGTTTCGAAATGTTGTTCCATTTGTTGTGTGTGTGTGTGTGTGTGTGTGTGTGTGTGTGTGTGTGTGTGTGTGTGTGTGTGTGTGTTTCGATCTTGTCCAAGCCTTCAACCTGTGTAAGGAGGCCACTGCCCTCTACGGAGGTTACATTCCACTAAATCGACCCTGTAAAATGCGGCCACCTGTCTCAGGACACCCACCTTCTCTTGTTCCCACAGACGTCAACCACCGCAGTACAAACCCCGTGACGGGCCCCCACCAAGTAACATGCTATTACCGTACACACCTGATGGAGACAGCCGGTAATTGGGACCTACACATATCAGCCCTCCCCCCCCCCCCCAGCGTCCACCCCTTTCTGGACCTCACTCCAGCAGTGGTAGGTCAGGTGGAGTTGTTTGAGGGGGGGGCAGCGCGAGACGGAGAGGAATTCGAACAATGTAGAAAACACACGCGGGTTTGGGTCTTTCCCCTGCAGCCTGATCGATACTGGCTGTTGGGTTCGGGGGGTCGGGGAATTTACAGTATGCAAATGTGGGAAAACGGGGCCCCGGGTCAGGCTAGGACAGGGAAGGGGGGTGGGGGGAGGAGGGCGGGGGGTTACTTGAGAATGGCGACTGCATGAGTGCGTGTTGTTAACTCTTGAAGTTAACTCTTGAAAGCCCATGCATATATCGCAATTTTACTTGAAATCTTCAGCTCACTGAGAGCCACTTCAAGCCACTATTATACAATCTGTAGCGGTTTTGGGCCTAGCGGGGAAGGTCCGCGCCTTGTGTAACAGTGGTTTGAAGTGGCTACTTGTGGCGTGCAGTGGCTTGTTCTTTTAACCAGTCTTATCATGTGGTGGGCGGGGGGGGGGGGGGGGGGTTGAGCTCGGGGCTCTTAGGAGGTAAACGGGCTAAGTCCATCTTTGCTAAACCAGCTTGTAGTTTGGAACAGTTTCGCTCGTGAGTGCCCCCGTACGCTCGAAATACGTTATCTTGATGATAGGAACAGCTCTTAATTGTATTTAAAACACTATGCGCGAGCGGTCGAACATTCAAATTCTGCAACTGTTGTTACACTACTTTAGCGCTCACTATGGTCACCGCGATCGAATACGCTCCTGTTGGCTCAGTGCCAGCATTACAGACGCTGTCACTGTTCTTTGCCATGCACTCTCCACTTTTTTTCTTCTTCTTCTTCTTTTAAGTCTACACAAACGTACATTCATGTCTTCTAACCGCAATCTACGGGAATAATGTTTCGTCTCAGTACCGCAAATTTCACCACTTTTCTTTTCCGTACCGCATTGTACCTCATTTTTGATTATTTCTTCTCTTTTTTTTCTTTCTTCTTTTGCCGTATTACCCATGTTTCCGTGATCGACCCATTTTTTTTCTTTTTTAACATCATGTAAATTTATACTTTCCTATGAGAGCCTAGATTCCTCGAACCGAGCGCCAAATGCGCGTTATTGGGGGATGGATTTTGAAGTCCTGCTACTCGGCTTTTACTTCTTTTATGGAGAAAAGGGAATTAGCACCAAAAAAGAAAATGAAATCTCCTTTTGGGGATAGCCGGGCAATTTATTGTGCTGCCAGAAAGACGGATTCCTGATACTCCCAGAGGGACCGGCCCCCACCCAAAAAAATGTCCTGAAAAACGCGTTTTAATGCTTCTCGTCTTGCATGCAGATTTAAACCATGCATGGAGATGTGGGGGAGGGGGGGGGGGTTATAGATCGCGAGGGTAGGGTGCTGTTTCTTGTCTGTGATGGAACAGTGTGAGGTGTCTTGAGTGTGAGGTTCACAGGGCGACGTGTCCCATGAATCTCTTTGTCTGCTGGCGTTGAAATGAAAGTGTTGATGGTGTTTTTTTTTAGTGGAATAATCGAGAAGTGCTCTCTCTCTCTCTCTCTCTCTCTCTCTCTCTCTCTCTCTCTCAATGTACTATTTTGTAGTGTCACTTTGGCCTTGCCATCTTAGATTTTTTTTTGTAATATTCTTGTCTTCATTTGCCTCGTGTAGTCTTTTATTTATTTATTTATTTATTTTTATTGTAGCAACGGCTGATTGTAAATTAATCATTGTTTGGTCAAATCACTTCCTTTGGAAAATAAAGTTAATTCTCTCTCTCTCTCTCTCCCCCCCCCCTCTCATACGCACGCACACACGCACGCACGCACACACGCTCACGCGCACACACACACACACACACACACACACACACACACACACACACACACACACACACACACACACACCGGCTGCCACGCCTCCAGCAAGACAAAACTTGACAGTACAGAAAGGATATAATTTATGCCTCACACAGAGGCTGTAGGCAAAAAAAAAAAAATAAAAAAAATCCACTTCTACTGAACTAGTTGAAAGTTTCTGCAACTCTGAAATGGAAAGGCTGGAGGTTTGGTAGTCGCAGTTCGGTCTGTCGCCGGGCCAGACAAAAGAAACAGTAACCGGTAATTCTCTTCCCCTCCCTCTGTGTGTGTGTGTGTGTGTGTGTGTGTGTGTGTGTGTGTGTGTGTGTGTGTGTGTGTGTGTGTGTGTGTGTGTGTGTGTGAAAGGGAGAGAGAGAGAGAAAAAAGCAAGCAGAGAAAGGGGTTGGTAATATGTCATGGGACTCCATCATTTTTGACACTCCAATTTCTGCCGCGCTGGGACTTTCTGCATTTCAAGTTTGTTCTGGGCCGGGAGCCAGGGGAGATCAGTTTCACACTTTCGACGGCAGGCAGTGCGAGTGGCCCGCCCCTTCCTCCTCCCCTCCCCACTATTACCTTGTCACGTTTCGTCGTTTGCAATGCAAAATTCTTGTTTTGAACAAAATCACACAGACACCTGACCGTTTCTTTTGTCTGTCTGTGAAAGTGAGTCATGTCGTATGCATGATTCACTGCGAGATGTTGTTAAAGGAATCTTGAGAGAGAGCGAGAGAGAGAGAGAGAGGGGGGGGGGGGGAGAAAAAAGTCACACGCAACGGAGCCCGCTGTCCAAACGAAACGTGATTATAGCGTGAGAGGGGGAGAAACTATTATTATTAATTTAAGGCTCTGTAACAAAGGAGCGGGAAAAAATAAACATGATTTTCCTCGGGAAACGTCACCAGACTCAGTAATTGTGTAGTTGTTTTCCTCCAGCAGTCGTCTTCCTAGGGAAATGAGTTCTGCGTCCCCGATAGCTCATACGCATAACTCTAAAAAGCCCATGTAAAACCCACATTTTTACTTGAAATCTTCAAATCACTAGTAGAAGCCACTTGAAGCCTCTATCGCGCAATCTGCAGCAGCCTTGCGTAATAGTGGCTTGAAGTGGCTCCTACTGGTGTGCAGTGGCTCGTTCTTTATAACAAGTCTTGTCGTAATCGCGGGCAGTGGGTGGTTGGATAATAATAATAATGAATTGCAGGGATGTCACTGGTGCCCGGACACAGGACTATGACCGATAGACTTGGCCAAATGTCCGATGAAAACCTGTCCAGCAGGACAGATGTCCGATTGTTTATTTCAAGAGGAGGTCATATGTCCGATTGCGTTTCTGTTGATCGCGGACAAACTAGTGACATTTTTCCGAGTGAGGGCTGCCACCTTGCGCTACTCGGGGAGCTTGCTCGCTTGCACAGAGAATATTTTTAGTTACACGCATGTAAAGTGAGTAATGTGTGGTATGTGGTATTCCCTGAAAAAAGCCCTCTGATTGGCAAAGAGTTTAACCCTGACCTGTGTTTATGTGGTTCCTGTTTTACAAAGGCTTTATAGTCGCGCGCCAGAATGTCCTATTGTTTCGTTCCAATTCAGGACAAATGTCCTATTCATCTGCCACCTTCCAGGACATTTGTCCTAAAGGTTTCAAGCTCCAGTGACATCCCTGGAATTGTACTTATATAGCGCAAAATTCTCACAGAGTGACTCAGTGCGCGTACTCCCGCACTCATACCAAGAAATATGCACGTGCACACACACACACACACACACACACACACACACACACACACACACACACACACACACACACACACACACACACAGCAGCTGAATCAGGATGAGGTAAGTGGGCTTAGTCGAAAGCCAGCCGGAACAGATGCGTTTTCAAGTCAGATAAATATATATACTATGCTTTTTTTTTTTGCTTTTTTTCTTTTTTTTTTTTTTTCTTTTTTTTCTGCTTGTGTTGAGTGTCGCTGGGATTACTTTGTGGGGGAAAAAACAAACAAAATAGGCGTTATTGTTCAATTCTGTGTTTTATTGCAGGCTGGCAGGCTGCTTAATCATTTCACGGCCAGCCCATTTAATGGATAGCTGCGTCAGCAGATAAAAACGATCTTCCTTGCCAATCTGTCGACTGGTGTTTGTACACAGCTGGTAATCGCTTTATCTCACCGAATATATCCATGTGTCACTTGTCACATACTGCGTCCGACATTTTCAAAGTCACCGACCGCGTGCTCCGGACGCATGATTATTGTTCCCGCTTCACTTTCTGCCCACGGCGCATTGTACTGCCAGTGGCGTCACTCACTGACCGTGTGTGCGTATGTGATTTTATTTTATTTTTTTTAGTATGAATTTAATGATACGGTCTTGTACATGAATTTATAATCGTGTTAGAAGTCGTGACCAGAAGTGATAGCGGGAAACTAAACCGTGCCGGCCCGGACATTATGAACTGGGATTTGCATGACATGAAATGATAATGTACCTGCATGATGTATTACCACGGCTTTGAGAGCTTTATAATTGTCACCCTTTCCGACGCACTTGGTGGTTGTGAGAGAGGGGGTGGGGGGTGGTGGTGGGGGAGGAACCTCCGGGGTCAGTGAATAAGACCCCGTCGTTTGAGAGAGAATAGCAAACAGGAACGTGTTCGAAATTGTACCTTCTTCGCAAACATTGCATCTGATAAGAGAGGCACTGTCGCAGGTTTGGTGTTTGGCCACTTTCCCCTCTCGTCTGACCTTTGTTTTATGCTGGTATGATATACGCTGATACATACATACATGTACACCCGCCTTTGTTGGGACCGTCAGTGGAGTGGTTTATTGGTTTCGTGTTGATACTTTTTCAGTTGAGGTGTGTGTGTGTGTGTGTGTGTGTGTGTGTGTGTGTGTGTGTGTGTGTGTGTGTGTGTGTGTGTGTGAGAGAGAGAGTGAGTGTGTGTGTGTGAGAGAGAGAAAGAGAGTGTGTGTGTGTGTGTGGGGGGGGGGGGGGGGGTATGTGGCGTGTGTGTGTGTGTGTGTGTGTGTGTGTGTGTGGCGTGTGTGTGGCGTGTGTGTGTGTGTGTGTGTGTGTGTGTGTGTGTGTGTGTGTGTGTGTGTGTGGTATGGTGTGGTGTGTGTGTGTGTGTGTGTGTGTGTGTGTGTGTGTGTGTGTGTGTGTGTGGTATGGTGTGGTGTGTGTGTGTGTGTGTGTGTGTGTGTGTGTGTGTGTGTGTGTGTGTGTGTGTGTCCCTGCCTTCTCCCTTCCCCTCCTCCTCTTCTCCTGAAGTCGTCTAACAGCCATTACTTACTTCAAGTTTCTTACATGTATCGTGTATGCACATTCACCCTGAGCTTGCATGAAAAGTCCACAGTGCACTACACTGCAATGAAAATCCATTTCAGAAGGCCCATAAATCTTCTCATTTCCTTCGGGAGTGGATGGGGTCCGGGGGAGGATGCACATGTACTTTTCAGCGCAACTGACGCACCTGCATGTGAACGTTAAATAATACACTTGAAGCATGTCGGGGAGATGATGAGCAACTTAACGTCGTTATGCCCGGGCGCAAATCCGCGTTTCCTGTCTACATAATTCGTCAGGCAGCCCTGACGTTTAAGGCCTCAGTATGTTCGTCTTGCATGTACAGGAACGTTGTGGACATGCGCTTGAGTTGGCATATTATCGCGTCTTTGCTCAGCCAACTTAAGTTTTGGAATAGTTTTGATCGTGAGTGCTTCTGTACGCTCGAAATACTCTATCTTGTTTTTGTTTGTTTGGGTTTTGGGGGGTGGGGTGGGGGTGTGGGGGTGTTGTAGGGTTTTTTTGGTGGGTGCAGTTTTTCTTTTCTTCTCTTTTGTTGTTTTGTTTTGTCGTTTTGTTGTTTTGTTTTGTTTTGATCGATCAGGGTCGTAAATGATAGTTGTTGGTTTATACAGATGTCTTTCGTTTCGTATAGTCTTGAACATTAACGAGATAAACTTATGGTATGCTTAGTAAACATTCAGTTATAGCAGCCTTGCAATGGCAAATTACTTATTACAAATTACGAGAGAGAGAGAGAGAGAGAGAGGCGGGGGGGGGGGGGGGGTCCTCAGAGAGGTCTCAGTTGGTGACCATTCTCTTTTCAACAGATAGCTGATGAATGATAGTTGTTGCCGAAGCACGTACGATTTGTCTCCACGCCCGAGCGCGTGCCTGTTGTTGAATGAAAATTCAAACGACCGCCTTTGTTCCGATTGGCCCGGAACCAGCTGTGTATGAAAAACGATTGGTGTTTGACAGAACGGGACACAAGCGATGTGACCAGACACCTCGGCAAAGG
>JACVVK020000029.1:1985000-2002500 GCA_018292915.2 Batillaria attramentaria | reverse complement strand
GAAAACAAAACCTTTTCCCTCAGTCCCTCCCCGCCTTTTCTTCCCGACCCTGCGCCCTTTTTACCCCACCATTGTCGCTCGCTCTCCGACTTCCCCCAACAGGTAATCCGCCTCGCTTTTCCTCCTAGCTACCACTGACTGGGGCTACTCAGAACGGCGGAGAGCGTTTCCGATGTTGTTACGATTGACTAGAAGTAAAGCTACAGTAGAGAGCCACGTCGCCGGAACCATTGTCCCGGAGTAGCACAAGAATATCTCCCGGCCGTCTTGGCTGACTCCCTGTAGGTAATCCACCTTGTGTTTCCTCTCCAGATACCTTCTCCCTGCTTTACTCAGTGCCAATACTCCCCCTTCTGCCGTGGACGCCAGGGGCCGAGGGACCGCTCAAATACTTGTCAAAATCTTAAACAAATAGCCGTCGATTCTGGCCACTGTTGGCCCAATCAGGCTGATTATGGGGGGGGGGGGGGGGGAAGGAATTTGCGCGGCCCTATCGCGTCCCAAGGCATGGGGGGTCCTTAACATCCGCTCTTACCAACCCATTAGTGGTTGAGGGGGGGGGGGGGGACAGTGTAGTGTGACATTAACACGGCGTTGTCTAGAAGCTTGCGATGCGTATGAGTCCCTTGGTGCCGTCAAAGTGTGGAGGAAATGTTGGGCAATTTACGGGTCCGCATGCCACCGCCACTTCGTACCGCGCATGCTTCGTTCGTTTCTGTCGATAGTGTTTGTCAATAATAATGATAATAGTAGTAATAATAATAATGAATATATTAATGAATAATACATTTTAAAAATAAAAGCTCATTGCACTAGATGTGTGTGTGTGTGTGTGTCTCTGTCTGTCTGTCTGTCTGTCTGTCTGTCTGTCTGTCCATGTGTGTGTGTGTGTGTGTGTGTGTGTGTGTGTGTGTGTGTGTGCGTGTGTGTGTGTGCACATTAAAAGAGCTTTCGGGGTTTTTAAATGTATTCTCTTTTCCCCTTTTTCTAAATGTAAACTTTAGAACCTGAGAAAGGTACACTTACCTGCCAAACCACTTTTCACGTAAATGGCATGGAGCACCAAGGAGCATGTATACTTATTGAAATATTTACCTGTATGCTCTTTGGGTGCACCTGACTTGTGTGTAACTGTAAGTTGTGTGTAAAGTCTAAAGGCATTGAGAGCTTTGGTTTCTTCAGCCAAAGGCTTTGAGTTTGCAGTTTACTTGATCAGTGAGCAACTGGTTTTGACATGTTTGGTCACTGGACTGCACTTCTAGGGAAAATTGCCTTGACTGTTCTGTAATTCAAAATACTAATGCTACCTTTTTACGCTCACAGATCGTTCTGAGCTGTTTTCATGCTATCTGTCATCACTCCACTTAGACACCGGGACAGTGACATCTTCTTCTGTGTCTTCTTCTTGTTTTTGTTCTTCTTTGTCTTCTTGTTCTTCTTGTTCTTTGTCTTCTTTTTGTTCTTTGTCTTCTTTTTGTTCTTTGTGTTCTTCTTTGTCTTCTTCTTCTTCTTCTCCTTCTTCTTTGCCTTCTTCTTCTTTGTCTTCCTCTTCTTTGTCTTCTTCTTCTTCTATGTCTTCTTCCTCGTCTTTGGAGGAGCCGGTGTGGTCGAATGGTAGAGTGTTGGACTTCTAATGCTCGGGTTGTGAGTTCGATCCCCGCTGGGGCCAAATATTTGTGCTGGCTTTTTCATCGTTGCCCCGTCTTTGATATCACCCTATGTGGTGGAAAAGGACGTTAAACCCCCAAACACCCACCCACCCACCCTCCTCGTCTTTGTCTTCTTCTTCTTCTTTGTCTTCTTCTTCTTCTTTGTCTTATTCTCAGTTCTCTGTGCTGCATCTTGCTGATAATTTTATTTCATCTAAATTGCTCAGCCTGTTGTGGTGGACCTTGTACAAGTCGCCGTGAATGAGACAGGTATCTGTTGCTTGCATGACATTACTGCACGCCAAATGATTAGAACCCCAGTCGCCATTTCAGTCAATGAGATCCGAAACGGGGGTGGTGTTTTTGATGAGTGTTTAGCTGGACCCAGCACCGGCTGAAGAGGGTGACAGTGAGCGGACGCGCGCAGGACGGTGCCCCATTCAAGACCTGCCGCCCCTTCAAATATTGACTCGTAGCCCGGTGGTCCTGCGCTCAGGTACCCAACAACAATATCACCACGACTGTTTACTTGCCACGCCACGGGAAGCTTCGTTTGTTTATGATATTTTAGCGGGAACTGGCGCTAGAAAGGAGAGAAAGTAGGTTGGCAGGGTAGAGACCACAGACCTGGATGCAGTTAGGGGGGGAGAAAAAAGGTGGGTATGGGTGATCGATTACAATTTTCTTCAGGTCAGTAGATTCAAGGTTAGTCTGACTGATATCAGGCGTTTTTGGATGACCTTGCCCAGAGATCAAGGTCGCAGAGATTGGGCAGTATAGGCTGTCAGAAATCGGTTTGTTTGTTTTTTCGCAGAACATTTTGCCATTCAAGTTGCGCACAGTGGCGTCTCGCAAAGGTGTTGGTCACATGCATGTCATCGAGGATGATTTTTTTTTTTTTTTTTCGTTACTGTGTTCAGAAATGTCTGGATCTCATGCCTGAAGGTGAAATATCACCGTAATGTTTATCTTATCGTGTTTATAAGTACAGGAGTTACTAGCTGATGTTTTCATGTTGATCCTTGTAAACCATTCACTCCAAAGTTTACTAACGATGATGTTACTGTACTTGTTAGGGTCACACGGAGGGGTTGTCGGGGGTGTGAGGGGCAGGTCACTGTTCAAATGCCCGGACCTTAAGGTCAGCTTGACTTTAACCCCCCAAGGGTGAACGTTATCAGTGTTCTGTTGACCACGCGCCGGAAAGTCATCAGTTGAAGTCTTTGAAGTTAATCCTCGATTTCTTAAAGGAGACGACAGTGCTTTGGTCGTGGATTCAGTCTCCGGCAGGTTGGTTGGTTAGTTAGAGTGTAACGTCCTTTTCCGGGTGACGTCAGAGACGGGCGACGCGGGGAAAAAAGTCGACACAAACGTTTGGCGCCCACCCGGGATTCGAACTCACGACCCGATCGACGACAGCCCAACGTTAGACCGACCAGCTTTGCTATCCCCAGGTCCATATAGTCCGGGGCACTTCCAGCTTTAAAACTAGATGTACTCCCTCTAGTCTAAGCCAGACATACTCCACCTTCACACGCCAGATTTTTTTTTCCCAAGCTGCAGACACTCCTCTAATGAAACAAATCGTTTGTCTGCATGTGGCTTAGACTAGCGGGGAGTAAATCTAGCGTTAAAGCGGGAAGTGCCCCCGGAGTATATTAGCAGCTTGGGGGTATGTGGTGGTGCAGGTCCCATGCAAAACCAAAACTTGTCGCAGGTATTTTCTTCGTTGCTCCTTCTTTGATGTCACCCTTACGTGGTAGAAAAGGATGTCACGCCCAAGACCCCCCAACCAAGCAGCTTGACGGAAACCCTATTAGTCCGGTCTCTGATTTACGGGAGCGACTTCTAACGAGTTTACTGGCCTTCTCAGCCCTCGGCCAAATACGCTCGCTGCTTGCGACGTGTGCTCGGCCCTGCTGTAATCGGGTCCATTATTTGTCCAACTGACCCTGTTGGGCTCTCAACTCAGCCGGTGTCTCTCTGTGACTGTGTGACTCGAGGGGTCATTATCTGCCGTGAGCACCTTCGGGGTTCCTCCTCCTCTTTCTCTGTGGTCGGAATTTCATGGGGTTCAGGTGTGACCGGACTTCGGACTGTGGACACCTGCACGTGATGGTCGTAAGGTGGGACTGTCCCCGCCAGTAAGGCTGATGGGATGGGTTCGTGACGATGAATACGACATCGTGGTGTTTAGTGGCTTCGGGTTTCAGTAGCTAGTGAAAGTTATGGCTGTAGCGTGCGGGATCGAGACCTTTTGCGCACACACCCACGTATGCTCGTACGCACAGAGGGAGAGAGAGAGAGAGAGAGAGAGAGAGATTGGTATGGGCTAGCTTAATTGGCATAATTAGAGAAGGAAGGACAAATTCATACGCATCCATGGTGTTCCAGAAACTTGTAGAAGTCAGTCTGTCACATATCTTTGTCACGGAATACAACATTTGTAATGACTGCAAAACTTTAATTCTTTTCTCAGTTTAAAGTGCAAGCCGACAGTGAGATATATGCAGTTTACACTTTGTGCTTTAATTTGACAACCACCAAAATACCCGACCCTAATTTTTACCTGTAATTTCCATTAAGGATACACCTTGCACTGCTGCAGGTCTTCTAAGCTTACAGCCGGACCTACCTTGGCTTATAACGATGACAAGTACATGATACCAGTTAGGTGTGTACAAAATATGAACCATTTTGGGACCGTCCTTGCTAGGATATGAGCCAAATCGTGAGCCAAAGCCTGTCAGCCATTTCACTTGCAAGTGAAGTGGCGCGTTTCTCTGAAACAGACTATAATCATGGTCGTCTCAGTGCAACTCGCACGTGGTCGCTGCTGGCGACATTACAAGTTTACAAAGCTCTAAAACACACACTTTTATTAGGACCACTGACTCAGTGGTGGAAACATCTGTGCAAAACACGGTTTTGACATAGTGGGGGGGTTGCTGATTCTGCCAGGTGCCGGTTTAAAGAGTAACATAGCTTATCTGTTTGATTCATCAGAACTTTGGACTGCAGCGTGGCAACGTATACAGCACATACGCCGTTAGCCAGTTTCGTCTGACACTGCTCCGACAGTGTCAATCAGAAAGGGATTTGTCCCAGTGATTTAGGGGGGAGTGGGAAAAAAAAAAGAAAAAAAAGCACGACATTTTCTGACAGGTCGTCGCGACCCGACAAGTCAGTCACTTAGCATCCCCATGTATTCAGGAGGCAGGCTAATTACGCCTGAATAATACATGTAACACAGACGCGGAAGTTGGCCCGTTGTTGCTGTTGCTGAAATAACCTGCCCGCGTGGGCGTTTTTCCTTTACGTTGGTGGAGCTATGCATGGCGGTTCTGATCAAACTAAGGAGACTCGAAATAGCTGAGTTAGTGCAGCGTTGGACTGCTAGTGTTCGGGTTGTCATGGGTCGTGGCAACCAGATTTTGTGCTGTTTGTCGTTGTTGCTGTTGTTGTTGTTGTTGTTGTTTTGTTTTTGTTTCTGTGTTTTATTTGGGTTTGTTTGTTTGTTTGTTTTTCATCGTTCTGCCCTGCTTGATCTCACCCTTTGTTTTTTTTTTGTTTTTTTAAAAAGGGCTCAAGTCCCCAAAACTAACAACTCTTCACTCAACTGTTACATTTATATTCGTGTTCAGCCAGATTTGTGCCTGAAGATAAAGCTCTTTTACGAATGACTCACTCTTAACTAATTACACCATGGGTCGTTTTGGAGGTAAAGATTTTCGGCTGCCGTCGTATTTTGATTGAGGTCTATTTCGCTTCCTCCCCCCCCCCCCCCCCCTTTTTTTTTTTTTTTTTTTTTTTACGTTTTGCGAAAACGCCAACCGTACACCACGTCATAAAAGCCGCTTTTACATACTACCGCCGCATTTTATGGTGCCAGTTTGTCATATTTGACTTAAAAAAACAAAACAAAAACTTCGTTTTAACTTATTTTGTCGTTGTTGTTGTTACTTTGATTTGATTTGGGTTGGTTTTTCGTTGTTGTATTGTGTGTGTGTGTGTGTGTGTGTGTGTGTGTGTGTGTGTGTGTGTGTGTGTTTTGGGTTTTTTATTTTTATTTTTATTTTTTTTTTTTTTTGGGGGGGGTGGTGGTGGTGTTATGTTTTGGTTTTGTTTTTCCTGTTTAGTTTTTGTTTGTTTGTTTGGGGTTTTTTTTGTTAGTTTTTTGTTGTTGTTGTTGTTGTTTGTTTGTTTTGGGGTTTTTTTAATTGTTTTTTTTGGGGGGGAAGGGGGGGGGGGGCAGGCAAAAACGCCAACCACACACCAGGCCTTAATATAACGTAGCTCTACTCGGAGCCGCGCCCCTCATTTATGTATAGCCGCGTGACGAAAGTACTGTTGTGTAACTAATTACTGCTGGATGTCCGGACAAACAAAGCGTTTGTGTTGACTGTCGACAAGCCCTGGACGAATCGTCGTCCCACGGCGTCTGTCGCTTAGACAACGACAGCAAACAGGCTGGATATGGATAAATGTATGTAGGAGTAACAAGGGCTCTGTATTTTCTGCGATCTAGAAACTCTACAGTTTAGCAGGACACAAACGGCGTAGTTTGCGTTCTTTCGCAATTTATCCACTTTGACTTTCCATTTCCAACGTTATTAACAGTTCAAAGTCAGCCGCGAATTAGTCTTTGTGGCTTGCGCGGCTTTAAGCCCTAAAAACTCACTCACTCACTCACTCAACAGTTTCGGCAAAGGTTGAGTGACCGAAGAAATGCCAAAGAATCATTCAGACATTTATTTGTAACAGGACTGTAAGTTAGTCATTGAGAATAGACCTGTAGTGTAGCTGGATACAAACAGCGTAGCGTCAATGACGTTCTTTCGCAATGTACCATCCACTTTGGCCTTTCACTGATTTCGAACTTTGCTCTGATCGTGATAGTCACGGAGACACTAAAACTAAAAGAGCTTACGAAATACCAGAGATTGTTTTATTTTTCAGATTCCCAGCCCGCACAGGATAAATGGAACACACGCCGTTTCTTTCACACACACACACACACACGCACGCACGCACGCACGCACGCACGCACGCACGCACGCACGCACACACACACACACACACACACAACTTTCCTTCACACGTACTGGCGAACTGGTTGTTGGCTTGCAAGGCATTTCTATGTAAAGTTCATAAAATTTTATAAGAGACAGAACAACGAGGGAGGGGGGGGGGGGATGCACAGTGTTTGTCTAGTACTAGTAGTACGCCAGATCAGTAATTGACTCACGTCTTCGCAACGACCGCACACAGAAGACTATAATTTTGCGCGCGTCTTAATCAACGGTGTCATGCTTCTGTTAATAGTGTTATCGTAAGCAACTCAGGTGGATACTTGTGAAGTGGGGCATTGCCCCCGTGGTGCCCCGGCAGGGCGCTGCCTCTGAACCCCGGCCTAGGTTTCAGGTTTTTTTTTTTGTTTTTTTTTCTCTCTCACTCTCTTTTCTTTTTTGTTTTCCTCAGCAATTGCCCAGCCTGATAAAACCTGGTAACGGAAAGATTAGTATCTTTTAACTGTGTAAATTAGGAACGTCTTGCGTGATTGAAATAACCAGTCAGAACACTCGACGTTCGAACAATAATGAGACCATTCGTTTATCAGCGAACACCTGCATTTGTATCCGCAAACAAAGTTGACTGTGTGAAATCCTGACTGTATGGCAGGTGTATCTATGTTTATCAATGTTTATCTATGTTTATCTCTGCTTATATCTGTATCAGTGTCAAGTCGAGATATAACTGGTTGTTCAGATAACCCGAGTGCAGACAGACACCATCTAGTCGCCGTAGGGTTAAAAGTTCATCACACGTAACATACATTTTCTTAGTGTCTGTGTGATATTTGCTGCACGGAAGCGATTGGAAGCATTACTGACTACCGTTAGTGTAAGTTTCGTATCGAAGTGGACGCTGATCTCTGAAGGTCAGAAACGGACCACTGAAAAATAGGGATTGTCGGTGGTCTAGTGGTTAAGAGACTTCTCAACTAGTGCGAGAGGTCAGGTTCGAGTTTCACACGGGGCGAAGAATTTCTCCTTCTCGTACGTGGCACCGTTCATTCGGGCCGATCGTCGGGGGTTCTCTGCGGGTACTCCGGCTTCTTCCTCCTCTGCTTTCGAAATACTCAGCCCACAAAATTTGAAAATGCAGTTCTGAATTCCGTAGCTTAAAAAGCTGAGCTGACCCTTCGCACCACGTGATTGTAATCTGTTCATCCCCAGTGTGTGAGAGAATGCGTGTGGTTCACTTGAGCGTTCGTGCTGGTTTCAGCTCGTGGCGATTTGAGCCAGTTCAAGAAATTGGGTAAAGCGCCCATCCACAATACGCAGCTATTATTATTATTATTATTATTAAATATGGTAACACTTGTCTTCGTTCAACATAATTTGTCTTCGTCTCTCGTGGTCTCTCTAAAGCGGGGGAGCCGGGGTGGTCGAATGGTAGAGCGCTGGACTTCTAATGCTCGGGTCGTGAGTTCGATCCCGGCTGGGGCCAAATATTTGTGCTGGCTTTTTCGTCGTTGCCCCGTCTTTGATATCACCCTATGTGGTGGAAAAAGGACGTTAAACCCCCAAACACCCACCCCACCCTCTCTAAAGCGCACGGTTACACGGCTGCCAGTCTGCATGTTGCCGTACTCGGCTGCCTGCTGGCGGGCAAGTGTTCCGCGGCACACGCAGCCTGCGGCGTTGCAAGCTTTGGGCAGTGATTGGTCAGTTGGCTCTACGGGCTGCCTGTGGCTAGCTGGCTGCCAGGAAAAATAGAACGGCTTTCTATTCCCGCGCCGGCACCGGCAAGGGGGATTTGCCAGCTGGCAGCCAGCGATTTAATTGAGGCCGTTCTTAACCGGGCAGACTTTTGGTTCGCGAACTAGGTTCGGAGAGTACGGCGAACTAGGTTCGCGCACGTTGTTTCTTAACCGACCAAATACTTGTGCGGAAACCCTGGTTCGAAAGGTTCGGCGAACTAGGTTCGAGGACTGCATAGCGTGTCGTGGGAACCCTCGCGATCCTTTTGCCGATCCTGCGCTCTGATTGGTTGCTCGGGGAGAGCTGTTGTGCGCATGTACAAACTTGAGGAAAATGGCGGACGGCATCGCGGCTATCGACTCACTTCACATTTCCCTCTCTTGCGCTCTTTTCCTCTTATCTCCTCTTCCTCGGCTTCCAAGAGTTCACTCAAAACGATAACTACCGCAAATGCCTGGTCGTCTCGATCTACGAAGGCGCCCATTTTGGTTGTTTACGATTGTCTCAACTTGCGAGTCCGCCTTGTTCGGGCGATGACGTATGCATATCATTAACGGTCGGTTAAGAAAGAGAACTAGTCCGGCCGAACCTCTGGAACTATGTACGTGCGTGCGCTTGCCCTGTTCGTATACAATACACAGTTCGCCGAACAAGTTCGCCAGACTGGTGGTTCGCCCGGTTAAGAACGGCCTTTAGGGTTGCCAGCGTTGCCAGCCCTGCAAGTACCAATCCTGGCAACGTGTAGCAGCGGCCCTAACAGAACAAGTCGATCGCCCAGCTTTCCCACACTTCCTCATCACGCCAGCTCTTTGTTATCGTGTAGGTCCATAGATCTGTGATTGTTCTCTGTAGAGTGTCAGAAATGTAGTTTCACGGTAGTAGCGCAGTTCTTATCATCCTGTCTGGATACTTGCAAGAAAATAAATTCACATTCAGAAGACAAATAGATGTGAAAATCAGACTTTACGTCCATTTGGGGGTTGACTCAGCAGTGAGGCATTCTGTGCCTGGACACAGCTATGTTGGCGTATCGCTTCAGGATGCTGGTGGCTTGGGCCTGATAAGAGTTCCTGCACGGTCTACTGTGCTTGGTTGTTACTTGTCTCTTTTGTATTCAACAGACCTTCTTTGTCAGTTGTTGGCACGGGGAGAGAAAGTCGTCGTGTGCTTGTTAGCCTATACTAGTGAGACGACGCAGTTGTACGTGTAGATGGGTGACTGTGTAGGAAACAGCATGCACGAAAACATATTAATGTGTGTGATGGTATCTTTTGTTGTTGTTGTTTGTTTTGGGTTGTCTTTTTTGTTTGTTTGTTTGTTTTTTTGTTTTGGGGGAGGGGGGTTGTTTGTTGGGGGGGGGGGTGTTTTTGGTTTTGTTGTTTTTGTTTGTTTTGTTGTTGTTTTGCTTTGTTTGTTTGTTTGTTGTTGTTTTTGTTTTTTTTTGGGGGGGGGGGGTGTTTTTTGTTCGTTTTTGTTTTTGTTTTTTGTTCTTTTCTTCTTCTTTTTTTTTGGGGGGGGGGGGGTGAGGACGCTTAGGTTCATTGACCAGCAAGTATACTCATGTACGTAGTTTCCTGGCGCGAACACAGTGCTCGGATGGTGAGTTCAAATCCCGGCTAGTAAAACACCCTCCACACACACACACACACACACACACACACACACACACACACACACACACACACACACACACACACACGAGAGAGAGAGAGACAGACAGAGGAGATGGTCTGCCCTGAAACAGGCTGATCGAGACTTGGATTCATAGTATCTCTGGCTGATCCCAACACAAGAGCCATCAGGAAGCATTCATACAAGCCAAGCACGGCTGTGTCACGGAAGATTAAGCTGTTGGCTACTCATCCTTGATGCCATCTTCGGGCGCCGAGAGACTGCACGCGCGGCTAATCACATGGTCAGGGTCACGTGTTGCACGCGCAGTCACTTCGCTGTGAGCGTCTCTTTTATCTCAAACAACAGCTGGATCCGCTCGTTTAATACGCCGTGCAGGTTTTCTGGGCGTTTAAAGGAGTCTTGGAGCATGGTTTCTGGAACAGTGGTCTCGGTATTACAGGGCATTTGATAGATCGGTTTATATCTCAGCTACATGTATGGGTTATATAGATCTATCTCAAATATCAGGTTACGGAACTGCTGCTGTTGTTGTTGTTTCAGGAAAGATCAGCAGTTGTATTATCTAGATCTATACGTTTAGGTTAAACACGCTTAAGTCGAACTTTGGATAGGTCGAAGTAAAAAACAAAAACAAAAAAACCCAATCTTCCCGGCCAAACTTATTCTTTGTATATACTATATTTTCCACGGATAAGTCGAACAAGTACATCAAAACGGATACATCAAACTTCGGTTATGTCAAAACAAAATTTGCCCGTTTCGCTTCGGGTAAGTCGAAGCAATCACTGGCAATGGAATATATATATGTGTGTCAGTGTTCGACTGTGTGTGGTATAAATATATATATATCATCCAGTAAAGTCTTTGAGTCGTTGGGACGTACTGCGTGTCCAGTAAGGTTTTGTGACGGCTGGCAGGTATTAAGCAAAGGTTGTTTTTTTTGGGGGGGTGCCCAGCAAGTTTGTCGATATCGAGCAGGAAATTCAACTGCCAGTCCAGCATGTAAGGTGTTTGGATGCGCAACAAGTTCTGTTTTACTTGTCAAGCAAGGATTTGGGCTATCCACGGTTAGCGCGTCCAGCAAAGTTTTGAATACATGTATGTCAGCAAGGTCTTTGAATATGACCGCCAGCTCTCGCGTATGTGGTGGAAGAGGACGTTAAACCCCAAAATATCCACCCACCCACCCACCCACCCCGCCAGCTCTCGACATGCGATACGGCGTTGAGAAATTTGTATGCGGGTGGGTGGGTGTTCGGGAGTTCAACGTCCTTTTCCACCACGTAAGGGTGATATCAAGGACGGGGCAACGAGAAAAAGGCCAGCACAAGTACTTGACCCCAGCCGGGATTCGAACTCACGACCCGAGCACGGAAGTCCAACACTCTACCATTCGGCTATCCCGGCAACCCCGATTCTGCAAAGCTGATCCAGATCCACACGGAGGTGTTTCGAGACAGGAATCTGAGCAATGCCAGAACGTGAAACATGCCACCAAAATATATATATATATACCACCCTGTAGGTATTTTGTTATACAGCTATACTTACCATCTCGTCCGCCCAGTTGGCTGTTTGCTGACCTTTACTATAACATCCTTTCCCCAGCTGTATGGCTTGCGTGGAGTTAGACAATGAGGTGTTGATAGGCGGGCAGACAGGAAGTGGGACCTGTGAATGATTTATGCACGTCTTTGGCGTAATTGGACAACTTACGGGCACCAGGCACTTACCGCAGCTTGACGCCATTTTTAGGGGACCTGGATGCTGGTGTGGGTGATCGGCTGACATTAGTGACACAATTTATATCTCGTGGTTTATTGTAGGCAAGCTTTTTTATGGGGAGGGAAGGGGGATGCGGCAATGGTAAAACATCCTGACATCAATGAGAGAGGTCGCTGATTTGACACCGCCCCCCCCCCCCCCCCCAGCCCTCCACTTCTTCCGACAGGAAGCCAAAAATTGTGCTGATTTTTTTTTCTCTCGTTGCCCTTGCTTTAACATCATCATTAAGAGAAGGACACTAGGCCTGCTAGTGGCCTACCAGATCCCCCCTCCTTCTTTCCCTCTTCCCTTCGGAGGATGGGGAGCCGGGGTGGTCGAATGGTAGAGCGTTGGACTTCTAATGCTCGGGTCGTGAGTTCGATCCCGGCTGAGGCCAAATATTTGTGCTGGCTTTTTCATCGTTGCCCCGTCTTTGATATCACCCTATGTGGTGGAAAAGGACGTTAAACCCCCAAACACCCACCCACCCTTCCTCCGGAGGATAGTTGCATGGCGAATATGACGGGCGTTTCATTGAAATAATGGGGGTTGAAGGTTATGTCCCGCGGGAGTATAATTTCAAAGAATCTCGCCGTTCCACACTGGGTTTCAAACCCGCGACCTTCCGATTTCAAATCCTACGCACAACCACCTGATCCTAGCAATCAAACTTCACACGAAAAATTGAAGGGGTCTCCCAGACATCGTAACATGACGATACATAAAACCAGTCACTAATTACTTCCAAAACTTTCACCAAAATGTTGCGGCGCCTCTTGGGTGCCGGCTTGCTGGCGAGATCCGAGCTGACGATCCGCTCATATTCCTGGTATTAGGTCCGGCTCCAGAGATACCTCTCACGCTGGCTCGCTTTCGATTTTCCTCGGCTTTCATGCGCATTTCATAAATACCTCCAGATTTCACCCAGCGCATGTAATGCCGTCGTATCGAGCAGGCTGGAGCCAGTGGACGCAAAACTATGGCTGCAGCTCCCAAATGGAGAAATCCAAGGGGACATCGTGTGATTTATTTAGCTGGGAGTAGTTTGGGAGGGGTAGGTGAGATCGCTGCGCCAGCTCAGGAAATAGAAGGCTATCAAAGATGCCTGGGTTTTCCGCAGGCCAATACAATTTGCCGCTGATCTTTTGGGTAGACAAAAACAGCTACTGTGTGTGTGTGTTGGGGGGGGGGGGAGCTGCATCTAAGGGCGAGTGGGTGTTTGGGAGTTTAACGTCGTTTTTCACCGCGTATGGATGATATCAAAGTTGCCCATTGGGCAACGAGAAAAAGGCCAGCACAAATATTCGGCCCCAGTCGGGTTTCGAAGTCACGACCCGAGCATTGAAAGTCCAACGTTCTACCATTCGGCCGTCCCGGATCCCCCCGCAACTAAGGATTGGGCCAGCTCTACCATCATCTCGAAAAACTGCCAGAATTCTATTGGAGTTTTCGACTTTTTCCAGATCACGATAGTGCAAACTTACTTGTGCATGTAATTGTATTGCCCGTCTTCGTCAAATACAAAGAGAGCTTTGGACTTCTGATGCTCGGGTCGTGAGTTCGTATCCCGGCTCAGTGGGGCCAAATATTTGTGCTGGCTTTTTCATCGCTGCCTCGTCTTTGATATCACCCGTATGTGGTGGAAAAGGACGTTAAACCCCCAGACAGCCACCCACCCACTCGTCAACTACAAAAATCGAAGTCACGCATAATTTTGTTTTGGACTGTCGTCCTAAGGATTTGTATCTCGCACTTGGTTTTCGTTTTCGTTTTCCCCTTTAACTAGAGGGGTCGTTATATAACCATCTCACTAAAGTGGAGAAAAATATACCAAGAGGCCAGAGTGACTTCCCTTACAGGTGTGCCAGGATGCTGGCCATGACTGTAGGCTGACACGAGTGACACAAGTGAGCGAAGTAGTGGGGCTTGTGTACCCTTGAGTGTCAGAAGCCTGGACTAAAGTAGATGTGTGTGTGTGTGTGGCGATGATAGATGGGCCAGCGGACGACAGTAACGCTATTGCCAGCATAGCACTGGTCCAAAATCGATCCTCCCAGTATCCTCCCGACCCCCAACCCCCATCTTCCCGCTTCCCTTCACGGCGAGAGGGAGAAGCAAGGGGGCAGAAAAAAAAAAATTAAATTGCTTCTGTCACCGTGTCAGGAAATAACTCATTTCATTTCGCATGTTTCTTGTTGCTTGCCTCCCCTTAGTGTCCCTGGTCTGGGTTTTGGGGTGTTACACTGGTGAGTGTTTGGTGTTGTGTTCAGTCGTGGCTTGAATGACGGTGGGTTTTTTTTTGGTTTTGTGTTGTTGTTTTTTTTGGTTTTGTTGTTGTTGTTGTTTTGTTTTGTTTTTGTTTTGTGTTTTTTTTTTGTTTTTTTTTTTTTGGGGGGGGGGGGTATCTGTGTCAATTTTCTGTTGGAGAAAAAAAAAAGGGGGGGGGGGGGGGTCAGTCTAATAGGTAGCGCGACGGATTTAGCCGCTGCGCTACTGAACGGTCGTCACCAATGTCATGGCGATGAAGCGTGGGTTCGAGCCCAGGTCGAGCTGCTCATCGGGGGTTTTTCTCCGGGTTATCCGGCTTTCCTCCCCCAGCAAAAATTGTACAAAATATAGGATAGGTATTGGATGGCACTGCCTCGCGGCGACGCGCTTCCCCCGGGGGAATCAGCCCGAATTTCCCGAAAGGGATAATAGAGTAGTTTAAAAATAAAAAAAAAATAAAAAAGGTGTTGATGGGGTTGTTGGTTTGATATTGCGAGGCTGTCCGGGAGAGAGATTTGCTGTGGAACTAAAGTCTGTGAGTTGTGAGGGCGGAAAAAAAATGCCGTTCACAAAGTTCGGAGGATGTTTGCCAAATGAATAGATGTCCTTTTGGCCGTTGCGACCATTTTCGTGACTTTGCGGCATCTTATGGTAGAGAAGTATGACTGACTTCCTTTTGCTTAACGCTTCGATCCATGCCTGCACTACGAGCGACCAAGTCCCCAAAAGTAGACACCAATCGGCGCTTATCATAAGTTCCGAAGCCGTGAAAATTAAATTCAGGTTTTTGGTTTCAGCAGGAAAATAGTTTCAGGTTTTGGGGTACCTCTGTATTTGCACCCCTGCAAACGTATTGAGTAAACTGTTTTCAAGTTGACAATGATCGACACCTCTCTCTCTCTCTCTCTCTCTCTCTCTCTGACCTTGATCTATGACAATCTCTCCTCTCACTTGCCCCCTCAGTCTCCTCCCCACCCACCCACCCTCTTCAATCTTTTCCGGAAATACATTATTTACATTTCCTCACTGCTGTATGTGGGTAGGTGCGGAAGTGACTGCAGCCGGCGCACGACAAAGGAGAGTGCTAGGAGCTCGGCCGCAAAGCAGCCGCTCATATGGTGGAACAGCCGACTGGAGCGGCAGATGTCCTGAGTACCAGACGTGAGACTGAGAGAGACAGTAGGGGTATCTTGTGTGTGGGAGGGACGGGGAGTGGACAGGTGTGGCAGTGTCCTTGGCAGGTGACCAGCCCGTGACCAGTGGAGGATAGTTTTGTGTGTGTGGAGATCTGCTCTTACAGGTGAGTTAGAGGACTCTCTCTCTCTCTCTCTCTCTCTCTCTGAATACCCTGATCTTAATTATTTTTGGTTACATAAACACCATGTGTTCAATAACGCCTGGCTGATGCTGGATTCTTCTACTTTTTTTTTTTTCTTTTTTTTTCTTTTCTTTTTTTTTTTTTTTTTGGGGGGGGGGGGGGCTGTTTTGTAATAATTTTGTTGATTAACCTCATAGATTCGTGTTCCGTGTAGTCTTGATAGTTTGTAAAGTAGTCAATGTTAGGACAGTGGGACAGTGTGCAAGAGAGACCTTTCAGTGCCGAACAACTCTGTTCTGAAACAGATAAAGCTTTCATCGTCATTGTCCCTCTCTCTCTCTCGAGCTCACACACACACACACACACACACACACACACACACACACACACACACAGAGAGAGAGAGAGAGAGAGAGAGAGAGAGTCTATTCAATAAAATTAATGTGCTGGTCTGTGTTTATGTGAAAGTGACCTGTGTCCATGACTGAAAGCGTTCCAGTACTTTTGAAGCTTCGCCGGACTTTGTCCTGTACTGACCGTCCGGGCCAGAGCTGATCCGTGCAGACTTAAATTGTTTGTACTAGAATAGACAGTAGACGCGAGTGGTTCCGTCTTTCACTAATGCCACCTCTATTTGTTTCGGTTTGTGTTGTTATGATTTAGTGAGGATTTGGTTGGAACTTCACTCGTCAGTGCCATTGACATCTTAAAGTAGTAGATGCTGAAGTTTTCAGGCACCATACACACGGGGGTTAAACAGAATGGCGGCGGTCAAACGAAGTGCTACTCTCGAAACTTTTGACTGAATCAAGAGTGGCACCTCGTTTGACCGCGGCGGTCATCTTGTTCGGCCTCCGTGAGACAGGATATATATCAGTGTAGGCGTTGCTGCCTGTCTTACAAGCTGTCCTGCTATTCTACCTTAAAGGGTAAAAAAGACAACATCAAAACAAGGGGGGAAAAAAGAAAGAAAGAAAAAAAAGATAAACAAAAGTATTAACTATCAAAGGGAAATGAAGAAGAGAAAAGTACACATGATAAACAAATCAAAACATACGTGGCATGTGTTGATTGTATTGGCTGTGTACCAAGTAAGAGAGAGAGAGACTGACTGACTGAAACGTTTATTTCAGGATAAAGACTTGTAGGCATGGTCTGCCTATCTTACAAGCTGTCCTGTTAATCTAGGAACACTAAAAAAAATAAAGGCTAACATGACAAAAAAAAAAGTATACCAGGCACAAAGGGAGTAAATCTAATAAGAAAATAGAAGAAAAAAATGCAAAGATACAAAGAAGCGCAGGAAACAGGTCCATATTTGACGTTTATAACACACAATACGAATAAATATAATACATTTGTTTTCGGGTGCTGTTGTCACAGTGTAGTTCCCTTCCCTGATTATCTAAAGCAGTCGCCGGCTGTCAGCAGTTGTTTTGAGACGACCCCTTGGCACACCGGTGACGCGGCTATCCCGATTCTGACCGGCTTGCGGCGTCTAAGCGCTAGCGTTGCTTGGCCGCACGCGACTTCTCTCAGAAAATCATCTGCGCTGTACTTGTGAAAGCTTGCCTCGATCTGAGGTTGGCCTGTCTTGTCGCAGAAGGTCTCTGTTCAACTCTTAAGTGGTTTTTGTGGTGCTACTTGCGCGTACACTCACGTTGGAAGCAATTTAGTCTCGTTTTCTGTAGAAAATTCACTTTCATTCGCGATAATATAACATTACAGAAAGGAAAGTCACGTTTATGAAAACGTCCCAGTTTTATAATATGTCTTGCGGCCACACCTAGAAGATTAGTGCAATTTGTGGCTTAGATCGAGCGCAGTTCGAGAAAGAAAATTGGTAGTGAATATTTTGTGGCTATGAACCAGCACTCGCCCCGGCTAAGAACCAGCCTGTATCAAACAGACGGTTGGCCGGTTCTTAGCCGAGGATTTCGCACTGCTCTGATATTTTCTTAAATTGCGAAAACACTAAAGCATCCTACGTCACAACAATTGGCATGCAAGTCACAAAGACATCACGGATACGTGTCTGTTTTGAAACTACTGGAATTAACGTGGTATTTTTTGTCAGCTTCGTGTTAAACTGCAAAATA
>JACVVK020000029.1:1970000-1980000 GCA_018292915.2 Batillaria attramentaria | reverse complement strand
ACACCTTGTACCTGTGTCAGACGCCAGGTTAAAAGGTTCTACCTAGCAGGATGCTGATATCTGTCTGTGAGAAACCAGTCGCGGCATGTTCTAATGTCTTCCCCAGTCCTTCCCCCCACATACCACCTCTCCGTGGAGTCGTCTTCAACCACTAAACTCTGCTTCAGCTGATGTGGATGGTAGGCACTGGAATAGTCGCGTTACTAAGGCGTATGGCCGACGCTGCGAGGCTGCCGACCCTCCGCACGCTTGCCGAATGACTTTTCTGTTCACACGCTGAACGGACTGCGCTGCCGGCCTGGCGCTGGACAATACACACAGAGCGATAGCGCGCGGTCAGCGGCGATTGACTGGCGTGGCGAGGACAAAATAGGACCGTATTCTATTCACTGGCGAGCCGACGGCGGGGCGCGTCAGTGCCCATGGCGAGCCGATGTAAGTGGCTGGCAGTGCATTTTACGGCTGGTTAGCGAGCAAAAATCGCCTTTTCTGACTTAGCTATGAGCAGTTTTGTGGTAAACTCATATCGCCCTCCGGCAGGTTTATGTAGGACTGTGTCCCAGTTTAGTTACCGTCAGTGTAAACTGGCCGTAATGCCAGTGATGGTGGTGAAACTACAACCCTGTCAGTCGCTTTCGTGAATGAGATTAGACGAGATAGTCTTCCGTTTTCCTTTGACTGCAGTCCGTATCACTGCAAGCATCTGGAGTTGAGCGCTTGTGTTCAGTATTGGTAGGTGGCCGTTTGCTGAGTTGGTTGCAAGCCCCAAACATCCGGTCCTTAAAGAGAATAGATACACATGCATCTGCTATCTTTGAGGGCCTTCGGAAGAGCCTTAGCTCTTTAAGAGCCTGATCCCAGCCACCCCCTGCCCACTATATGATAAGACTGGTGAAAAAAAGAACAAGCCACTGCACACCAGTTGGAGCCACTGTAAGGCACTTTTACGTAAGACTAAGGCTTTACCGCTAGGCGCGAGACCGCTGCGGATTGCGTAATTGTGGCTTCAAGTGTTTTGAAGATTTTAAGAGAAAATGTGTTGGGCTTTTAAGAGTTTAAACTCATTTTTTCCCCCGCTGAGACTTACTGACAGTGCCAAACACAACGAGCTTTCTGTTTCTTCGTCTTCTTTTCTTGAGTGCAGTTATTTCTGGGCTCCAAGAGCCTGAACTGTTGTCAACGAGCACTTCCCTGTTGTATTAGTGGACACTGGATTGGACTGGTTTGATCTCAGTCAGTGTAATGGACAGAAGGCGCTCATAAGCAACTAGTATACAGCGATACACTTTGATCTTTGGTCTGAAAGTGCAGAGACCAAATAATGGGGTGGTGTTGCCACGAGCGTGTAGCCGGACAAAATGCCTGCAATAACTCGCACAAGTGGTTTCTGCATCTGCAAGGACACCTGTCTCCCACCTGCGCCATTTGACCCCCATCACCCCCCCCCCCCCCCAACCACCACCCTCCATCACCCGGTCACTGCCAGTGCCACCATGGGCACATCAGACCAAGAGATAAGCTACTAACGCCTCTATTTTTTTGGGTGGTGGTGGTGGTGTTTTGTTTGTTTGTTTGTTTGTTTTCTGTCGACATGTACCGTCTGGTGCCAGTGGCAGTGTAGGGCGGTCGATGAAGTCCTGCTTCTCGTGCGGGAGGTCGGGTTTCGAGTCCACTAGTATGTGGCATCAGTCGTTCATCCCGTGCCTGTGGTCAGAGGGTTCTGTCCGTGTAGCTGACTTCCTCCTCCCCCCCCCCCCCCCCCCCCGGCAAGGAAGCGCTGAGCCTACAAGAAAAAAAGGGGGGGGGGGGGGAGTGGAAATAAAAATAAATACGTTTAATACAATAGCAGTGTCTAACTCTTGAAAGCCCATGAAAAAAAATCACTATTTTACTTGAAATCTTCATGTCACTGGGAGCCACTTCAAGCCACTATTACGCAATCTGCAACGGGTTTGGGCCTAGCGGGAAAGGCCCACGCCTCGCGTATTAGTAGCTTGAAGTGGTTACTCCTGGTGTGCAGTGGCTTGTTCTTTTTAACGAGTCTTATCATATAGTGGGCAGGAGGTGGTCAAGCTCGGGATTTAAGGAGTTAAATCCTCCAGAACTTGAATTGCCGTGCATAAGCTGACCCATCGCTCCACGCTGTTGTTCGTTGTCCCGAGACACCCCAAAAGCAAAGCACCCATTTCTCTCTCTCTCTCTCTCTCTCTCTCTCTCTCTCTCTCTCTCTCTCTCTCTTTTTTGCGTCCACTTTGTGGGACGAGTGCAGCGAAAATCAGTTCAAAAAGGTAAACTCCGTTCACCGGCGCGCTGTCAAACTCTTACACTCGGGTAATTCTAGTACCGAACAAAAGTTTAAAATCCTCAAACTTCTACCTCTTAAACAGCATCTGGAGTTTAACAAATGCTTACTGATGCACAAAATTGTCTACTACAAAGCCCCAACATATCTCCATCAACTATTTGATTTCGAACATGATAAACAACATAACACAAGGAACAGTCTGCTCCCAGTGCCTCGTCCAAGGGTTGATATATATAAAAGTAGCCTGTCTTTCTCAGGGGCATCCATGTGGAACTCTTTACCACTGAGTATCCAAAACGTTTCCAAATTCATAAACTTCAAACAAATTCTACACGATACGCTTATCTGACGATATATATAGAAATGTGTTACATACATGTTTTGCAATATTAGAGACGACTGTAAATTTCTTACTTGGCATACAGCCAGTATCATCAGCACATGCCACGTATGTTTTGATTTGTTTATCGTGTGTATTTTTCTCTCCTGTATTTCCCCTAGATAGTTTATACTTTTCTTTTTTTTTAAATATTTTTATTGTTTGTTTGTTTGTTTTGATTTTTTCTCAATACCCTTTAATGTAGAATAGCAGGACAGCATGTAAGATAGGCAGCAATGCCTAAATGCTCTATCCTGAATAAAAAACGTTTCATCATCATCTCTCTCTCTCTTTAAACAGACACCTAGGAAAGACCTTTGCAACCAAGGTGGACGCGAACGGCACTCGCCGATCTTGCGAGCTTACGTACCGGTCTCATGTACTTCGGGTACTGCCGCTGTCCACTTTCGCATACATGTCCACGTCCCTGGATAGTGATGAGATTGTCTTATCTCACGTGACTAACCCACCCCAAGACTCGACATCCTAATGAATGTGCGCCCTGTGGATGCTCGATTTAAGTGACGTAGCAACTGTCGCCCTGGGAACGACATCCGGCTCCTGGTGAGATGTAAAGTAACACGGAGTCGGCCCTATACAATTACATCTAGATCTGTGACCTTTTGGACCGTGGTCATGCGAGCCTGCTGGTGTATATATATATGTAGGGCGGCACAGAGCTAGTGGACCTTTCGTAGATCTGTGACCTTTTCGTTTTGGTCGTGGTCATACGTCTGCTGTTGAGATGTAGGGTGGCAGAGAGCTAGTGGACCTTATATCTGTGACTTCTAAGTTTTGGTCGTGGTCATAATCTGCTAGTGATTTTGAGGGTGGCACAGAGCTAGTGAACCTTATGTAGATCTGTGACCTTTTAAGTTTGGTCGTGGTCATAAAAGTCTGTTTTATATATATATATATGGTGGCAGGACAGGTGCTAATGTGAATTACCGTTGGCTCCAAGTTCCATGTTTGGTGGCTTGGTGGCAGCCTGCTCCCCCCCCCCCCCCCCCCTCTCTCTCTCTCTCTCTCTCTCTCTCACTCTCTCGTCTCAGATCGATCGAGCACTGGGGGAGAGGGTCAGTCGATTAGGGTTACGGGGTTAATTACCCCCCGGCGGCAGACGACCTCCCAATCCAATTAGCCTTTCCATACTGCCCTGCGCAGACCCGACTTCCCTTTATGGGCATGCCGAGTCGGCAATCGAGGTCTGCCTGTTGATGGCTGGAGCGGACGAAACGAAGCTGTTGTTTCAACAGGGACCGTGTCCAATTGTTTGGGTATTATTATTATTATTTCCCGCAAAAGACCCGGATATAAAATTGACCGTTTCATCCGAGGTTCTAGCGACGCTGGGAAGTTTTGGTGTGTGCTTGCTTTGGATTATGTTAATTAGCGTATGCCTAGCCGTTGTAGCGCGCAGAAATGAGTGGATTATTGAAAATGTCCATATATATTATATATATATATTGATAGCATGCAGTCTCCAAATGTGACCGTGACCTTCTGCAGGCAAAAACGCGAGTTAGCGAGCCTCGCGGCGGGGAACGTACATGTAGCACTGAGGCATTCAACCACGCATGTCTTTCTTTACGGTTGACCTACAGAAGTAGCTTTCTTTGCCAATACGGAGGAGGACCCCAGGTCAGAGGCATCTTCTGTGTCTCTGCTATAGAGTTACGAGCGATCTACGGGTCTAGGGGTGGGGGTCATATCACCGTCCTGTTCACTATAGGGCGATCATCTCGGCTTACCTTTCACGGGCGTCACATTTCTGCGTGGGGAGCCATCGCTTTGACTTAAATGCTCATCTTCCAACATATTTATATGAGTGAGCTGACTAATCGGTCGGCGCTGTGTTAGTGGAGCCGCGCCTCTTATTTAGGTGCATGGATAGTTACAGCCTCGCAAAGTTTCCCTAAGCACGTTTGTAGTCCTTTTTCCTTCAGTTAACTCGCACAGGCTGGCGCTTTGCAAACAAATGCCGAAACGCAAGCCGGAAAAAACAGCGTCTGCCGCAACACAGCTGGCCGAGCCCTAGTTCTTCGTGACAGCCAGCGGATGCCAGTGCATGAATTACCCTCAGTCTTGGGGCTAAGCTGATCCTCAACCAGCTCGTGCGTTTTGCTGTACGGCACAATCGGCCAGAATCGGCAAGGCAAGAGCAGCAATGGTCATGCTGAAGAACGTCTGGGCATCCAAAGTTGTCAGCATAAGAACCAAACTTCGCATCTTCAACTCCAACGTGAAGTCAGTCCTGCTCTACGGATGCAAAACATGGAGGACAACGAAGACGATGTAGCAGAAGATCCAGACATTTCTCAACACCTGTCTGAGGCGCATCTTCAACATCCGATGGCCAGAGAAAATCCGGAACGAAGAGCTGTGGGAGCGAGCGGGGCAGGAACCAGTGGCCAAGCAGATCCTGCGGAGGAAGTGGGGCTGGATTGGACACACCCTCAGGAAGCCAGCATCCAGCACCACACGCCAAGACCTGACATGGAACCCGCAGGGGAAAAGGAAGAGAGGCCGGCCTCGCAACAGCTGGAGGCGGGACACTGAGGCAGAGTTATATAAGCAGGGGACCAACTGGACTGGAGTGCCAAGAATAGCCCAGAACAGAGTGCGATGGCGAAGGGTTGTCGATGGCATATGCTCCACTTGGAGCCAGGGCCCTAAGTAAGTAAGTACAATGTGCGGGCCACTTCCGGCTGAGGTGGATCTCTCGGCTTTACTCGGCTCCACTTATCATCAGAATAGATAGTTCCGTGGGTGGAGTCAGGGAGGGGAGCTAACTCATGGCTGGGCTTGTCCTGTCGTAGATCTGTCTGAAGTGGATAAAACAAGCAACATCTGGGAAATATATAATATGCAAGAGATGAACTGAAACTGTTTTGCTCACATACTGATCTCATCTTGTGCACTTGAAAATTTCCACAGGCGCACTTACAAGAGTATCTGTCTCAAACGACCGTTGTCTTCCGTGTAGCCAAGAAAATGTTGGAACTGTGCCTTTAACAGGGCAGACCTGTGACCATTGTGCTCTTTGCAGTAGGTTAAAGAGGAAGGTATTGTCTCCTGGCTCGCATATTCAGTTTGAGTTTTCATTTTGTGGCACCACACACGGGGTGTCCCCGTTGTGGCGTGTCGGTGAGTCGTGTGGTGTCTGGTTTAGGGTAACGCTTTTTAATGGGCAGTTGTAGAGGTAGGTTCAAGTTTATTGCATCGTCTAAGTCTTAATTGTGAAATGGTGAACGTTGAGGATGTTGCTTCGAGTTTCTGGATTGAAGAGTGTTGGTGTGTTCTTGCGCTGACGGAATGGACTGCATGGAGCGTTTTAATAGGGCTTACATGATGAGTTCGGGTTGTCTCCCACGAAAGAAACAACGAGATGTTTTAATTTTTTTGCCGTAGCTACCGAGCCGCCGGCTCTGTGTGTGTGTGTGTGTGTGTGTGTGTGTGTGTGTGTGTGTGTGTGTGTGTGTGTGTGTGTGTGTGTGTGAAACATCGAGTGGCATCAATACTCTGATTTATTTTATCAGCACTCGGCCATTTTCTCTGTCATGGGGCGTCACGTGTGTTTTGAGTATTCAGAGTAGCGGTGGGTGGGCAGGACGGGGAAGGTTAAAGTCAGTAGACAGTTTCATTTGTGCCGCTTGTTGTAGTTGAAGTACAGGCCACTAATATTCTCTCTCTCTCTCTCTCTCTCTCTCTCTCTCTCTCTCCCCTCCCTCCCTCCCCCCCCCCCCTCCCCCGGTCACATCTCCTCCTCCACAGCCTTACCCCCCCACCCCCGCCCTTCTTCCCTCGATAAAAATTTCCATACGAAACTGCAAATTCAAAACGCTGAAGGCAATGATTACATGAGCGTCTCTCTCACCAGTCCCCGCGAACGGTTGTCAGTTTATACACAGATTTATATAGAGAGGCGAGGGTGCACAAAATGTCTTGACAGGTGTCACGCTTACGTAAAAAATGAAATGATGACATGCATGAAGAGAGAAAGTGGGTGGGGGGTGGGAGGCGACACGCTTCAGTGAACACGATCATAGACTGTGACATACACTAGACATGTCTGCCTGCCTTGCCTCGCGAATAGCGGGGTCATCCCTGGCTTTCACTCTGTTGACGGCCGTGTCAGTGACGCTAAAGACAGGCGGGGGGATACGACTGAATAATGTGTACCGCTGCCGAGTGGGGGGGGGGGGGGGGGAATTAAAGCTGGCGAGAAAAGCAGACATGCACAGAGAGAGACTGAGAGAGAGAGAGAGACAGACAGAGAGTGAGTCAGATTCAGTTTTACTGCATGTAAGCTTATAATGTGGCAAAGCCTGTCAAGGCATGCAGCCATCCTTCTCCCTGGCATCTTGTCAGAGCTTGTCTTGTAATCACTAGTGCAGTTCAAGTAAAAGCATAATTTGTACTTAACTGATAGGCTTTGAACTCTCTCTCTCTCTCTCTCTCTCTCTCTCTCTCTCTCTCTCTCTCTCTTCCACTTCACGCAAGAGTAACTTAGTCATCCTTGCTCAGAACTGAAATATCGGCGAAACTTTGTCAAACGTAAGCTGACAAAAGCAAATACGGTTCTTGACTCTATCAAAGAGATAAAACCACCTCTCTCTCTCTCTCTTTCTCTCTCTCTCTCTCTCTCTCACACACACACACACACACACACACACACACACACACTGACACACACACACACAATCTCAGTAATCGAATAAGTTTATTACTGCATATCCCCCGTAACCGAACTGCGTACTCTCTCTCTCTCTCTCTCTCTCTCTCTCTCTCTCTCTCTCTCTCTCTAGTCTCTCTCTTTGTTTCTTTTTTTCTTCCTCTTCTTCTTTTCCCGCCAGACCACGCTTGAAAAAAAAAAAATGAAAATAAACATTAAAAGGAGAGAAACGTCACCGCAACCAAGGCTCTGTTTTGGAATAGTTGATTCGCGATAAAGGAATATTTAGATTGTGCACTTGTCAGAGTTTTAAGTGCACTTGAGTGTAATCTTGAAAAGCAGTTTAAGTGTGCATGTGCATATAGAATTTGCATACAGGTGACAAGGGTTGTTTCAGCTGCAGATTCTCAAATGTACAAAACTCAGAGGCGGAGGCTAATGGGAATGTGTGTGTGTGTGTGTGTGTGTGTGTGTGTGTGTGTGTGTGTGTGTGTGTGTGTGTTAGGGTGGGTAGGTGGGTGTTTGTGGGTTTAACGTCCTTTTCCACCACATAGGGTGATATCAAAGACGGAGCAACGATGAAAAAGCCAGCACATATATTTGGCCCCGGCCGGCGAGAGAGAGGGAGTGTGTGTGTGTGTGTGTGTGTGTGTGTGTGTGTGTGTGTGTGTGTGTGTGTGTGTGTGTGTGTGTGTGTGTTAGAGCTTATCCCTCAAGTGAAGCCCTACTCTGGTATCACACCCAGCGACTAGCCACTACTAATGAGAAAAAAGGGACATAATCGGCGCCAGGGAAGGCAACTCTGCCCTGTGTCCACCGGTCTCTGTCTGCCCCTTGATACCTGTGACCTTCTCTTGGTGTGTGTTGACGCAGTTAACGACTCTCAGGACATGAGCCCAAGAGCGCAGAGTGGGCAATCTACATATCATTAACCCCTTCAAGAAACTCTACATATCATTAACCCCTGCGAGGATCTCTAGATTTCATTAGGGTCCTCTCGAATCTTACATGTATCTCATTAACCTGTTGGGTTGACTTGAGGAGGGCGGGGGGGGGGGGGGGGGAGCTCAGTTTGGACTGTCACTGATTGGGTCGTGAGTTCGATTCTCGGCTGGGAGACAACATTTTGTACTGGCTTTTTCTTCGCTGACCGGTCTCTCGTTCGTTTTGGTTTAAACAAGTTTTAAACCAAAACGAATGACAATCGTTTTACCTGGTAGTTCAGAAACTCTCTCTCTCTCTCTCTCTCTCTCTCTCTCTCTCTCTCTCTCTCTCTCTCTCTCTCTCTCTCTCTGTGTGTGTGTGTGTGTGTGTGTGTGTGTGTGTGTGTGTGTGTGTGTGTGTGTGACTGAAAACGGTGATCGAGAACGAGAAATGAAGCGTCCATTGCCCACGCTAAATGCATGGTCACGTCGCCTCTCCAGTCGATGCTTAGCCGGTCAAGTTGCCTCTCTAGCGCTGGACAAACTGTCGGAAGGACCTCCTTAAACCCTTATCCGCTTTAACGTCTCAGCTTATGGTAGAGCTCAGACGGTGCGGATGGTGTGTCACGCTTAAACTGTTTACCGTAAAGGCGCAGATTTGATTTACAGTGAACGGTCGGAGATGGCTGTAGCGAGGGTTAAGCGTTCGGCAAACCTTGGTTAGTTTTTATTATTATCATTTTCTCGGGTTTCTAGGCAGATTGAAGCGGGCAGTCAGCAGTGAACGACTCCACTCCTGTTAATGTAAAGGGCCGAGCCCCCAGATTTCAGCCAATCGCGTCCCGCGGTCGGCATAATGAGCACAACACATGGCAAGGTCTGGCAAACTTTTTGCCAGAATGTCCTGAACATTGTTCGCTCCTGCATGTCCTGGGTTTATATCTCCCCGTCGACCAGTTTGCATCCTTTGTCCCACGTTTCCTTCTTTTTTTTCTTTTTTTCTTTTTTTTTCATGTGGTGCAGGCACACTCAGCCGCGAATTACTCATTGTGGCTTGCGCGGCTTTAAAAACTCACGGATATGATCGGACATAAATATTACGCCAACCTTGGTAAGAAAATAAATGAATCTGTCTGTGACTTCGATATATGAAGCTCCGCTTTATAATCTGTTGCTTGCGACATAGTACGTAACACATACAGTCGCTGACGACACTATTCGCCGCCTACCACATTCCCAGAACTACACGTCAATGAATGTTTCATCGTCAACCAGTGTGTTACTGCCGTCACTGCAGCAGGCTCGTCCATTTTTACAAACACCTGTAAGATGATACGGTATATCAGATAATGCATGTAATGTTCCCTCTTTCACGGTGTCCAGCTAAAGTCTTTGTGATCGATGTCCCTCGTTTCCTCCATGCATTAACCGATCATCGGTCTGTTAATATTGAACGTGTACTTGTGAGTTTATCGGTGGAGGGGATTTTCTCGTGGACTAACATTACACGCGGGCTGAGAGCCGTGCGTTAGTCGGGTATCGGCAACTAAGTAGTGGGGATTGTCCTACAATTAAATGATCACGACAAGTTTCAACATGAACGTCGGAGTGCCGGGTTCATTTTCACATAGACGAGTTTCTGTTTTTGTGGGTGTTTTGGTTTGGTTTGGTTTGGGTTGGTTTGGTTTTTGGTTTGGTTTTTGGTTTTGTTTTGTTTT
>JACVVK020000029.1:1870000-1965000 GCA_018292915.2 Batillaria attramentaria | reverse complement strand
GAAAACTCTGCTACTGTGACAGAGTTGACTGTGCTTGCACGGTCGACTCAGAATTTTTTTTTTTTTTCACACTTCGGAAAGCTTTTTGTTGGGAGCTTAGATCTTTAAAGAAAATCTTTCTGTCCAGTGTCTTTGGTTTTAGTGAACAGCGTGCTGAGACTGTAGAGGCTTCACTCCGTTTAGCTTGGTGTTCTCCGGGTACCGCTTGGTTTTCACGGCTGACGGACCGATACGAGAGAGAGATGAGGGTGGTCGATGAGTGACACCTTATAGGATCATTAACCCATTACACGCTACTGCCCGCCTGCCTGTCTCACGTGCGGAGTCTCAGGGTTGTCTCCACCTGTCAGGGTTAATTGGGCCCTAGCCTCCGGCGCCCAATTTCACGTATAGTGGAGAAGGAGCGTTTGTAGGTGAAGAGCTATCTATCTCGTCTCAGGTGGCAGATCTTGACGAGTGGAATGATCTGTTGAAATTCCTGTGGTTGGAAGGTTGAAGGTTTTCGCTATTCTAGAGTTGTTTGGAAATGAGTTTTACGGAGTTCGGTATTCCGGTGGTGGTGTCATGGTAGCGGTTGACTGAAACATCTTATTTTCACAGATTTCAAGATATTCAAGCGGAGGCGAAAGGCCCAGGGCCTGTGCACAGCCTCCACCTGTTTCCATTCGCAGAATGTCAGTGCAGGCGAGTAGAACAGTTTTCGTACATAGCTCATAGCAATGACAAAGACGGGAGGGGGAGGGGGGATATTGGTTTTGTTGGCACAGCTGACCGAATGCCCGCAGGAGAGCAAGTGCTAAGACTATTTTCCATGCGGAGGTAACTAGCTAATGCTTGCTAAAGAAGCGCTGGCTTCTTATTAAGAAATAATGCACTTGTCCTTATTCAGTATCATGCACATACGTGGCGCGCGTGCACACACACACACACACACACACACACACACACACACACACACACACACACACACACACACTCCGATAACAAATTTACACCAGGAAGCTTTCCGCGTCACACCTCATTAAGTTTCACCGTTAGGTCAGCAACCCCTCTCAAACTCCTACTTGTTTGCGACACGACTTCCAGCACAGCGAGCTAACGCAAAGACAGCGTCGGAGTGTTGTGTTGTGACCCCCTTCCTGCAGTGATGATGATACGTGACCGATTACCCAGCCCCTAGCAACGGAAACAGCGCCATGTAACGATGCCTTTCATCTCAGTGTGAAGCGAAACGCCGCCTTTCAAGTCAGGGCGCGAGGCAGGTGTAATCACCGGATAATGAGCGGCAGTAAAAACAGAACGCCGCCTGACAGTCTGTCCACCATCGATACACTGTCCGGCGGTATTTCAAACACGGGGCCGCTAAAGCAGCGTGATTTAGCTCAGAATGATGGAGGTGTTTGGGCGGAGAGTCGGTAGAAAGTCCCGTTAGAAGTTTCCTGTTGTGGGAATTTGAGTATGACCTGCCTGTGAGGTTAACTCCGTTCTTGCCAAGTTTGGGGCTGTGCACTTGCCGTGGCATCACTAAAAACATCATAATTTTTTTTTCACTACTTTATTATCCCTTTCGGGTTGCTTCCTCCCGGGGGAAGCGCGTCGCCACGGTGCAGCGCCACCCAATACCTATCCAACTCTCTGCCAGTTCGTGATGGAAGAGAAATATTAATGGTCAGGGGAGGTAACTAGGGGAATTAATGGTCAGGGGAGGCAACTAGGGAAACACTAGATACAGCAAACGAGACAGAACGCAGAACAAACGGTCGTTAAACACAGAAAGGTGAAGCAGGTACGTTGCAGTCCATCACCTGTATAGGGTGCACTCCCCCCCCCCCCGCCCTCCCCCCGCCCCCCTCCGCCGTGAAAACGAATGGCCTCGTCTGCACCTTGTTTGTCCGTTGGACGTTGCAACTCATCACTCGGTCGTAGAAGATGGAGGACGATCACGTGGCTGACGTCACGGTCTTTCTCTACCGTGGGAACCTTGACCCTGACCGATGGGTCTGCCTGTTTAGCAGAAGGGCTCGATAAGTTGTCTGCTGTCAAGATCTGTGCTGCTTGTTAAGGCACGAGTGTGTGTGTGTGTGTGTGTGTGTGTGTGGGGGGGGGGGGGGAGGAGGGAGATTCCACTCTGGCAGTCCCTAACACAAGCGACTGTTCTTCTTTTCCAGTGTGTGTGTCTGTGTGTGCGCGCGCAATTTTTTTTATTATTATTTTTTTTTAATCTATGGGTTTTTTGGTTTGTTTATTTGTTTTGTTTTTTTTGGGGGGAGGGGGGTAGTTCTTTTTTTAATTTTTTAATTTACGTCAATATAAGTCGCCTAATGCTATGACTATCTGCGTAATTATCAAGGCATAATAAATATTATGCTAGTCTGCCATGCTCATAGTAAACTTGTTTGAAATACCGGAACGCCCTTCCTCCGTGCACCCCAGCTGTTCACGCTCAACTTCAACAGCGTACCACGCTCATTAACAGCATAGCAACTTTAATTGGGTCTCTGGAACGGGGGGACTGTATCAAAAGATCAGGCTGGAGGTATCTGAAGGCAAGGCCCGTCACTCCTAATGAGGACGTTAATGAGCCGTTAGGAAATCCTGGTCATGTGACTGGGCGAGACAGGTGTCGTAAGTCTGCCCGGCCTGTGCCCCGTACCCACTGGGCTGGAAAGATTTAGTTGGACAGACCGTACCAACGTACGTCATGGGCTTTGGTGTCTGATTAGATCTAGAGAGGTCTTTCCAAGGTAGTTTCACTGCTGTTGTCTCCGACTACAACCGCACAGGTGAGGGAGCTTCGTGTGGGATGGGGGGTTGGGGGGGGGGGGACTGAGGGTAGACCTGGCTCAGAAAAGCTCACCTTCATTTCATTCATTGCCCGTCAACGGGAGACACTAAACAAGCCTATTATCTCGTCCCCCGGTCAACCAGCCAGCCAGTCAGCCTATAATCAGTGCTTTTTTCCCCCCTCTACCTCTCCGCCTATACATCTGCAGCTTTGTCGCGCATAATGAACGCTCAAGAGCGGACGCAGCAACGTGCAGTGGCCTGCGGAATGCGCCAGAGGTGTTATTTGTCTCCTCACAAGACCCCAAGTGCTCCTGGATTCCCGGCCCGCCGGTCAGTTACCGGGCGCCCGTCGAGGGTTACAGCCGAGCGAGCCAGTGCTAAGGTGCGATGCGAGTGTAGCTGGAAAGATATATACTGGCCTACCTACCAACTGTGGACTGTGAAACGTGTTGTTGTTTTGGTTAGAAAAAGAGTTCTTTCGTTGCGTGTAGTGGAGATACGATGGAAACGGCTTTGAGCATGAACAAGAATAACTTATTTATTTGTTGTTTTGCTGTTGGTTGTGACGTAGATACACTGATCTGCACGGAGTACTGGGACAGTTCCAGTTGTATATTTTCAGGCTGTCGAGGAATCGAGCATGGGTTTGTATTCTCAGGTGTGGGACTTTCACTGTGTTCGAAACTTACTTTGTTTTTGTGATGTTGCTATCTGTAGAACATTTGAACCGATTTCAGTCAAATTTTGCGTGGTGCTTACGGGCCTGGAGTCTGTAGTGCTCAGCGATTGAATCGCTCAATTGCTATCTTCAAGGTGAAGGTCGTAGTCGGTACTGAGACTCTCCATTTAACGTCAGTGTTTGTTTGCAAATTACATGTAACTCAATTTGGATTAGTTTTTATTGTATACCCGGCATTTGGATTATGTAGGTGGTGGTGGTTTGTCAGAGAGAGATGGAAAAAAAGAGTGTTCTGTATAGATACGAGTTCAGTTGAGGTTCGAAACTATTGTTAGACTGCTTGTCACGTCTAAAGTTATTCCTGTAGTTGTTCTCCAGAACAATACACACAAAAGGTTACTGGGTACAGTCCGGGAGCGGGTAGAGGGTAAGAAATAAGTGGGGTGGGGGTGGCGGTTTGTCGGGAGGGGCGGGGGCTACAAAGGAAGGTCAGAGGGGGTTGCTATTGTTGGAAGACCTTATAGAGGTGTCGAGGGAGGGACGTGCTAGCACTCCGCACGGTCTTACCCGCCCCCTTGGCTCTCCGCTACTGTTTCCCACACCGTTGTCTCGGTTATAGGGTAAGTAAGCCACTTGGCGAGATACAGCGAAGTTCACCCACCTTGCGGGCAGAAACCTTGCGTCGTACCTCAGAGGGGGAAATCCTCGCAGATTATGCACGTATTAGATTCTGTTCGTGTTTGGTTTAAACAGATTTATTTTGTTGCATTGGAGGAAGTACAGAAAAACAGTTTGAACATAAACAAGACGTACTTATGACATGCTCATTTAAAAAAAAAATCAATTACAGCAACCTTTGCAACGATGGTTCACGAATTATGAGAGCCGGAGAGAGAGAGAGGGGGGGGGGGGGGGGGGGAGTAGGTCTCAGTTTGTCAGTGAGCATTGTCATATCTATTCGCCGGTGTTTGGTTACATGAGCCTAAGAATCCGACTTAAAACCCTCTTTGGGGCGTATTCTGTTCAGATTGATAATGATAAGGATGATAATGATAATGAATATTGTATAGGCGCTTCACCCAATTTCATGAATCGGCTCAAAGCGCCGCAAACCTCATCTGAAACTTGTCATTTTGTAAACGTGTGTGTATCCATTGACGGACATACGTACTCTTTCCGGAATCGCTTTTGGTTGATTAAGATTGCTTCCGTTCTTGGCCATAAGCGACAGAAATCAGGCATATGTAAGATATAGGTATTGCCCACTTGCCTAATCTGGTATTATATATCTATATGCATTACCTACTAACAGTAGTTTTAGTTTTCGAGGTGGCCGGGTGGGTGGATTTCACTGTATCCCGCGAGGTGGGTGATGTGTCCTATATCCGAATCAACGGAGTGGTTCTCCGCATCAGCAAGCAAGGGGCCGTAGGTTATAGTGTTGTTTCTCCGAGTGCCCGTGTGAAGGGTTGCTATTTTCCCAACATATTCACCTACTTAGTGTCCCGCCGGCCGGCGACACACGCCCCACTCAAGGGCAGTTACCCTTTACGAGGGGAAACAACTCTAGTGCTCGCCCCCCTCTCGGATCTGTTTTCTTACATTCCATTCTACATGCCTGCACCTTTTGTGGTGAAAGTAACAATCAGGAAAGTTCAAACAAACAGAGCGGGGGAAAATGTAGGCAGGCTTTTCGGTCGCGTTTCACCGTTGTGACAGCCGCTTTGATTGGTTCCCAGATTAGCAGACAGCCGCGTTGATTGGCTTCTGATTATGCTTGGGTGTGATATAAGACTTTGTAACTCATTATTCGGGTTTAAGATAGTGAGAAAGAAAGAATACTTCACAGTTAGGTTCACTCCTCTGTGCTGTCTACTTTCACGTGTAATCTCCAGATGGTTGTAGTCGTGAGAGTGGACGGTACCCTCCCCCTTTCCCCCTTAAGGCCTTCCCCCAGGGCACCCCCCCCCCAAGCGCGCGCGCACGCACACACACACACACACACACACACACACACACACACACACACACACACACACACACACACACACCTTTCCCCCTTTCTGCCTGGTCAGTATGGGGTGTGATAGAAGAATTTGTAACTTATCGTTCGGGTTTAGAATGACGAGAAAAGAACTACTTTATACAAATACACTCACGTCTTTGTGGCCACCGCAACATGTGGTGTGCAGACATTCGTGAGAGCGGACGGTCTCCTGTCACGCCCCCCCCCTCCCCCCCCCCCCCCCCCCCCCCCCCCCATACACACACACCCGTTCCTCCTTAACTCAATTCCCACCAAATAGTTTTTGGACTCTGCACCAGTGGCCGCGCATCAAAAAAGAAATCATAGTTCATTTACGCCTGCGTGGATTTGAATTTGGCTTTGCGGGAGTGTTACACTTTTATTATACTCGTGTTTGCTGTAGTAAAAACCGTCAAGGAACCGTTAATCTTGCCTGATATTCGCATACAGGGAGAAAAAACAACGACAAAGAGTCAGAAACGTGAGATACTCGTTCGCGGTACGAAATGTAAAAGGAGTTTGTAATTTATTTACAAAAACAAAATCGCGAGGAAAGACAATTTAATACTCTACGATCACATTCACTTCTGGGTAGCGACGGCCACTTGTTGTCTGCAGACTTGGTATTGGTGAGAGTGGACGGTCCCCTGCCCCCCCCCCCCCCCCCCCCACTGCCGCAAGAGCATGAGAGTAGATTTGATGGGTTATTGATTCGTGTGTCGTGTCGTGTTTGAGGCAAACGTTGATCAGTGGCTGATCTACAGCGCTGTTCTCTTTGATGTTACACCATGCAGGTTTGTACGTGGAGCCATGGAGAGAAGTAGACAGGACTACATGTAGCAAGTCAAGTCGTGTCATGAGTTCTCGTGTGTGTGTGTGTGTGTGTGTGGTGTGTGTGTGTGGTGTGTGTGGTGTGGTGTGTTGTGTGTGTGTGTGTGGTGTGTGTGCGCGCGCGCTTCTTGCGCTGTTTGATTCATGCTTCATACGTGCCTACAGCAAATCTACCTTGGTCACTCAGACTATAAATAGAACAAGCGCACCTGCCTACACTCTATTAGGCCCGCCCTGACCAGCCCTGACATAGATACAGCCACAGGCCTTTGATGTTTTGACTTCATTCACCTGACACAGGTTTCACAGGCTCCTGAACAGTTTCTGAGCTGTCAATTAAATGCATTTGATTTTAAGAAGGTTAAAGGTTTACGAAGGCCAACCTACATGATTTATTTTATGATGAACCTCTCTCTGTCTTTCTATTTCAGATGATGTCACGATGCTAGACTAACAAGTTTGGACGAATCTACAGAATGCAATCAAAGTGAGTGTCTTTGTGTTTATTTACTTGTTTCAAGCTTTCTTTAGTTTGTTTGTTTGTTTGTTGATATTGTTTTGGTTTGTTTCATGTACTTGTTTGTTTAGTTGTTTGTCTATTGCATGTCATAGTTTGTCCACGTCCTCGCAGCCTCCCCCCCTCCCCCCTCTCCTCCTCCTCCTCCTCCCCCTCTCTCTCTCTCTCTCCCTCCCTCCCCCCCCTCTCTCTCTCTCTCTCACACACACACACGCACACGCACAACCCGCCACGCCTACAGCAAGACAGAACTCGACATTCCACAAAGAATATAAGTTATGCCCCAGGAGATTAGCGTGTGTATATTTGTCGCCGCGAGCTGTCTGAGTCGGGGTCCCCCAAAGCGCAGTGCACACACTGCAGAGAATTTGTCTGGAATGAATATTGAATAACTGTGAGGCAACGGAGATCATATGTTTGGCGGGATTGGCGCTCGAGTGGTCGCTGTCGTGTAGTGCTTGCCACTCGTGGAGCCATCAGATATCGTGAGAAGCGTGTCTGGTGCGGAGTGGATCCGTTTGAACACCAGGGTAGGCCGCGTTGAATCGGCCTCGCGATCGATCGAAGTTTGCACGCTTACCACTAAAATCTCGCCGATTTTTTCAAACAATAATAATAATGAGTATTGTATAGGCGCTTTGCCCAATTTCATGAATCGGCTCAAAGCGCCGCGAACTGAACGCAACACGCACGCTCACGTGAATCACGCGCATTCTCTCACACACTGGACATAAACACATTACAATCACGTGGCGCGAAGGGTCAGCTCAGCTATTTACATTTCGGATTTTAGAATTGCATTTATTTTTTCAAATTTGGTGGGGTGACCATTTCCAAAGCAGAGGGGGAGGAAGCCGGAGTACCCGGAGAAAACCCCCGACGATCGGCCCGAACGAACGAGAGGTGCCACGTACGAGAAGGAAGAATTTTTTGCCCCGAGTAGGACTCGAACCCCAGACCTCTCGCCTTTGTGACAAGTCTCTAAACCACTAGACCACCTCATGCCCACTTACCGACACAAAAACGTTTACTTTGTCAGATTGTCAAATAGCAAGCTAGTGTGTTTGTACCTACGTATCGCCAACGCACAGCGTATCACAAACCAAGAGCGTTTACCCACCCAAGGAACGTTACTACCATTATAAAATTATGAGTTAAGGGTTGGTGTTTCAAAATCTGCATGAGCGGATAACTGCATTTCGGCGGTTCCCCCGACCGTGCAGTGACCGTTTGAGCGTCACCAGCCGCTGACGCCCCCAGTCGCCAAAAACCGAACGACAATGACCATTTGAGGCGTTGCTGGCCGGATGCCAGGTTTATGTTATTAGACAAAATTGCAGCGTCGCACGTCGCCGGTAACTGCACCTCCGGTGACAGATGATTGTGTTTGCCACCTTGCATAGGTGTAGGGCATTAGCGTGGCGGGGTAGGGGTTGGGGTGCAGGCGGCCGGGTAGGGGTGGGGGAGGGAGGGAATTCCATATCGCTGACAGGTTTGGCTTGTTGTGTGTGCGGTATTTGGTATCTGCTCCGGCATTGGGTCAGTGGGACCCCGGGTTGTTATGTACGGAAGTCTTCGTTCCTTTGTGCTTGGGTGTTTGTAGCCGTGACTCGGTTTGGAATGTACGCAACTTTTCATTCGATAGTATTCGATATGGACATCTCTTACGGTGAGTAACCTTGGTTTTCTCTAGTAGCAGCAGAGACGCGCACTTATTTCAGTCATTCATTGATGAATGATCATTTCTTTTTCTGTGTTGAGGCAGACCTTAGAACAGTACCTCTGCGAACGGGTCCCGGTACAGCCGAGTGGTAGTAGAGCGTTGGACTTTCAAAAATTCAGTGCGTGGGTTGTGTGTTCGAATTCTGACTGGAGGCCAAATACTTGTACTGTTTTGTTGTTGGTGGTGTTGTTTTCCTCGTTGCCCCGTTGTCATCTGTAGCTGTATGTGTTGGAAAACGACGTTAAATCGCGAAATAACCAACCAATCAACCTTAACGAACTTCAACTTCTGAAGCGGGCTGTCTGTGTCATGATAAGTGTGTGTGTGTGTGTGCGTCCGTGCGTACGTGCGTACGTGTGTGCGTGTGTGTGTGTGTGTGTGTGTGTGCTGGGGGGGGGGGGGGGGAGGGGAGAGGGACAGATTACCGTCCACTCTCACGACTACAACCCGCTGAAGATTACACGTGAAAGTAGACAGTACAGAGGGAGCGAACGTAACTGTATTTTTTTTTTTTTTTCTTCTTCTTCTTCTTTTTTTCATGGTAGCCAAATATTCAGTTCAGTAACCAGCCCACCCGCTACTAATATCAATCTTGAAACATTCGTCTTACTATTACGGCTGTTTCGGTCCGTCCACAGTCTTTAACAAGACGAGAACGAAGTGAAATTCGTTGGCAATTCTAGATTTCACTATCACTAGCAGCGAAATTGTTTCACAGTGTATAACAAAGTTTTCCAACTAACTCCCGTTGTGCTGATAACTACCAACACTTGCCGCCGTCCATAAGCCAAACTTCACTGTTGTCAAGTACACTACATACATTTTGTCTACTGCGTGATATATCGCTTTGATAACACATCTCAACAGAGAGACTGTGGGGCGCTTTGAACCCTGGGATGGCTCATTCCGCCTCTTTGTAACGCGTACCTTGCAAAGAGGGGGCGGAGACGAGGTGCTGTCAACTTCGTTTACCCTTGAAACGTATCAGTAGGAGGCATAGCTCCTCTGTGTGTGTGTGTGTGTGTGTGTGTGTGTGTGTGTGTGTGTGTGTGTGTGTGTGTGTGTGTGTGTTTGGGGGGGGGGGTCTAAAATTTAAAGGCCGATGTTTCAATTCTGTGCTGGCAAATTGGTCTGAGCTGTTGTAGTGTGTAACACCATGACACCTCCACAGTAGCAACATTTCACAGGTCAACACTGAGCCAACAGATGGCTTCACGCGGCGCGAAAATCGAGGAGTGAGCTGGTGTTACTGTTAACCGCCGAGGAGAAGAATTTCGGTCCGTTTGGATTTTCAACTCGCACGCACAACCTGCAGACGGCAGTGTGTGGCATTCAGAGCTCTATTAAATGGGCAGTCTGTATGAATTTCATGCTCACAGGTTGTTCTAAGTTGTTTTCTTGTTTTCGTGGTGTCTAACGCCACACTACTTAAACTCCTGCACAGTGACAGCATCTCACATTAGTGCCCGCAGAAGCGTACTCACTGACCAGGCTAGGACGCTGAGCGAGGTTGTTGTTGCATTTGAAAGTTCGACTGCTTGTGCAAAGGGTATGCAATACTTGTTTGGTTTAAACAGTTTTTATTCATTTTGAACAAATAGAAAATGCACTCACACAGTTTCCACAAGGCCGAGCACAACAAGTTAAAAACTTATGAATGTGCTCATAAGTACAAAGAAAACATTTGCGGCGGAGGCGTCAGATACAGTATTACGTTAAGACAGATTTGTAAAGAAGTGATAGGAGGAAAGAAGATAGAGAGAATGACTAATAAGTACAGTACAAAGAAAAATGCAGGCAATACTTGTTTCGCATTAAGAGCTCTATTAATCGTCAAGAGTGAGTATTTCGAGCGTACATACGCATTCACGAGCGCAGCTGGCCCAAAACTTAAGTTGGCTTCTGTAAAACCTTACAATATTGGAATATGCGCATTTAAGTCTTCTCCTTTTTACGGGGAAAGAAAGGAAATTGTGTTCGGACGGAGGGTGGTGAAGGAGGAAAAATTGGGGTGGGAGGGGCGGGTGGAACTGTAAGACGTGGGTAGTGGAGGTTTGGGGGGGGGGGGGGACTTTGGTCTTTGTTCAGGGTTGGAGTACTGAGTGACCTCTTTGATCCCACGTTTGTCGGGGGCTGGCCTGGCCAAAGCGCCCTGCAGGTTTGGTTTTGTCAGTCAGGCTGTCACGTTCGTGTACTGACGGAGGACAGGTCTGGTATATGGTATGTATGTATGCTGGACATATGGTCGTTTCGCAGTGACAGAATCAGAGGGGATTTTTGACTATTTTCCCGTGAGGTCTGATCGTTGTGAGAATTTCATCTGCTCTCTGTCTTGCTCTGTGTTTAAGTTCATTTAAGGGCAGCCCAATAAAATTTGTTCAGGCTGCCACATCTCTCAAAGTAGTAGTTAACATTTCTTGGGGGGGGGGGGGGGGGCGCTTTTGTTGTTATTTTCGGGTGTGTTCGTGTGTTGTTGTTTTTTTGTTTGTTTGTTTGTGTTTTTCTCAAGAATATTCTGTTACGTTAATCTGTTTGGGATTTTAACGTCCTTTTCCATCACGTATGTGTGATATCAAAGACGGGGCAGTGAGAAAAGCCAGCACAAATTAATACTTGGCCCCAGCCGGGATTCGAACTCGCGAGTATTGGAAGTCCAACGCTCTACCACTCGGCCATCTAGGCTCCCTGTTACGGTAAAACAAAACAACAACGCAAGAACATCTGTGCTATTCCGCTTGAACAGAAGTCCTCAATATCTGCACGTTGTTCAGTAACGTTCTCATCTCTGGCAATTTCTGTTATGTTACACAAAACAGCGTCATCAACAACAAAAATAGTCTTTCGCTACAACGGTTGAATAGAAATTCCGAAATCCTGTCAGTGACGAAAGCGGCACAGGTGTCGGGACTCCTTGCCAAGCAGAGTCAATTAGAAGACTTTTTTTGTGCTGTGTGCGAAGGGGGGGGGGGGGGGGAGAGAGAGAGAGAGAGAGACGCACACACACGCACACATACAGATTTTGGACTGAGAACAGTAGAGCGGTATGCAGCAAGCGGTTGGGGGGGAAAATGTATAACTACCTGTCCCGGTGTGTTTGTGTGGTAATGGACTGCTCCACTTGGCAAACCCCGAGGCCAAAGCCTTGCCTCTGTACTTTACCGTGTATTGGCAAGACACAGCACGTCCATGACGTCATTTTTATCAAGAATTTGGTGATTTCAGGATGAAAGAGACTGACGTAATGGTCTTTTTCATCAAATGACGTCAGTTGACTTACTGCTTTCTTTCCACGTTTCAGTCATATCGAACTACATGTGCTTCCCTCTTTGTAGTGCCTGGCAAGAAAGTCTGCCAGATCATGCCATGTGTTGTTCTCATCATGCCGCGGCACGCGTTTGGCTGAATTATGGGGGCTCGCCCCTTCTGATTGACAGGACTGGAGTCGTCTATAGCTTGACCTCTCCAGCGCGACCAGTTTTGGCCAATCACAAAATAGACAAGCGGTTGAAATACCCCAGAAGCTTTCTTCAACAAGGACACTGGTCGCCTTTACGTATTCGGCCGGCCCATACAAGTAGTTTGTGTTCACACCACTTTTTAATCGGGAACAAAATACCGCACGCGCGGGACAGAAGCGGCACAACTTTTGCGCCCATAGCAACAGTTACCACGGCTTCCTGAAAAGACCTGTCACGTATGTTCCCAGGGTTTCTCAGTCAGTGTGTCGTTCAGAGGTGGTAGCTTCGTAATTAACTTGCAGTGGACTTTTGTCGTCCTAGAGTCCCCATTGTCCCGCATGTCTTTGCATTGGCGGGATTTACCCCTCATGACCCCCCAGAGGACACAGGTAGTTTTATCACAGTCTGGAGGCTCATGATCCCCAGCAACGCGTGAACAATCGGTTGCTGTCTTCAAACTTTCAGCTTTGGGGAAATTTGCGACTGCAGCTTGTCCCGGTTTCAGGAAACATTTGGGGGGTGGACTTACACGGAAGAAATTTACAGTTAGAAAATGGGCTTTGTGTTTGAAAGGGTGTCTGTGGTGTGAGCTCTTTTGCTGAGGCCTTGAGGACAGAAAGTGATGGCCTCGTCACTAAGGTTTGAGCGGTTCGATTCTGTTCTGTTCTGTTCTGTTCCGAACTCCGCTAGTCGAGGAGTGAAGAAGGAAGGTTTACGACGGGAGAATGATCTCTGTTCTGTCTCACCCTCTGTGTGTGTGTGTGTGTGTGTGTGTGTGTGTGTGTGTGTGTGTGTGTGTGTGTGTGTGTGTGTGTGTGTGTGACAGACAGCGCTGGTTACAATTCAGTTATAGTCGGCCAACATTTGACAGAGATACGAATGGAACAATAGTACTAAGTTCTTGTTCTCATGTTGGCGACTGGTACGATGGTGATGATGACGACGACGACCCTTATATGGTGCCTGTCCCTGGTGACCAAGCTCTAAGCCGGCGCCTTACAATCTTGGAACAGCAAATTTAAAAAAAAATAATAATAATAATAAAAAGGAAGTAAAAGAGAAGGCTGATGATGATGGTGACGACGACGGTGATGATGATGACGGTAATGATGATGATGATAGAGAGTTGGTTGCCTGGAATTGCTGGCTTCACGTCCTGTTCTCACCACGTTTATAACGAGAAAAAGCCAGCACAAATTCTAAAGACTTTGCTCACAGCCAGGGATCGAACATGCGACTTGAAAACCTCAGTCCAACGTTTTCCGAGCGCGCGCGCGAGTGTGTGTGTGTGTGTGTGTGTGTGTGTGTGTGAGAGAGAGAGAGAGAGAGAGAGAGAGAGCTACATTTCAACCACACGTGCCGCAGAAATCAAGATCCGCTGAGACTCTAATTATCCTGGTGCAGTGAAAGCGGAAGCGAAATGTCTTTGAAAGTGAAACCCCACTGGTTTTGACTGCCCCCCAGGCATGAGGGTGGGAAAAAGAAATGCCTGACGCAATCGATAACAAGAAATATTCCAGCCGCCCCAAACTGTCCCGGGGCACGCAAACTATCCCACAGTCCTTTAGGCGATAGAACAAGGGAACACCACGCACGCATGCACGCACGCACGCACGCACGCACACACACACACACACACACACACACACACACACACACACACACACACACACACACACACACACACGTGTGTATGTCCCCGATCCACAGTTTCACCATCGTGAAAGTTGAGGAATATTATGCGAGGTGCAGGAACACTGATAGTTCAACTGATAGTTCGTCGTACGAGAGCTGGGAACGACTCGAGACACACACACACACACCGTCACACACACACACACACACACACACACACACACACACACACACACACACACACACACACACACACACACACACACACACACACACACACACACACACGTACGTATCTCCCCGATCCGGCCACAGTTTCACTGTCGTGAAAGTTTAGGAATATTATAGGAGGTGCAGGAACACGGATAGTTCAACGGTCCCCTGTCTCGTCGGACGAGATCTGGGAACGAGACACACACGCACACGCACGCACGCACGCAGGCACACACACACACACACACACACACACACACACACACACACACACGAGACCAGCAAGATGATAATTTGACAACAGCTATTGGTTAAGGGCAGTGAAGAGGCGCCGGGGTTTTCAGATTTTGCTTGAAAGATGGTTTTGTGTCTGCGTATCTGATTGACGCATGGAGATCATACCAACAAGTCGTACCCTCTTGTGAAAAACTACTATGACCCAATGTCTTTGCTCTGACACTGATGAGGGGTACGGATAACACAGAGCTATAACTTTCTCGCACAGTGTTTAACGCCACTCCACTGTCTCCCGATAATCAGCAGACTATAAACTGGCGTATACTGGTTTCATTCAGAACCGAGTTTCTTGTTTCTTGCTCTATGGCGGGTTCTTCTTTTTGTGTGTTGTGTGTGTGTGTGTGTGTGTGTGTGTGTGTGTGTGTGTGTGTGTGTGTGTGTGTGTGTGTGTGTGTGTGTGTGTATGTTTGGAAACGCTGGCTTCCTCTCTCTTTCAACTCTCCTGAAAATTTATGATTTCCTGGGGAGCCGTTCAGTGTTCAAAAATACATTTCCTGGCGCTTGTGAAAAGTTGAAGACGCGCGGTAGAGTGCAGAAGGTGCATGATTTTTTTTTATTTTTTTTTGGAGGGGGGGGGGGTGCGTATTGATAGTACAATGTGTCACACACACTACGTAGCTATGGCACTACGATTCCTTGATCGATATCATATCACGCCCGAACTACGCGTAGTGCTCTCGCGACGTAGTACTACGGAGATGCAGCCGAAAGTGTGGCGGGGAGAGGAAGGGGGAGATCAGGCTGTGATGAGCATCTCTGTTCACCAGCAAATCACATCAGTGGTGCGTTAAATGGGCTGTGGCCCGCGCTTTACATCTTCAAGCCGTCTGTAATTGCCAGTAAGCGACTGGGGATACAGTGAGGGACGGGTCGGGTTCCATACACTCTCTCTACACAAACACTCCTATCTCATACGCTGGAACCATTCGCCGAGTCTTGTTTTGACGGTCCAGTCAGGCTTCCAACGCAGTGATGCTCCTTTGTCTTTAGCAGTAGTGGCTGGTTGCAAGTAGATGTCATTTGACGCTAGTTAGACATGATTTACACACACACACACACACACACACACACACACACACACACACACACACACACACACACACACACACACTGTGCACGCGCACGCGCACGCTCACACACACACACACACACACACACACACACACACACACACACACACACACACACACACGGAGGAGAACTGACGAAAATCTGATGATCAGACATAAAGTAGGAGTAGACCTTGACCTTTCTTGCCCTGGAGGTGCCGCGACTCAGCTATAAATAGAAATAAGCATACGTGCCTTCACGACGGTACAAGTCTTGATCTGGCCCTCCCTAGACCCGGACACAGGCTTGTGGTGCAATTGGCGTCATGATTGGTGACAGCGACAGAGCACTTTTCATGGGCACATATAGTTGCGCATTCTTAGGGAAAACATTCAGGGTTGTATGCTAAACGCGCACATTTTAGTTCGAGGGTTTTTGTTGTTGTTGTTGTTCAGTTCAGTTCGGGATGGTATCTCTGCTCTTGGAAAAGCCCATATGCGCTTCACCGCATCTCTCAGTAAATTAGCCAGTGTCATGTCGTCTTCACCAGTTGGATGTTGGTTTGCGTAGCAATCTGGGCCCGCATGTAAAAGTCAGGGTTAGGGAGTTTAGCCCCAGGTTAGAGTCTAACCTCGAACTAATCTAGCTCTAATGTTAAATTTTCTGTTTGTTTGTTTGTTTTTCTTTTTCTTCATCTTCTTTTTTTTTTTTTTTTTTAATCAGGAAGCGGGTCCACTCCACCATGGTGCCTAAGCCGTTATAGAATGATTTTTGTCTTTCCTTCTTCGCTTCCTTTTTATTTAATTTTGTTTTGGGGTTTCTTTTGTCCTAGTCTGGGTTAGGCCCGTAGCCGTGGGTTATATTGACCTCGACTTTTACATACGGGCCCAGGACATATTTAGGCTTCACTAAACTGATAACTGTCGGCGGGATGAAAATGTACAAACAGCATGGGATATGCACAGTAAATGCCTAGTGACGTCATCAGCTGCGTTGCGTTCCCACTCAGACTAGTTTGCACAAAGTGTTCAGTCGGTGCGAACGTCTGTAGGTGAAGACCGGGGGGCGGCTGTTCTGTTACATCCCTAAACCGCCCAGGGGGGCAGGCACGCCACTAATCGCATCCCAGTGCGCATGCGTGCACCCCATCCCGACTGAGCTGCCCTCAACCACGCGCCCTGGGCAGAGGTCGCGTCAATATTCGGTGCAGTGCTGTCACTCGCACAATCTATGGTCAAAGGAACTTGCAAGTCTGCACCGGATACATGGCGCCTGTACAATTTCCTACGGCGATGCGTGTTTTGACGTAATCGGTGCAGTCGTCTCCCGCAGAGTATGCGTCATCAGATTGCGTCAGATTGCTTGAGTGAGCGAGATGACCTTTGTGGCAGGCGTTTCTTTTGGAGGGCAGACCGGAGTGTTGCGTGTGGTTTACTACTACAGCAACGAGTTGAGAAAAGTGTTTGAGGGTGCCTAGACTATGCAAGTCGTGTGCTATGTTGTTAGCCAATAGCCCCGTCTTTGGTATCACCCGTATGTGGTGGAAAAGGACGTTAAACCCCAAAACACATACCTACCCACCCGCAGTCCCAAAATGCAATCAGTGTATCCTTTGCAGTGTGTGGGTGGGTGTTTGGGAGTTTAACGTCCTTTTCCACCACGTATGGGTGATACCATGTCAAAGACGGGGCCCGGCAGCGAGAAAACAGGCCAGTATGTACATATTTGACCCCAGCGGCCGGGATTCGAACTCACGACCCGAGCATTGAAAGTCCAACGTTCTACCATTGGGCTATCCCGGCTCCCTTTCAGTCTATGGCTGCGTTTCTCCCCTTTAGTAGCCTAATACTTTGTTTTGATCATTAGTGCCGAAGGAGTCAACAACGGCAACAACAGCAACAACAACAACACACACACACACACACACACACACACACACACACACACACACACACACATTTCGACTGACGTTGATAAATTGTGTACCATACAGGAGATTGACAACACCTCTACCGTCTAATTGCATTCTCATGTACACACAGTGTTTTGTGGCAACGCAATCCATCATGACGTCATCCTCTTAAAGCATGGTCTGAACTTTTGATACTGTGTTGTCAGTGTCGGTTTTGCCGAACGGGCATGCCATCGCCCCTCTCCCATCCTACCCCCCCCCCCCCCTCCCCGCCCCACCCCGCCCCCACCGTGTAACTGGTATTTTAGATCTAATACGGACCCGTCAAAAGGGAACGCGTGTTCATGTCTCGCTCTTTTTAGACCCAGAAAATAGCAGGTTGTCAGCCCGTGACCGACGGAGTTCCCTCCCCCTGTGACAAGCTCCCAACAAAAGTTGCCGATCCATCCGAGCTGACATACCTACTACTCCCCCTGTCCGTGTGACGTAGGGTGGAGGGGAGGGACAAAGCAGACCCTGGACGCCCGATGGTTGCTCGGCGGTCCCTGATGGATGATAATTATGGGATGGGAGGTGTAGGGATAGAAACTTGATCCGGGTGGGGCCAGCAGGACATGAAAATACGCAGGGTAGGGTGGAAAGAGAGAGAGAGAGAGGTGATTAAGAACCTTAGTGACACCTTTTCTCTCTTGCCTGGTCGTTACGTTATGTGGCAGTTTTGGTTTACGTTGGCTGCATACAGAGGCATTCATATATGTGTCTCTTCCATCTCTTGGTTAAAAAGGGTATCATCGCCTTGGATGTCATAAGCACATGGGTCGTATTACCATTTGACTCGGTTGATATGCAGTTTCTCCCGTGTGTAAATACATCAAAGCAATGCACTGAGAATGTGTGTGTGTCAGTGTGTGTGTGTGTGTGTGTGTGTGTGTGTGTGTGTGTGTGTGGACTTTTGATCGACGACCCCCCCCCCCCCCACCCCGAGCGCGCGTGCGTGCGTGCATGCTTGTGTGTGCGTCCGTGTGTTTTCTCTCTCTCTCTCTCTCTCTCTCTCTCTCATGATCTTGATCTTGATGTATTAAGCCGGCAGATGCCATGTACTGGCTTTAACAGTACTGGCTCTCTCTCTCTCTCTCTCTCTCTCTCTCTCTCATGATCTTGATCTTGATGTATTAAGCCGGCAGATGCCATGTACTGGCTTTAACAGTACTGGCTCTCTCTCCCTCCCTCTCTCTCTCTCTCTCTCTCTCTTACACACACACACACACACACACACACACACACACACACACACACACACACAGCGATCATTATCCACTTCAGTGTCACCACGAAGTACACGAGTGCCACCAACGAAGACGAGAAAGCGACCATTACCAGGACAGGGGGTTTGTCAAAGTGGGATCTCATTTTTCCACTCGTGAGCTGTGTGTACCGACAGATTACAGAGGCCTGCCTCGTAATGACCCTGTGTTATTGTGCTACCACGCACCCCGATACCCCCATGATCCGGGCGGATTGGGGGTGGGGGGGGGGGGAAGGTGGACTGGTCCCCAGACGTGGTTAAGGACCCTGAAAGTAGGGTGTGATGGGTTTAGTGGATCAGTTTCTGGCGCTGCCTTGATCAGGTGATCTGTCAGTCAGATGAGCTGAGCCCTTCATTTTATGCTTGGCTTTACTTTCTTTCTGTTCAACTGCTGGGCGTAACAGTGTTACTCCAGTTACGGTTCTTGGGCACGGGGTGGCCGGCGTGCACGGTGAAGAAGAACCGGGCTCGATGTAATACGGGCGTGGGTTCCATTCCCAAATTGTTCGTGATTTGCCCGTGTCCGAAATACAATATTCGTAGACTTAGATCCTAAAACTAAGGGAAACAGGTATCTAATTACAGTTATGCAACATGTGAGCGGGGGGGGGGGGGGGAGGAGGGGGTTAGATGGGTGTGCGTTTGACTCACACCATACGAGCCCCTCTTGTTTTCATAACCGTCTGTCCACGTTTCTTCGTGAGCGAGACACAAAACCCCGATACTGTTTCCAGAGGGTTCGTGTCACGGATCCACCGTGACCCTAGCGCTCGCCTCGCACTGACCTCGCTCTCAATGTTAAACCGAAACCTGTGACGGTAGCGGGTATGTTTGTCACCCCGCCGCTACCCAAACCTGTCCGTGTTTTGTGAGGGGAAATATTTTGTCACTGGAGCCGTATTTGCTCGTCGAGGTGTGATGGCAGCTAATTGGTGACACTGCTATATGTGCACGAGAGTTTTGTCTGTACAGGGGGTGGTAGTGTGTCGGGAAGGCTGGGGTGTGTGTGTGTGTGTGTGTGTGTGTGTGTGTGTGTGTGTGTGAAGGCGGGAGATGGTTGGAGTGGAATGTTTGCTTGCAAATAGTTGTGAATTCAGTAGCGTTTTGTATATATATATATAGAGAGAGAAACAGTTTGGTTGTCTCATTTGTCTTTGCACATTCCAGCTTCTAAAACTCCCCCCACCCTACCCCACCCAGCACCCATCCACCCGTCCAATCATGCCAGCTTCAAATCTCATCTCCACTCCTTCCGCCTTTCCGCCCTTCTAGCCCATTTCCTACATACACCCCCATAAAGTGACAAATGTGAACGTGCTGTTTTGGGAGCCATCATAGTGGCACTTCATAACGTTCGCGATGGAAGGGTCGGGGGGCGGGGGGTGGGGGTTAAGGAGCTGGGGTGTTGGTGTTCATGGCTCCCCATGGGCAGCTCCACAGATGAGGACGGAGAGTGTGTTCCCCCTCGGAGGTTTCATATGCCAGCACTACAAGGTTAACCTGAGGAGAGGGAAAAAAAAACAAAAAAAAACAAGCTTGCAGTCATTCCAAACAAGTCCGAACTCATGTATAATCGTTGGCCCGCACTATTACACTACATTAAACAAAATCTTTGATCCAATCGTTGCGTCGATGTTGATAGGTTATTCGTAATACATACTTATTTCCTGCACGTTGAGGATTCTGACTTTTGAGGGATGAGTTGAAGCGCGTATTGGCTTTTCCCAGTGCAGAGATTCCAGCTTGAACTACCTGTAATCTGAAGTGAGGGTAGCTAGGTAGGTAGGTAGGTAAGCCAGGGTTTTGACGTCCACGCTATAAGAGTGACTGGAGACAGCCGTAACGGGCAGGTTATGGAGAAGGGGCAGCTATCCTAAGGGAACAGGCGAACACTCCAGCTGAACACGATTCAGTCCAGTCAGACTGGGGGAGCCTCTGATTTAACCTATCCTTGACTATGGGGGTGGGTTGATGGGTGTTTGGGGGTTTAACGTCCTTTTCCACCACATAGGGTGATATCAAAGACGGGGGCAACGATGAAAAAGCCAACACAAAATATTTGGCCCCAGCCGGGATCGAACTCACGACCCGAGCATTAGAACGTGAGTCCAACGCTCTACCATTCGACCACCCCGGCTCCCCTCCTTGACTCTGATGGACCTGCGACACAAACAGGTCCAGTGATACAGTCACAGGAAACAGTTCACTGGAACCGCTGCCACGTGTGAAGTGAAAGTTCTGTCGTTGTGTGTTGTAGACCTGCAGTAGTACTTGTCACAGTGGCAGCTGATAGAATCTCTGGGGTGGATGCGGTTGGAGGAAGAGAGGGGAGGGGGGGGGGGGGGTGACACCCTGGATACAGCAGGTGGGACTTTTTTGTACCGGAAATACCGAGAACAAAACCCGTTGTGTTCTTTCACACTCAGGCTGTGCCTGGGATGCAGAAGCGTTGTCAGTCGCCGGATGGGGGGAGCGTGACCCCACCCGACTCGACCCCCTCCACCCTGACCAGAACAACAGCTTGTACCCGGGTACCTGGCTGGCCGCTGGCTTCCTGGCAGGTGGTGTAACTGTACCCGCGCCCACTGCATGGTCAGACTCCGTACCCCAAGTGCAGTGTCACCAGCCTTTGCCAGCTTTTCGGGTCCCTTGTGTGGGTTTTATCCTTTTTGGACACGAAGAGGTTCTGTCATTCATGATGTTCGATTTTCCTCTTGTGAATCGTTTTTCTGTAGGGTCTTTGGGTTGTTTTGTTGTTGTTTTTGTGTCTGTTTTGTTTTGTTGTTTGGTTGTTGCTGTTTTCTGTCTGCTTTCTCGTTTGTTTTGTTCTGTTCTGTTCTGTTCTGTTCGGTGAACATGTCGTTGGTGGGCCGGCATTGATACGCTAGCAAACTTTGAAAATGAAATGCAGAAAAATATCGACAAACGTTGAACGAGTCGAGTGCGGTTGAGATGGGGGGGGGGGGGGGGGGGGAGGATGGGTGTTGTCCACTGTTAAGATACAATGGCTCGCTTTATGGTGGAACAAACCTGAGAGAGAGAGAGCTCGCCTTGAGGCAGACAGACGGTCATTCAAACCAGTTGGTCATTGTCCAGGAGCGACAGGTGATGGTCCATTGGCGATCCCGCTGACCAGTACCGAGCCGTGAAATGACCGACCCCTCGTCCTCCACACCCCCATCCTGACCCCCGGGCTGGACAGATGCGCGGAATGTGACCTTATTGTGGCCGGCACGCGACATGCACGCGCCTTCTCTTGCCGTGCGCTTCTCTCTACCTCCCTCCGGTAACGCGCAACACGTGTCCATCTGGTCAGTACGGCTTCGCCAGTCGTAATGAGACAAAGTTTGGAGGTGCGTTCGGACTTCGGTCACGAGGACTGATGAGACAAAGTTGTTCATTGGCCGTTTTCGGCGATACTCGTCACGTCATTGGCAAGAACAGGACATGCTTGTTTCCCACCAGGAAACAACAATAGCGTACACGTCAGTCATCACTAAACTTGGATTGTCTGTGCCTGTTCCTGCTTGCATCGTATCCTGATTAAGATGCTGCCCTGAAGTTGCGCTAAGACTCTCTCTCTCTCTCTTTCTCTCTCTACCTGCATATGCTGCGCCGGTTTAGGCTTTGAGTTGCTTCAGAATCTGCCTTTGACAGGTCCCGTCGCTCGCTACAGATTCGCCGGTGATTCAGACCAGATCTCAGGTAAGACCAGTCTCTTCTCAAACGGATGTGAATGGACTCTGCGATTTCTGATAAACAGTGAGCAAGAGGAAAACACTTTAAGTCTATGGATGAACCATTTTCCGTGTCAGGATGCACTAGTTGATCGATTCTTTTCAGCCCCATCCTATTTTGCCCGTGTCGTGTGCTTTCTTTGTGGTATCTTGCCGGTTAGGTGGGGAACTTCCGTGAAGCGGTTAATTGGTGCAGAAAAATCTCTCACGGCCGTTTTAAGGGTGGCCAGAATTGAAACGCTCTACCGAGTCCGTGAGTTGCGTCATACGCTAACCATGACAACTCCCAGCGCTTGCTGCAGAGCCGTCGGGATAGCCGAGCGGTCTAGCATTGGTCTTTCAAATGCTCGGGTCGTGAGTTCAGTTCCCGGCTGTGACCAAATATTTGTGCCTTTTTTTTTTCTTTCTTTCTTTCTCCTTTTTTTCCGGGGGGGGGGGGGGGGGGTGTTGTTGTTTTTTGTTTTGTTTTGGTTCAGTTTTTTTTCGCGTTACCTCGTCTTTGATATAACCCATATGTGATGGAAAAGGACGTTAGGCCCTCAACACACACACCGCATACGCGCGCGCGCGCGCACACACACACACACACACACACACACACACACACACACACACACACACACACACCGGTAATACAGACAGCAAGAAGGACGAGTCTTTGACATAGTCATTGACTAGGGTCGTTGTGAATAGACTCCGCGGCGTCTGATGAACAATGAGAGACAATATCAGGATCGATGGATGAGTCACGGTTACGTATATTTGCAGATTAATTCAGTCAGTCACATCCTGTATATCGGTGCATGTCTTGTATTCATAACCGGAGGTTAACGTCATCGCCAGAAGGTTTTTATCGATTATAAATCAGGATACACACGCATGAATTCGTTCAGTCGTCAGATCCGCATCCTGGCAAGTTGATATCATATAATAGGATGTGCGCACTGGAAGGTCTCTCTCTCTCTCTCTCTCTCTCTCTCTCTCTCTCTCTCTCTCTCTCTCTCTCTCTCACACACACACACACACACACACACACACACACACACACACACACACACAGAGGCGCGCCTTATTTGACACTCGAGGATACTGTTCAGCCGTTTCAAGGCCGGACACAAAATCTGACGCGTGCTGGAAGGCCCACAGTGAATTTCCATCCAGACGGAAACCCGATTGTGGCTAAAAACGGCGCCAGCTGGGTATTTCTGTCAAGTTTCCGCGTATACAATAGTTCCGTGCGGGTTGTGCGCTGCAATGCGTTGCACGTGTCAACAGGAAACCACCGTGAGAGAAGGAAAGATTCCGTCACTTGGCAACCGCCCATCCCATCATTCTGTGCGCGTGAAGGCCAGGCAGTACACAAACTTTCGCATTTTGGTCTTATCTGTATCATTCGTTCATTGGTCCTGCCTACGTTGCTTGATATTCGGGCGAAATATGATCGGACAAATATCACGGTTGGCGAACGGTAAACGTATAGAACATTTGTCCTGAATACTGTCCAGTTTGGCGGCGCAGAAAATGACAGGACATAATCATCGGTCCGGCTTGATAAGATGGTTAATCGGGCATTTCGAAAATGAGTCGGTCTGTGGCCGATCTCCGACGCAGATACGAACCCCTCGTACCGCTGTGCGGAAGTGGTAATCGAAATTTGACCGAGGGGAATTTTTGTTTTGAGCAAGGTTTAGTCAGTCAAGGTCTCAATTCGACACCATTGGTTGGGCGACTGAAAACCAAACGGGTTGTACGTACAAGAGGTCAGTTTCCACCTGCACAGTAACTAAGGTTTGGTCGTTTGCTGTGGTGGCAGATGTAGACGTTTTACGCTAATGCTGTGGATTGTCAAGGCTTGGGTCGTGAGTTCGATTCCCGCCGGCCCTGGTGAGAAAAAAACCTGTCCTTTTTCCGCTTCGGTGTCCTGTCCGGCTTTGGCGTCACTCTTACTTGGTGGGAAATTGCGGTTAAAACACCAACCAGACATTCTCCTTCTTCATAGGATACTTTGCGGGCAGCCCGCGGGGCAGTCGAGCTGCCGTTGGACTTCCAGTGCTCGGATCGTGAGTTCGAATCCTGGCTTGAAGCTAAATATTTGTGTCGGCTTTTTCCTCGTTGCCCCCATGTTTGATATCACCCGTATGTTAGTGGAAAAGGACGTTACTCTCCTATACACCCACCCACCCGTAGGGCAGTTTGCCGCAGAGTAAGACTGGTGTGTGCTGTGATCGGTCCGAACTGTGAAAGGGAATGCGGAAACCACTCGTATGAATCCGAAATATATGCACACGTCTTGTATGCTTCAAATGCATCCGACTGAGCGAAAGTGGGTCACTAGGAAACTACGAAAAAGTCCCCTAATCGATTCACGATAATTTTGACACCATTCTATTTATATTTCCTGCGTGAGAAAAAAAAAATGTTTCCTTGTTGATACGTCCATTTTGTTTCGCGTCATCTCGTCTGACGTGTCGCGTGCGGGAAAATGTTTCATTGTAGGAAGCAATAATCACATTAATTTTCACCGACCCAGAAGCGTTTGCTCTGTACCTCGCGTGTTTGTGATTGAAAGCGGCCCCAGACAGTTCAGCAGGTTCAGTTTCGCGTAAGTATATATATTTAGATCTGTTACCCCATTACTGGGAATTATCCTGTTTACTTTAGTGTCCCCCCACCCCCAGACACACACACACACACACACACACACACACACACACACACACACACACACACACACCTCCCCCCCCCCCACCCACCCCCACGAGTGGGAGACGTCGCGTTTGTTTCGTTAAAGTGAAGTGCAGGACATGTATGTCGAAGAACCAAGAAAGCTTCTATACTTGCAGCACAAAAAAAAAAGGTGCCTTATATTTGATTCTTAGTCACTTCAGTCAAGTATGAAAGGGGACGAAAACTATACGACCGGTGCTTTGATTTCATGTCTTCGAAACGAATGACTGTGTGTGTATTTTCAGCCGGTATGTTCACAGATACGCCCCGTCTGTGAAGATCAGAATACTTGGAAGGTTCAAAACACGCTTTTAAATCTAAATTTGCTTTGTCTGTTGTCCGCTAAGCGTGTGTTAAAGGGGCTATTTCTACCTTTTTTTTTTTTTAATGCTCACAGATCCTTCTGAGCTGTTTTCATGATATCTGTGATCTTTCCACTTACACACCTGCACAATGACTAGCGTCTGTAATGCTGGCACTGAGCCAACAGAAGCGTACTCGATGACGCGGCGATCACACTGAACGCTCCAGTAGTGTAACAACAGTCGTAGAATATCAATGTTCGACCGCTTGCGCAAAGTGTACACAACACTGTATCGTATTAATCACCAACATAGAGGATTTCGGGCGTTTGGTTTTTGGTTTTTTGTTTTTCAAGCTAGCAGTCATTTACATTGTGCCCGTCTGTGAAGGAAACCTGTTTGAATCCGGAAAATCGCACTTCAAAAACCTTTCAAATCACCACAACACACAGCATGTAGGCTCCGCCAGTTTGGACAAAACTGATTTTTTAATCGGTTTTACCCAGCATTCCAGGTACTCCGCGTGGATGATGCACCACCTCAGACGCGCCGTAACTTCGCGACGGCGCAGCGGTAGGCTAAGTTTTGTCCGACACAATCGTAAGCTTGTAAGCTTTGTAATCCGGCGCCGCCGATAAAGTTTTCAAACCACGCCTGTGCCTGTGATAAACTCACCGTTGGAATGAGCTACGTCGCCGATTGGTCTACACCCCCCCCCCCTTTTCTCTCTCCTTTCCGCCACCGCCGACGGTACATGTACCACCCTTCCTTTCCGTAAGAGTCGCGTAGTAGTACAGTCACTAAGGCTTAAATGTGTAGATCCCAACATTTTCATAAACGAGTTCTCTCTCTCTCTCTCTCTCTCTCTCTCTCTCGCTCTCTCTCTCTCTCTCTCTCTCTCTCTCTCTCTCTCATCCATATTAGAAACGCCAAAAACACTCTCTTCCTTTTAAGAGCAGCCTCTTCAAATATCTAATGCATGCGGGTTCGCAGCCACTTTCGTAAACAACACCATGCATCCGACCACTTATGTTGGTACATGAATTGTGTGTGTGTGTTGATAGCTATTTACTGTCACGTGTATGTGTTGCTTATATACTGTGCCTTTTACCTCTCATGTGTTTTGCATTAAGATAGTGTGTGTGTGTGTGTGTGTGTGTGTGTGTGTGTGTGTGTTTGTGTGTGTGTGGCATTAGCAACGGCAAGAATGAAAACTGGACCAATGTCTTTTACCGTTGACAAAATAATCAAAGTTTCATTTCATTTCATTTCATTTCTCTCTCTCTCTCTCTCTCTCTCTCTCTCTCTCTCTCTCTCTCTCTCTGGGGGGGAGGGGGGATTGTGAGTGTGCCTGTACGCTCGAAATAACTCGTCCACTTTAGCGATAAGCGTGATTCTGAATGCTGCACACTGTCGTTTTCGGACTGAGTGAGCGAGAATTCGAACAGCCCAAAGCTCTTCTGCTCAGCGAGGGACCGCAACACTTCCGCAGACACGCCTGATTTTCGCGTCGCGTGTAGCCTTCTGTTTGGCTGAGTGTCAGCTCGTAAGACGCTGTACATGACTGCGTATATTATGCATCTTTGGTACTGTGAGAGACGCCACCCAAAACAGCTCAGAACGATCTGTGAGCCCGGGAAACTGATGTGGGAAGGTGTGGCTTTAACCGTGGCTGGCTGATGTTAATAGTGTGGAGAGGTCGGTGTAATCTGGGTACAAACAGGGGCGCGAACTGTTGCACAACTCTCGGTGACTGGTTAGTCGTCACTGCCTCATCACCTCTCCCGTTATCGGACTTTGATTGAACTGGGTCTCTTTGACACTGATACAGGGAGATGAGGGGTGTTTGGGGAAGGGGGGGGGGTGGAGAGGGGGGGGGGGGGGTTGAAGGAGACGACAGTATGTTGGAAGATCCTGTGATCGACCTCATTTTCTTGATTCGCAAGATTATTTTTTTCTGTTTTTAATATTTTTTGTTTGTTGAGGGTTTTTTTGGTTGTCGTTGTTTGTTTTGTTTTTGTGTTTGTTGTTGTTTTGCTTTGGTATTATATTTTTGGGTTTTTGCGTTTTGTTTTGTTTTATTTTAGTGGAGGGGGTGATGAGAAATGCCAGCAAAACAAATGTGTCCGCCCACTGTGTTAACTTTTTTTTTTCTTATCATTTGAGGGTTGTTGTTTATATCTGATCAACAAATCATCAGATTGAGAATTAATGTTAAGCGCCAGCAACCTCTGCCAGTGCGCCACCAGGCTTGCAAGGCTGGGTTTGATAGTACTTATCGCAAACGCACCTCAAAAGTGCATCTGCCCACTGGTCTGTCTCTTCCGTTATCAACCGTAGTCCGAAACCACTTATCGCATCGAAAAGGTGTCGAGTCTACAACAGACCTCCGCACAGTACCCCTGCGCCACCGGGCTCCACTGTTTTATGTGCAGTGTGCCCCGCGGTGATGAAATATGGAACGCTATAGAGCCGCGTTCAACGGTTATGTCGCCCGCTGTGCGCTGTACGGAATGCGGACGCAAAGGCAACGCTCCAGATAAAATGACACGTTGCGATATGATAATAAATACGCCAACATTCCCCCCGCCCCGCTTGGTGACTTACACCATGGTACCTGCCCTGCGGGAGTGCCGTTAGTCTGTTTACATGTGTAGATTTCACCTGGCGGGGGGATGTGTGTGTGTAGGAGGTGGGGGTGGGGTGGGTGTTTGGGGGTTTAACGTCCTTTCCACCACATACGGGTGATATCAAAGACGGGGCAACGATGAAAAAGCCAGCACAAATATGGAGGGAGGGGGGGGGGGGTCGTAAGGTGGAGTTTAAACCGGCATTGTTAGCTGGGAAAACGTGACAAATTGAAGAGAGAAAAAAAGTATATAAGATGAATGGATGCAACCTAACGCCCAGTGATGCCATGTCAGTATTTTAGGTTTGTTGCTTTCTTCAGGAACATTGCTTTTGAGCACCGACGGAACAGCTGAAAAATTTTGAAAAAAAATAGTCATGGTATTTTTGGCAACAGCAAAACAAACAAAAAAAAAAATTTGAATTTTCCAATTCTGTGAGTGGTTTGATTCCGTTATTACTAGTTTGTTTGGATTGGTTTTGTTGTTGCTTGTTGGGATTTTTTTTTTTTTTTTTTTTTGGGGGGGGGGGATTTGTTTTTGTTGTTTTGATTTGTTTCTGTTTTTGTGTCTCCTTCTTCTGTAAGAATCAGAGCTTGAAATAGGTATGGTGTGGGTAGGAGCCGAGCGGCACCATTTTGACCATAATCGACAGTATTACAGCCGTAGGCAGTGGCCAAACAAACGATCTCACTGCTACCCTAACTGAACAGTCCTGCTGAACACTATTCAGTTCAGATAGACTGTTTACGTATTCATGTGTTTGTACGCTTTATTATCCCGTGGCTGGAAAAGTGGGGTTGTGTCGTCATACTACAAGGTCACCCATGTTTTTTCCTGTATGCATGGTGTGTGATTGTTTTCCATTCCACGGCACGTCCCGTTTGGAATAGGATCTTCAACGCGCACATTTGATATTTGTGCGTGCGTGTGTACACGAATACGAGACACGACAGGCACCTTAAACGAGTCTGGACGTGATTTAGGCTCGTTTTGCTCAGGACAACCCCCTCACCAAATTCCTGCCCACCGGAGATTCGAACCTGCACGGCAGGATCCCCAGCGGACGCCTAGACCACTAGGCCAAGTCCCCCCTCTCTCAGGTCGGCAACGTTTGACTCATCCTTGACTTTGATGGACAGGTCACGCGCCGAGAGGAAACGCGGCCTTCTGTTCACTGAGAAGAAGAATTGCCTCTGTGTGTTGATTGATATTTCCAGATAAGCTGACTTCAAACGGAAAGTTTCGTATACCTGAGGTGCTGCAAAGGCTTCCGTTTAGGGTTTTTTTTGCCCGAGTTCATCATCATTCTTTGGTATCTGACATGATCGCGATCAGTTTACAGCAGCTCATCAAAGGGACTTTTTTCCCGTCAGGTCAAGCTACGGGGCTTGCATGCTAATCTATCTTCCCAGCTGTAATTTTCCTCTGCGTGCAGATGATGTAATTTTACCTACCCCCCCCCCCCTCTCTCTCTCTCTCTCTCTCTCTCTCTTCCGATCCCCACCTCAACCCCTCTCTCTCCACCTTCCTCTCGTTGTGCTTTTCTTTCACATTCTTTCTCGCTGTTTCTTTATTTCCGTTCCGTTTTCTCAAAGCACACAGCGATGCGGAATACACACACACACACACACACACACACACACACACACACACACACACACACACACACACACACACACACACATCCTTTTTACATTATTGGAGAAGCAGTCAACGGACGAAAGTCAAAAACGGCCCACAGAGGGATGTGGAAAACCGAGGGAAAACACTACGGCGAAGCCATACATAGACTCACATGCAGCTCTGTTTCTGTGAAGTGTTTTGGATCTCAGAAACGAGCGGTTCCACGGGTGATCAGACTGTACAGAATGTGGACAATGTCCATCGAATTATGCCCATGGGGTAAGGTGGGGACATTCTCCTGATAGATGCGTTTACACCTACATTTTCCCGGCAAATAACATGTTCCACAGTGTCAATTCTTTGTGTATGGAGAGTAACGGGACTGTACAGTGAAAAAAAAAAGTTTATAGTAAGCATACATATGGATGCTTGTGTTTCTTCTTCTGTTGCGGCTATTCTTTTAAATTTCTTTCTTTCATTCTTTCATTTATTCTTCCTTCCTTCCTTCCGCTCATTTCCCCCCCCTTTCTTTCATTTTGGTAGGTCAGTGATGGCAATACCACATGCATCACAATCTACAATCCCAGTGTTCCCAGATGCTGTGGTGATATCCAGTGGCTGGGACAATAGAGGCACATGAAAATGCTTATTCAACTTTCATTAGAACAGTATTTACATAATTATATGTATCTAGGCTGGCAGGTTACGAACACGTCTGCACACAGCTGTTTCGAACGAGAGGAAGTCGTGCAAGGTTCATTAGATACGGACGCTTAACACTTCATACTGCAATGTAGCCGGGACTATCTGGCAGTAGAGCTCATTCGGTATACACCCTTGCGCCGTATTGGGCGAACTATGCCAGCTCAGCCGCGCTCATTTGGTATAGTTCGCCAGCATAGTTCGGTTTCGGGTTAGGGTTAGGTTTAGGGTTACTTTGTGGTATTATGCAGTCGCTTAGTCGTTTAGACGGTCGTAGTGCGTGTACAGCAGGTGCAAATGACACAAAGGAGCAAACCCCTACACCAACGCAGCGGCAGTAGACCCGCATTGCGCTTTCAGTGTTCGGGTCGTGAGTTCGAATCCTTGCCAGGAGCCGGAGTGGTCGAATGGTAGAGCGTTGGACCTCTAATGCTCGGGTCGTGAGTTCGATCCCGGCAGGGGCCGAATATTTGTGCTGGCTTTTTCATCGTTGCCCCGTCTTTGATATCACCCTATGTGGTAAAAAAGGACGTTAAACCCCCAAACACCCACCCACCCACCCTTGCCAAGAGCCAAATATTTGGTACTTTTTTTCTTTTTCTTCTTTTTTTTGATGTCTATTCTTTGATGTCACCCGTATGTGATGGAAAGGAACGTGAACCCCCCTGAACACCCACCCGCCCACCTCAAACTGTAAACTCCATCACCCATGGTACACTCTGGTTACCCATCAAGGCCCCCCCCCCCCCCCCACACCCCACCCCCAGCCTCATCCCGCGCCGTTCATGAATAGAGATGGAGAACCGCGATAGCATCACTGGTGACTTATAGCCCCGTACTCGCGGATGACAGACACTTGGAGTCAGGTGTTCGCCCTCTTCACCACAAACGCTTCTTTCGCCGCATTCCGACACAGCATCTGAAGTGAGATCTGCTAATAGTATCGGGACTTTTTCTCTCTCTCGCGCGCGCGTCTTCTGCCTGTAGGGAAGATAGACCTCTATATATATGTATAAAGGAGAGTTTTGAGCTTTGGGGATAAAAGGATGTTTGTGGAGAGGAACGGCTGTGTTGTTGTGATGGCGCTGCTGCTGCTGGTGCTGGTGGAATCGTAGTTTGCGTAAGTTGTTTGCGTGTTATCTCGTAAAAGCCCGTGCACATTGGGGGCCACTTCAAGCCACTATTACGCAATCCACAACGGCCTTGGGCCTGGCGGAGAAGGCCCGCGCCATGTGTGACAGTGGCTTGAAGTGGCTACTACTGGTGTGCAGTGGCTTCTTCTTTTTATCATATAGTGGGTAGGGGGTGGTCGAGCTTGGGCTGTTAGGAGTTAAAATTATGCATTACAGTTGAGTTTTTGTTAGATTTGGGTTTTTCGTCACTGTAGAAGTGGTTTTGACGCTACCTGTGTTAGGGGCTCCAGTTTATGGCCAGCGTTTACCGTGTGGCCTTTCCGCCTTTTGATCACGTGATGCTGTTGGTCAAGTTTGCTCAGTATGCAATGGTTGGTTGATTCTCAGTGCATCTAGTTTCCCTGGGAGAATGTTCCTGTTGTGTTTAATACCAGCAGGCATTGATCTCTCACAGTCTTTACTCTTTTCCCCATCAGGGTTGCGTGGGTGTTGTAAATAAAATCAGTAATGGAATTGACCTTTTGCATGGCTGAGAACTCGATGACTCAATGCACCAAGCGCATGACAGGGAAATACATGTATATGGGAAGTAAAACTACGTTTAATCATGACAGAATAGCATCGTTGGTAATAATGTACAACGTTTGGTCACGACAGTGTAAAATAAATGATGATAAAACTGCATGTAGTCATAATAGGGTGACATAAATGGTCATAATGTATTACCTATAGTCACGACAGTGTAATATAATTGGTAATAAAACTACATGTAGTGATGACACAAAAACATAAACAGAAACTTTATTGCCGTATGTATAAACATTAGGAATTCGTTGTGGTTCAAAAGAGCTGCTTTGCAATCACACATACATGCATGCCGCGTTACTTGCTCACTTATATCACAGTCACTCACACTTAAATGCTAATAAAATCACATTAGACCTTGCTAACTAAAATGCTAAGACACTAAGAACAATAATACAGAATTAATGAAGTAAAAAAAAAAATTCTCTTTTTTTAAGGTACATTTGACAAAAAAAAAATGAAGTAAAAATTGATAAAATGCAACATCATGTTATCAGATATCAGCCGGGAGGGGTGAGTGTGAGGAGGCACACTTTACGGCTGTAGGATAGAACTTGTTTCTGAACCTGACTGTTTTGGTCTTGATCGCTCTATACCGTGCTCGTGTGTTATACACTGATGGTAATGATATCACATGTAATACAGGTAGATTTTTCATAACGTGTCTGATCAGTTCAAATGGTCTCCCATTGTTTTCATTGCCGAGCCGTTTCTGTTTCACTAACCAATATACTACACCTTTCAGTGAATATCGGGGTGCTTTCATCTGTTATTTCCTCTCCGTGATGCTATCAGTGATAATATTCGCACCAGCTTGCAGAGTAAGTGCGGAGAGAGACAGAGGCAGGGAGCGAGAGAGAGAGAGGCAGAGAAGTACGTGCCAAGTTTCATTGTTCCAATAGGTTTCGAGCTCCAAGTGACCACGTCATTGGAAAGAACAGCCAACAGCTTCCTTTCTAAACCCCCACAAGTTTTCAAGAAAAGCCGGCTGTGTGCTGACCTGCCGTTCTTGGCTGTGTGCTTGGCTTGGCTGGTGGTGAATCATCGCTGGAACTTGTTCATTTGCGCAGTTTGTTCAATCTAATTTAGCCGCCCGTGATGTATGAGCTGTGTAAGGGGTGACTGCCATTGACTCCGGCCGCGTGGGTGGCTGGGGGGAATGCCACTGTAAATTTTGAGAAAAACCGTCCGCGCAGACTTGCTCTGTGATTACCGATAGTTTACACATACAGATTGTTGATTTGATATACGCGTGCTTTGTTCCAGTGGGAGTGAAATTTGGATGGGTGTGATCGTGGTGATGCGTCTGTCTTCCTGTCTGGTTTTGTGTGAAGTGTTTGCGTGGTTACGTGGAACCGTATGGGAGACATGAAGAAGGAAGGGGTTGTGGTAGTTACAACTGAAAGGTTATCAGCGCTTACCGATCTGTTGAAAGTTAAAACAGTCTGCATGCTTCCTTTTTCAAAATGTTTTCCCCTTTCTCTGCCCCAACACACACACATACACACACACGCACCCGCCCCCGCCCCCTCCTCTCTCTCTCTCTCTCTCTATGACCCCCCCCCCCCCCCCCATTTGTGAGGTTTCTTGTTTGTGGTTCGCCAGTGTGTGTGTGTGTTTCTCATCTTTAAAAAAAAAAATATTTTAGTAGTGGTAGAAGTAGGTTTTTTGTTTGATTTTGGTTTTTGATGTTGTGATAATGGAGATAGCAATTTATTTTGTTTTTATTGTACACTTTTGTTGTATTTTATCATTCAGCTGTACTAATCACTGCTGATTGATGATGTGATAATGGGTTTTGTAATTTATCTTGCTTTATCGTACATTTCTGTTTGTGTTTTATTTCTTAGTTATACTAATGACTGATGACGCTGTCTCTCGTGTTACAGCCATGGTGTGAGTGTGTGGCAGAATGCGGCTTAGCCAGGCGGTGAAGTTGGTGGGTGCCTTCGGCTTCGTCTCCATCCTTGTCACCGCCTGCCTCTGGTCATCTTGCAGCAAACATGACGCCCATCTGACACGGTAAGTCACGGTAGACTCTTTTAGCTTTGAAAAATAAACCAAAGTAAAAGCTGAAATTTTTTGTTTAAGATTTATTTAAAGGGGAAAAATGATGATGATGTTGATGTTGATGATGGTGATGAAAGAACTTGAGGTGAACCATCCCGAAAGTTGCTTCGCAACAAGATGCACAGCCCCCATGTCGCCCTCTTGTCTTTTTTTTTTCTTTTTTTTTTCTTGGGGGGGGGGGGGGGGGGAGTAGTTTGATTTGGAGAGTGTGTGTGTGTGTGTGTGTTTTTGTTTTGCTTTCGGGTTTCTAACTTTTGTTTCCTTCTTTGTTTTCCCTCCCCCCCCCCCCCCCCCCAACACACCCCTTTTTTTTCAGCCTCTCTTTTCATGCCTGTGCTTTTTATCTGCTGTCTTTCATAAATTCATACCATTCGTAAAAATAACCAATACAGAGTTGTTCCTAGACCTACCACACACCTTTTTTTTTTTTTTTTTCAGAGATGCCCCAGAGGGTCCATCAGATTTCCTGAAGGCGGAGTTACCCCATCGTGGCACCAACTCCATCAAGTCGGATGCAACGGGCGGTGGGGGTGGTGGAGGTGGGGGTGGGGGAGAAGGATCTGACCTCAAGTTCCAGTCGGAGGTGAAGTACCACAAAGTGGACTGCGTCATCAATGATGAGTACCCAATCAACTGCCGACGTGAGGGATCTGAGGTTTACCTCCCCTTCAGCTTCATTCAGAACTATTTTGAGGTGAGTGTGTAACATTTAATTGTTGTTGTTGTTGTTTTGTGGATGTGTGTGTGTTGTTTTCTTTTGTTCTGTCTGTTTGATTTTTGTTTCTTTCTTTCTCCTTTTTATTTTTCCTTTTGTGTGTGTGTGTGTGTGTGTGTGTGTGTGGAATGGGGGGAGGGGGGAAGGGGGGTGTTTAATGCTATTTATTCCTTTTGAGAAATTCGGCGAAGCACCACCCACCCCCATTATTATTATTTTTTTTTTTTTAATAGTTTTGCTGAGGCACGACCTAGGAACCATAAGCAGGCAGCCCTGTAACCAGGAAAAAACTAGTCAGTATCCTAGTATCAGAGCTCGACCTCTGACTTCAGCCTCACTGTGCACCAACATTGTCCACCAAAACGTTTCAGAAAACCTTAACACCTTAACGTTTGCGAAGTTGTTTATCATTTCATCTCAGTCACATTCAACCTCCGACTACACATAGTGAGGGGGGAGAACTTGGCATGGATCTCGGCAACAGATAATACATCAGGGAGATGGTAGTTCGGTGTTGGCAGTAAATCACAGTCTTGTTGTATGTAGTATTGTACTTCTCTGAAGCTTAGGAAACATTGTTGTATAATTCCGCTTGACACTTCTCTTTTGGTGCTGCCTGCAGAGCACAGCTAACAGCTGCTTGTGGTTTCTTGGTGTGAAACAAGTAATTTGCAGCCTTCAGAATAAGATTGTCATCAGAAAATTACTCTCTCTCGCGTTCCCCTCTGGCATTTTGCTTGTGAATGAGCAAATCGGTTCTGACAGGAAAGGAGAGGAAAAAGACAATGCTTGTGCTTTTCTCTGCTTGTCTGTGGGGGGGGGGGGGGGGGGGGTAGTTTTTTGTGTCAGGCTTGTTAACAAAAGAGGATAGTAATAATCACATTATCCTTTCAAACAACAAAAAGGTTTTCCCTGAAACACCGTTGTACACATACTTTCACTGTAGCTGTCCGAATTTAAAATGTTTGTACAAACGAGTAAACAAGTCTGTGCATTAAGGCTGGTTCGAAAAACAAACTGAAAAAAAAAAAAACTTTCTAAAAAATGCATGCTTCTTGATACAGGTCTTTGTTTTTAAGTTGGCACAATAATTGTGAAACAAAAAGCACAAATGTTCCTGCCAAAATACATATAAATATATATATATGTACAAGATTTTACCTGTTTGGCAGCTTCTAGAAGTGAGCTATAGTTGCAATAACGGTCAGTTTGCAGGCTTACTGATCAAGTTAGGTGATGTTTCATGAGCTATTCCTATTGAAATATCCACTGCAGAAATCTTCTTTCGTCAGTACAGTGTTTCTATTTTTTTTTTTTTTTCCAGGTGTACGGCAAACTGGAGACGAGTGACAAGTATGAGCGTCTTGAGTTCCAGCACTCAAACTCCAAGGTGCACCCCCCACGCCAAAACTACTCCCCGAGTGGCGTCTTCATGTCCTTCGAGTTCTATCATGTGGAAGAGAGGGAACGGGTCAAATGCATCAGTGCAATGGAAGGTGGGTGTACATGTACCTAGGTATGGGTGGGTGCCTTCGTGTACACACGCATGCATAAATATCAAGGGTTCGCTTTACAAATCTCATTCCGAACGGGGCTGGCTGGGTGCGTGTTTGGGAATTTTATGTCCTTTCCCACCAAGTATGGGCGATATCAAAGACGGGGCAACGAGAAAAAGGCCAGCTGAAATATTTGACCCTGTTGTAGACATGGCAGACACTGTGCTTTTCGGCTTGCGTTTAGCCTTCTGCCTGCACAGTGACAACCTGTGTGAAGATGTGCATGCCTCGACAGTGTACATTGCTACACATTACCACAACTCTGGACAATTTGTAAACCAAGAAATGTCAGGGTTGGTCTTTAACGAGCGTTCAACTTCTTCACATTTCAGGAGTTCCCTTCTCCACACAGTGGACGCCGGAGGGCCACTTCTACCCAATCCAGATCGCGCAGTTTGGGTTGAGCCACTTCTCCAAGCACCTTGTGGAGGGGCGGCCGGAGGTGCTTGTCATGGAGGATGGAGAGGAGGATGATGTGGCCGACTGGGCCGTGCCGGACAAACGCGCTCGCATCCGCCTCCAGATGGACCCTGAGCACAACTCGCACATCGTGGAGTTCTCGGCTTCTGGTGAGTTTATGTTAATTGTTTGTTTGACCACATGGACCTTCATACACATGGACCTCCATAGCATCACCATACCATAACCTCATCCTCATATTCATGCATGATAAAAATTGTCCCAGCTTATAAGCCCTCCATGTGTTCCACCCATGACCTGGGAGGAATACAAACGAAGTTTGCAAAGAGTTTGGGCAGTTAAAAAAAAAAAAGTTAAAAAAAAAAAAGTTAAAAAAAAAACTTTGAGAGGTGAGTGACGTCATCTTCCTGCTGCTTCTTTTTTTGCGATAAAACTTCTGACATAGTAAAAGGGTGTAAGCGCCTATCTAATCCATGTTGCTTAGGACGTTTCTTTTCTGTTGATCTGAGAACAGATCTCGTAATAGCTTGAAATATTAGGACATGTCTGTCACTGCAGTGAACTACTTGGCTTAACAGTTTACATGTAGTTTTCATTTTGTTCAGCACACCACTTGAATTCAGAAGCACACTGTAAATACTGTAAACATTTCTTTTGTGTGTTGTTGTTTTCTCTTCTTTATTGGTTCTTGGTCCTGTGAAAAGATACATGACTTTGATTTCTCTGTACTGTTCTCAGACTCGCTCCGGAACCCTGGACTGGTGATGATGGCCGACGAGAAGGAAGATTACGTCATGACGGTCGACGTCATGTTCATGTCCAACGGCAGCCTCACGGTTACCGTGGAGACGCCCAGCGGCCAGGCCTTCAACATCCACTATGTGCTGACCTCGACACTGATCGCCATGGACGGCTCGGATATCTACTACGGACTTGGTCAGCATCGAGGACAGTGGCTCCACCTGGCCAGAGATATCAAGATCGATCTGCAGAAAGGTGGGATGATTTACTGGGGGAGGGTTGTAGTAAGTGATGGTCGTATGAATGAACTATGTTTTTGGAGTTGAACATTACTTTCATGGGTTTGGTCATTGAATACGGTATATCTCTCCTAAATTCAAGTCTATAAGAACTTCGCGTATGTGGTGGAAAAGGACTATAAACCCCCAAACACCCACCCACCCCTTTAAGGACTTTGCCATAATATGGACGGAGATATGGCCTGGTGATTAGGGTGTACGCCAGAGATCCTTAGCCATACTAAAGATGCAATTCAGTGCGGAAGGTTGGTGGGGGTGGTGGGGGGGGGGGGATGTGCTTCCCTTGGGCCAGATTTCCCTTGCAACAGTAACAAAAGTAAAAAGATTAATCCTGGTCTTGCGGAATGAATTTGTCTTATGCTAAAAACGTGATAAGGGTAATATGGCACATTGCATGCTCGCCATCACCAGGGTTTAAGAAAAAGGCCTGCTAACATGCCCCTCACGTTTCCTGAAATGTTGACGGCTCTGTCACCAGGACTGAGCCTGAAGTATTCCAAGAGCAAGAGGACCAAGTCTCGCTACGTTTTCTCACGCATCCGGGACATCGCAGTGCGAGGTCAAGGACGTTTGGACAACCTCACCTTGGCCCGCTCCGCTCACATGGATCATTTTTACGCCGCGGCTGACTGGATGGTCAAACATCAGGATGACCGAGGGGGGTGGCCGATTATGGTGAGATAATTTCTTGCGTGCTGTCTGCTCTAGGTCTGCGAGTTGTCAGGGTTCTCGTAGCCAGCAGTCTTGTTTTTGTATCAGCAGTCTTATTTTTGTATCAGTAATATGACTTGTCTTTAATGGAAAGGGAAACGGTAATGACTGCGAAGTGGTTACAAGCTAAGCAAATAAAAGCGACATAAAAGGGACAGAAACTTAACTTAACTTTCACAAAGGACGGCACGGGTCAACGTTTTGGCTTTCGCCTTCCTCAGGACACGAACAAATGGGACATAACTTCAACAAACAAACAAAAGGTAACTCTGTGGACGTACTGACATACACGCCGTGTATGTCAGTACATCCGCAAAGTGTGGCTCTGTGTGGCTCTCAGTCACGTAACTGTACAGTCCCACCGCTCAGTTCTAGTGTTGGGTCACCATAATACGACAAATCTTTAGGCATCTGGAGAAAGGCTGTAAGTGCTTATCAGTACCTTGACTCTTGGCCCTTTTTTCTGATGACAGTAAAAATGCAGTATATTTTTTCTTGTTTCAAAATATTGCCGTCTTTAAACCATTGTTTCTTGTTTTGTCACCGCAAATAGCGAATTTTTCATGACCGCCTGTCATTTTGTCTAGGTGCGTCGGAAGCTGTTGCCTGGCGTGATGGAGCTTCCTCCGGGTTGGTACTCGGCGATGGCACAAGGACAAGCCATGTCTCTTCTCGTCCGAGCCCACCTCCTGACCTCTGACCCCAGCTACCTGCAAGCTGCTGTTGATGCCATGAAGTTGTTCGAGATCAGCAGCGAACAGGGAGGTGTGCTTGCCAGGTGAACACCTTGTTTTGATTTTTTTTTTTTTTTTTTTAAACTCCTACTTAACTCTACAGAAATAGTTACTCCATGACAAGATTTTAACATCGTTTGAATGTGTATGTATATTTTCATTGCTCAGCACTGCAGTCTTTTGATGTAAATGCCAAAACTTTTTTTTTTTTTTAACTCCTGTGTTTCTCAAAAGAAGTGAGTTGCCTTAGGATAAGATTTTAACATATGTATTTGTATATTTTCATTGCTCAACATTGCAGTCCTTCAATTTAAATGCCAAAACATGTTTCTCCGTAAAGACAAGTCTGTGAACCTCTGTGCAATATGAACGTTGTGGGATAAGGGAAGTAATTTTGGGTCGAAAATGGCATCCTTGCATTTACTTCCCCTTGGCAAGACCATAACGAAAGACTCGTGCTAAGGAAGTTACATGATTGTAGAATGTAAACTTGATCTCCGAAGAGGAGCGTTTGTGAGAAATATAACAGCCGGTACAATTCTGACTCAGTTACTAGCCATAGGCTGACATACTCCAACACATTTTTTTGTAAGGCTGAAAAATGCAGTAATCTCTTAAATTATTGTTCAGTTTATGTAAATTGTCTATCACAAACAAGAAAAACTCAATTTAGGCTGACCTGACAGGCTTTTTAGATTGGAGCAGTGTTTCACCTGTTTTGCTTTGGTAGCTTTCCCTCCCCCCCCCCCCCTCCCCGCTCCCCCAAGAACCTACCCACAAAGACTGTTTTTGATTACCTGACCTAACCATATTTATTTTACAGGTTTTTGGGCCAGTATGATTGGTACGAGGAATACCCAACAACACCAAGTAGTTTTGTCCTCAACGGATTCATCTACGCCCTCCTCGGACTTTACGACCTGAAGGAGACTGCCTCAGGAGAGGATGGCAAAATGGCCGCTCGCCTGTACGAGGCCGGAATGAAATCGTTGAAAGCCATGCTGCTCATGTTCGACACAGGAAGTGACACATTCTATGACCTCCGCCATATCACGTCCGGCATTGAGCCCAACCGTGCGCGCTGGGACTACCACACGACACATATCAACCAACTTCTACAGTTAGTCGTCATTGACGATGACCCACTGTTCAAGACAACCGCCCAGCGTTGGATGGGGTACATGAAGGGAAAGCGTGCGCGGCATAACTGAGCTCAGTGATGTAGTTGTTTACATGTTATAGGGCATCAGAGGTTGTGATGGTGTGAAGCTGGCATCATTTCTGTGTGATTCGCTCCTTATCACAGGATATGTTCTATGAGTTGTGTTCGCATTTTGCCTCGCAATGGAAAGCGTACGTGCACACGTCATGTCTGGATGGTGCGGCTGTGAATTTTCCTATTTAGGGAAGAATAATTACGTCCTGATCTCACAAAGAAAAAAACCTACATGGGGTTTTTGCCTACCTCACATCAGAAGCATAGTAGTATAGGAAAAGGATCAGAGTGCATCCACAGAGGAGCAAGCGTTAGTTGTGACACGTGTCTTGTATGACACATGTATGCCGGATGCAGGCTAAAACAGTTTTCGGCACTGCTGAGACTTATCTTTGTGATACATCCTTGTAAGCGAGTGTTTTCAGGAGAAACTCAACAAGGGAGCTACGCTGGTGTTTGTGTTTAAACAGTGTGACAGCCTCACTTTGATACTTTGTGCACACGTGAAACATTGCTACATGTCAAGGGGAGAGAAACACACATTCCAGCAAGAGTTATTCAGCATTGACCGGGTGGCTGTCTTCTGTATCTTGAGATTGTACTACATCTTACGACCCAAGCTGGTAGATTCAGTTGAATATAACTGACATTGTGCTAAAGCACATGTATTGCACGCTCTGAAAAAAAAAATGGCTTTCATGATGATGAGTGCAGATATTGCGTGACAGAAGGTTATAATATCATGACAGAAAGTGTTTCTGTCGGCATTTTTTGAATGTTTGAAATGATAGAAACTAGACCCATTTCTGTTTCCTGTGTCTCCCTGTGGGATTGTCACCGACTGCCAGCCTGTCAAAAAAAGATTTTGACTGTGTGTGCCATACATCTAAATTCCTTTAGATAAATGTACGCATGTTTTTGTAGGACAAAACAAGCTACTTGCCTACATTTGGAGATCGTATGTGGTTCACATGTATACAGCTTTGACTGTAAATCACCACCATCTTGAAATTTCGTCCACATTTCTGTTTAAAGTGACTGAGCAGGAGGGCTCCTGGTGTCTCCATATTAGCATTGTGACGACACTGGGTCACTCTGACTCACTATTTCACATCGTGTAAATTTTGCAGGAACCTTTTCCCCTGCCCAATAACAGTCAGTATATATCCTCTCGCCAACTCGGAAACATGAAAATTGAAACATGAACAGTGCATGTAAGCAGCAGGTTCTCCCTTGCAAAAGATCCATTAAAAAACCATAACTCTTGCCAGATTCTCACATTTTCGGACCCAAATCAGAAGTACGCAGGCATTTGGAACGAAAACAATGGGGATTCCCCGAGGGCAGTACGAAATGTGCGGAAAGATTTTCAGATTTGCCAGCATTGCAGCATTGCATAAACAGTTGAAGTCAGAGTGCACAACCCTTTGCCAAAATAAAACAGACAAAGCTGTCATTGGTAGTTCAGCGGCCTTGAAGGGTGTGGCATTCATCTCAGCATTCATACGATCAAAACTTTTTATGTACAAAAATTTTGCTCAGATGTATGTTCCATACGAAAAGCCTCCTAGTCTGTTTTGCTGAGAAATTTGGGATTTTTTTTTTTTTTCTGTCAGTAAGAATTGGACAAAGTATGTGTGTTTTGCTACTGTGCTACAAGAACTTGAAGCAGTCAAAATCCTAGCAGTAATACTGTACCAGTTTTGCTGCTGTGCTACAAGAACTTAAAGCAGTCAAAATCCTACTGCTTTTACCAGTTTTGCTACTTTGTTACAAGAACTTGAAGCAGTCAAAATCTTACCAGTAATACCACTTTTGCTACTGTGCTACATGTATTTATTTTCAGCCATGGAAACCACACAGCTTTTGATGGCAGAAGTGTTGACGCGGCTGGAGAAATATTGTAACATTGGGTATTTCCCTTCACATGGTTGTGTTTATTATATAAACATTCCACTCATGGACTGGTGGTGATGCAGATGTGAGAATTGCGAATGCAAGGCATTGTCATTGTTATAATATATTCAGATTTATTACCAAGCCACTCTTGCAGATTGTATCGGTTTTTAGAAAAAAAAGGTTAAAATATAGAGTGGGTTAGCAGTCGATAGAAAAGGTCAGACTTAACACGTGTCGTTCTTCTGTGTGAAACTTATGAAATGCAAACTGCTTTCACAGAAAAAGAAAAACAAAATTGGGTCTCCCCCCACGAATGGTGCTGTCGTATGCTGTAGTTTACTTTGTAGTTGACTGATTGTCGTAATGACCCCTCCTCCCCCACTCTCTTCCCCTCACCCCTCCTCCTCCAGTATTGATTTGATATCCTTACCTTGAATGGACCCCCACCATTATCGTTTTACCATTTATCTTATAGATAAACAAACTTTTTCTCTTCTGTGTGTGCATGTGTGTGTCTGATTTTGTTGATTGGAAGTTGGGTTTTAGACAGTTTCATACTCGGTTTGATTTCAGTTGAATAATTATGATGATGCATTGTTTGTTTGTTTTGGGGTTTTTTTGTTTTTGGTTGGGTTTTTCTTTTGTTTTTTTTTACCGCTTGCTGGGATTTTACATTTGAGACCTCAACATTTTATGTGTAGCTCAACATTTTCTCTTCTTTTTTTTTTTTAAATTTTTGGTCCTTTCCTGTTCAAGTGCATAGAGAATTTTTATATGGGAGGGTGGGGGGGGGGGGATTAACTGGTGCTATGTATGGTTCATGGAATGAATAGAAATGTGCACATCATGGATTGTAGCCCTGAAGTTGTGCATTTCATCTGTGATGTACAGTTCATGTTTTGCTTGTGATTTACATTTCATGTCATGTCATGTCACAGCTAACCAGTCTTCTTTCATTAAGCGGGTCAGTCTTGTAATAGTATGGATCACATGTTCTGCCTCAACATTTTTTTTTTCTTCAAAGATACTACATGTAATGATATCCACTTTCCACCAACCCAGTAAAAACAGGGATTCTGTGCTTAACCTAGATGCAGTTCTCTGAATCTGATGTTACACGTTTACACAAGTGACTATTTTGGGTGCACAGACTGACAGAGTGAAAATTTTTTTGCAACATTGTTGTATGTCAGGGTTCACATCGAAATCCATTTTATTTTCTTGTTTTCTTTTTAATATTTAGCAAACCTGTGTGGTTTTCAAAGTTTCTGTCAGCTAGAATATATAGAAACATGTTGATTCATGCTTGATCAAGACTGACCTGTCATTTCCAAATCAAAATGTACTTGTATTGTTTATTGGGAATATGTTTTGTTGGGGGACGTGGTTGCGGGTGCTTTGTTTCCCACTTCCTAACAAGGATTTGGTTTCGTGACTTCTCAAGCGTTCTGAACAAGTTTTTGTACAGTACAGCATAGCTGTGTAAGCTGATACATCTCTTTTTTTGTTAGAACATTTTATTTTGCACATGGTTGCGGGGTTACATACATTTACATTGATACGTTATTCCTGCAGGAAGATAAAGTTCACAATATAAAAGAAAAACGGGTTGAACTCTTTTTTTTTTTAAAGTTAGTGGCCAGTGGGTATATCATGGAAATACAGGTTGTTTATTACTTTGTAGATCTTCATTTTTACAAGTATTCACCTCCGTTTTGTTTTATTTGCTTTGAAATAATGAGAAATTTGCTCTTCGCTTGTATGAAAAAATTCCGAGGTTGTGACACTCAAAGCCAAAAGGTTTGAGCATGAACTGAATTTTTGTGTGTGAAGAGTGCATTGTTGCTTCTTAATTTCACTGTGTCAGAATTTGTCTGCATGTTCATCATTTTACATCAGCGTTTGCCGGAAGAAAAATCCCATTGTGTTTTTGATCTGCCGATGTAGATGTATGTGATGCGAGGTCAGTGTCGGACAAGCGAAAGTATCTTGGCTTTGCAAATAATCGACTTGCTTTGCCAAAATTATGGACTTTGCAAGGATCTCAGTAGAATCAAGCGGCATCCAGTGTTTGCACATTTATCATGGTGATAATTTGTGTGTGAGCCCAGTCACATATTTTGCACTTGTGACTTGTTTGACGGGCTGGATTGTGGTTTTTGTTGATCTAAATGTACCATGCATTTGGTCTTCCGTAAATTTCACTGGGAAAGGCGAACTCGTGCAGGATGTTGAGTGATTAATTATGGGTAGATAATTAAATTTTAAGATTAGGTGTAAAGTCATTCGTGACCACTGTTTTGTTTGAATTTGGTTTGATAGGAAATTGAAAAGGTTTTGCCTAGGGAGGGGAGGGGGTATGGGGGTGAGGTTAACACACAGCTGATCATCGCTGAATCTGTAAGCGAGGTTCCCCAGAGAAGAAATCCACTGGACAAACGGTGTATACATTATGTGGGAAGACAGATGTGACTAAATGGAAAATCACATCACTCGTGACTTGCAATGGCTAATCTATTCTGCGGCTATCCAGCTTGGCTTGTGATTGTAGTGACTGCCTCTTTTTGATCACGCCCAGTTTGTCAAGGATTTTAGGCAGAGCCTTGTCTCTGAGAACACCGTATTGTCGTTCATCATGTCTTTCGTGGTGCTATATCTGGAACAGGAATTCGCCTCCTTGTCTTCAAGGAAAGATTTAACAGTACTTTTAGCAGTGTTTGTGATTTGTTAAGTGAAGTACAATGAAACAAGTAGATTTTCTGTCAGTTTTTAGATTACATGTATCAAAGCACAGAATAACTCTGGTTAGGGCCAAGCACGTTATCTTTCATCTGTACCTAACTATGGCTTGTGCAGCGTTTACTCCGTGTCACACAGCACGGGATGTAGTCAAAATGGATGAAAGCGTTTCCAGTGCTGCTCTGCGTAAAAAGATACCAGATGTATCTTTACCACCAGAATAGTATTTCAAAACAGCAGCGCCAAGTGTTTCCATTTTCAAGGGTGAGTAGCACCGAGTGTCAGTTTTCAACAGACTTCGATCTGTCAGCGTAAAATTGAGAAAAGAGCCGTTGATCAACTAGACAACGACTTTTTTTTTTTTTTTTTTTGCTGCCCCAACTCTTTGCCAGCTCCAGTGGTGTTCCTCCCAGGAGGACTCGGAAGCTGGGACAATTTTTATTATGCATGATGATGGAGATGAGGATGATAGTAAGATGATGCTATGGAGGTTTGGGACTGCGGGACAGGGCCGCATTCCACGCTTCCTGTTATAAATATCCCGGCATTAACCAGGCCCGGGAACTATGGCACCTGCGGTGCCGGCTGTGTAATCATCCACATCATAAGACGTGTCATACAAAGGGAAGCACCCCCAAAGTCACACCCGTGAAGTGGGTGAAGCTCGGCTGTGTGGCAACAGCTTCCCCATTGGGCCCATAGCACACCCGCTCTGGGTAGGAGCCGACCTAGGTATGAAAAATCCCGCTTGCCTCGGCTGGGATTCGAACCTGGGTCTCCCGGTCCATGATCCGAAGTGCTAACCACTACACTACGGGGGCCGGTTAGAAAACGACTTTGACTCGTGCTGTTCTACAGTTCAAAGACGTGGGCGTGCTCATATTTCAAACATATGGCTTTGTTTCATAGCAATCACCGTCAAAAATTTTGAGGCACAGTAGCACTGGAAACACTCGTGCCCGTTTTGTTTACATCCCATGCCTAGATGGTTCTTGGATTGCACATCTCACACAGAATCTGCAAAGATTAGCTACGTGTGTTGTTTCAGTTTTGCGTACATCTTGCTTGTAACATTTTCAGCATGAGGAAAGACAGAACGAGAGAGTAGGGGGGACAGAGCGAGAGAGAGAGAAGGAGAGAGAGAAAGAATGAGTTGATTCCATATTCATGCGCTGGATGTATGTATATCAGCAACTTTGGTATTATATTGGTACAGTGGTATTGTGATATTTTGTAAATACTTGCCATTTAAACATTTCTCAATGCATTCCAAACCGTTTCCTAGCCAGAGTAGTTAGGTAGTGAAACGAGGGAGTAGGTTAATGTTGTTTGATAGATGTAGGTAAATTGTATGTAGATGTCCTATCACCTACAACGTAAAAGACGGATAAACCAATAATATTATATTACGTAGCCTTGCGCTGTCAGTGTTACGTTTCCAAGAAGCTTCAGAGATTTTAATCCTAAAGAGATTTTTTGTAATTGAATAAAATAACTAATTGTAAATTCATCAAAACCAGTGTCTACAAAGTGCAGGGGAAAAGTCGCTAATTCACGCAATAATTGAGGATGAAAGTGGATTGTTCTGGGTTTTTTTATTTTGTGGGGTTTTTTTTTGTTGTTTTTTTTTTTTGGGGGGGGGTGTTTGTGTTTTTTTGCAGATGAACGATTGTAGAATCAAGTGTTCTTGATACCTATTTGTTGCTAACTATCCAGTAATGTGTGCAAATTTCACACATTAGATTTGAACAGCAAAAGAGTGAGCATTCCTAGTGATGTCTTATTTAAAATCAGTGCAGAGTACATATTAGTTATCGAAATAACCAGAGTCCGAAACTCAGTATATAATCTGACAGAAGGTTCCTGTATCCTGACTTACTCTGTACAGAATATTAGATTATTACATAAATTACTCTGTACAGAATATGATTATGTAACTCGCCACTTGAATGTGGGCAGGTCTCAGGTGTTGTACGATGTCTCATGTGCGTGTGTGTGTGTGTGTGCGTGTGCACGAGTGTGTGTGTGTGCGCGTGTGTGTTTGTGTGCGTGAGAGAGAGGTGTGTCTGTGCCAGGCGGGGCAGTTGTTAGGGGAGGCCACTCTAAGCGCTGTAATTATGTTAGTGCAAATGTACATGTCTGTTCGCCCAGACTGTTGCAAGCTTGTCTACAGCCAGCGCCCGTGAAACTTTTCCATGGAACTGGTTTTTGTGTGGCATATCAATGTTTTTGGTTGTTGTTTTTTGTTTGTTTTTTGTAGATTACAAAGTTGTCATTGTGTTGATCGTTACTTAACACACATTTTAGTCTGAATTTGAATGTTCTCCCAGAAAATTGCAACTCGTCCAGATCCGTTACCTCTGATTTTCTTCTTGGTTTTTTCATCTTGACTATGTATTGAGGGTTTTCTATTTGAGTTTGTTCTACCTTATCCTTGCACCATTGGTGTCTGTCTGTTGTTCTAGCTCCTGACCACCCCCCACCCCCACCTTCCCCTCCCCAACCCCCCCTCCACCACTCTTTGTACTTATCCATATCCCCCCCCCCCCCCCCCCTCACCTCTCTTCTCTTTGTTTTTAGTTCTGTTTCACAAACACGAGTAATGGTTCACGTGCAGTCCTCTTTCACCTCATGCTTTTGTTTCTTTTTCAAATTCTGTTCCTCAAAGCTGTGACTTTTATTGCTATGACACATGTTCCCCTTCATCCTGGAAATGTATACTATATACATATATAAATATATATATTTATGTACAGTTAATTAATGCCTATGTACGGTAACGGTTTTAGAGTTTCGTTCACACAATTTATTCTACTCGCTTTAAATGGGTAAACTGTTCCACCGTATCATTTTCCGTGAAAGAAAGATGTATGAGAAATCGTCGGCTGCTATGCTAGCCTCCCTGCTCCAGAGGAAGTTGCGAGATTGTACAGATGTTTTTGCCTGTGTTTTGTGTACTGTTTGGGAGAGAGTGTCAGAAATCAGTTACACTGATTTGTGAGAATTGACTGTCACATATTCACTCCTGAAAATACATGAAATTTGGTTCAGATCTTAGTTTTGTTGGTTATTCGTGTGTCTGTGTGTGACTGTGTGTGTGCGTGCGGAGAGAGAGAATGGGGGCTGAGGGTGTATGTGCCAATGTCGATGGAGAGACTCACTCAGCTCTCTCTCTCAACATAACCTCTGTGTGTGTGTGTGTGTGTGTGTGTGTGTGTGTGTGTGTGTTTAGAAATAGTTGCAGTTTTCCAAGTTTAGTATTTGTAGTTTAGCAAGGACAAGATCTAAAAAAGGTCAGCGCACCTGATCTTTTATCCTTGAAAAAAATCGTCCGTCTCTCTCTCTCTCTCTCTCTCTCCACACACACACAGAGGTTATGCCGAGATCCGCGTACACACCACACACACTTGGACCAGGCAAACACGTCATTAATTAACCTCTCTCGGAGACTGATGTCATGGTCTGATGTATGTGTGAGAGAGAGAGAGCCCGTGCGCGCGCCTGTTGTGACAATGTGATATGCGTGCATGTTCCTAGGCCTAGAATGAGGGAAGAATGACAGGAAGTGTAAGACAGACGACAGTGTCATGGCCGGGGATGTAGACACATGACTAATGCCGCCTCGCCGTACATCTCTCACTTCTGAAGGTCGACGCGCCTGAAACGTGACCATTGTCTCCAGAATGTTCCTGAACAATCTGAGCGTGGCGACACTCCATCGGACATTCTCTCCGTGGTTGAACGTGAGTCTTCCGACTTAACTGGGATCATTACTGAAATCGGTCTGAGCTATTTTTTCGTGGTGTCTAACATTGTACATGTTCCACTCAGACATCCATACCGCTTCAACCTTTCGTGGGCACACACACACACACACACACACACACACACACACACACACACACACACACACACACACTTGTTGTACATTGCCTATTTGGCTTGACATGGACTGGTCCTGCCGGCTTTTCCATTCTGATTGCAATTTCACGAGAAATACCAGAGACATACATATATGTCTCTGGAAATACAAAGCCCTTTTTTTTTCCATACTTCCTCACTGCTTTCACAAGAAAAGTAAGCACCCTGTAGCCATGTAATAGTATTACTAGTATGCATCACACCAGGTACAATTGAATCGCCACCGGCCAGTCGTGTAGGATTTCCGCAAGACTGATTTTTGAAACCAGCAGTAATGTTTTTGCATCAGGCTGCTATCTTCACCGAGTTACCTCTGAAGGCAGGTGTTTTTCCGCTGAGGACAATCTTTGCCTGTGGCCGGTGTAGGCAAGGACTTGCACTGATTACCAGGAAGTTTTCACTTCTTATCATCAAGTTATCACCCAGCTACGGTTTGGCAGTAATCATTGCCTAGTTTCCGTCAGTTACTGTATACGTCAGTCACGTTCAGCGTATGTCAGTCGGTTTGCAAGTCAGTGGCTAGACTGACCGGAGCATCACTCCCAGCCGCACTAACGTTTACTGACCGAGTTGGTTTATGGTAAATGTAGGTTGCTGTCAATCGCGAGGGCTTCTGAACTTAAGGTAAGTGTGCATAGAATAAAAATACACTTCCAAGTTATGTCACTGAGTGCACACTTACAGACGGTAACAGAAAACTGAACCGGCTGATTCCGTGATCAGTATCGGCGCCAGGCAGTCAGTCGGTGCAGTCCGACAACGGTACTGGCTCAGCTGAAACTTGCACTGTGACATTTTCAGTAATGTTACGGTGACCAGCATTTAACTGACAAGGTAGCGTGTTTACCTGCTATAATATATGGAGTGTTGTATAGTGAAACTAGTCAGTACTGATCGGATACCAGTCTGCTGAGCCTGGCCGGCCCAAGTCGGTGGTCCGCGCTCTGTCGCCGACCCGGCGGGCTCAGTAAGTGCCGACCCGGCAGTTGGTTTAAACAAGTTTATTGCAATACGGTTTTCTCAAAGTAAATAAACAATTTCAGCATGAACAAGCTAGGCTTATAATAATCGACCCGGCAGTTCAGTACGGCCCTGTAAAACTGAGACCGTGAAATTATCCCTAAGTTACAGACCAGGGTGTGCAGCTTACTTTTTAGGGACAGTGTCCACTCCGCGGCGTAACTGAACAGTCACCGACAGGCAGACTGTATCATCACTGACATACGTTTTGTGGCTTAGCTCGTGGCGGCCAGCCTGGTTAGTAGTGGGTGTGCAGCACTGAGCTGGCTTTTCTGGTAAACTGACTTGAACTCGGTGAGGTCGGCCAGTGACTGTGGTAAAACTTTGACTAACGAATGACATGTCCGAATAATGTGAACGTACGGGTACTGGTAAAGGGTACGGGGGGAGGGAGTGGCGCTACGGCGCATTATTACTGCCCTTGGCAGTAGGCGTAAGCGGTTGTGTCCCCTGATGCACAAAACTCCAGCCACACGGCGAAAAAGCGAAAGTTGTTTTCAGCCGCTTGGAGTGCACGTTCTAAGTCTAATCCACAGAATGATGTTGACAGTCACGTAAGCGGTCAACCATGTGTGTAAAATGTTGATGACGTTACAGAGGTGTAGAATTATGTAGAGACTTCTTCAGACGCATTACAGCAACATGCAACTTCCTTCCTCTTCCCTTTGCCAGTGCCGCTGTAAACAAGACTTGCCACAGCAAAACTTAATAGTGGGTCACAGTGTGCTAGAGACACAAATTATACTGATATTTTTTTTTGATATACTGAAATCAACTTGTGATCGGTTTCTCTAACCTGTACACCACCAGAGGATCCTAAAATCCCAACACTTACACAAGACTGATTTGCCTACGCAGTTGACATATTGCTAGATTAATTGACAAAAGTGAAGGGGTGAGCGAGTGAGTGAGTTTTTAGGGCTTAAAGCCGCGCAAGCCACAAAGACTAATTCGCGGCTGAGTGTGCCTGCACTACATGAAAAAAACAAAAATGTAACGGTGGACACTGAAAGGATGCAAACTGGTCTACGGGGCAATATAAACCTAGGACATGCAGGAGACGCTGCACCTTCATGCTAATTTCTCGAACTCCCGGTTACAAAAAAGTGTAGAAAACAAATGACAATTACAACTAGGTAAAACAAAGATAAATACTAAGCGCATATACAGCAAATATTGCAACTTATCATCTCCTAGGCGCAATAAACCAGTTCGCAGCATATGCCCACATCACTTATTCCTAACCACTGGTGGTGCAGACGTGAGTGAGGGGTTAAAAAGAAGAAATATAGATGAAAGGGCCGAACTTAAAAATCAGCTGAGAGAAGAGAGGAAGGACAGAGTGGCTAAATTCGGGAGGTTTTAAAGAGAAAGATACAGCTGAATGGGCTGGTGAGGGATAGACAGAGAGGTAGGAAGGAAAATTCCTTAGTTGCCAATGGACAAAAGTGAAGGCAGCCATAGTGCACCAACACTCTGACAGACAAACCACGCATGTAGGATTGTTTGTCTGAGTATTTGAGAGTTTCCTGCCAAAATGTCCTGTTTTCTATCTATCTGTATCAGTCGATGGAAGGGAACCCTCAATTTGCTTGACGAAGCAGCAGTGTAACTTGCTGCAAAACAGAGTAAACCCATGATGTCATTTTGTGGAAAAAGACCACTACCTCAGTGTCTTTCATCTTCAGATCACCCCTTTTCCCATCAAATGACATGATATATTTACTGCATTGTGCCATTGCAGGGCAGAAAGTAATTAGATGGGTTGCCATGGAGAATCAGAGGGCATGGCTACAGGCCTGCCCTGGGTGCATTTGCACCCCCTCCCACGTTGCGGGGATACAGTCGCCTCTGTTAGTGGACGACTGTTTATGCCGGAAATATCGACGGAATTGACTGGTATACATTTGCACCCTCTAACGGGCAAAGTATAACAACTGAGCCTTAGTGAGGATGTACTGGGACTAGCAAGTGTACACATAATGTGTAACTGTCAAGATTGTAGGAACACGAGATATCATTGTTCAAATGTCTTGGTATTTTGTGTTGGCAGGTTTCCGCAGTGTTTGCGTTGTCCAGTAAAGATCAGACCTCAAATCCCCTTCCTCAGCCGCTTCTTTGGGGCTGCCAGCACATACGTTGCCACAATGGCAGCAGCCGCTGATGAGACGCAACCACCACCATCTGCTTCAAGCTACAAGCAGCCATATTTCCAGTTAGACCCAAATACTGCTAACAACGGCCCTGTAGACACCGACATCATTGGTGAGGTTACTGGGTGTAATTGTGAAACAATAAACCAGGGATCCAGATTTTGAGCACCTGGTGTCATTCAGGTGGCTTTAATTTGTATTTGTGACGCCCCCCCACGATTTGAGTCTGAAGTCACTTTTTGAAGTTTTTGAGGTTTTGATATGATCTTACAGGTTTTTTAATGCTGAATCCAATGGTGAAAACCAGATTAAAATCGGATAATTATTTTTGAAGTTATGATCTGTTGAAATGACGTACCCCATGAAACAAAATGGCCACCTCGGTCGGAAAATCGGGTGTTGCACTATTCAGCTGCATGTAACTTCCGACTCATTTCGTGGCGTAGCGTCAAAATTTTGTGATTATGTCACAACAAAACTTGCAAAAAAAAGTATTGGTATTGGGTGGCGCTGCACCGTGGCAACGCATTTTCCCCAGGGTGACTTCAAAGAAGGTAAACACAAATTTTTACCCCTGTTTGGATTCAAACTCACGGCCTTCTCATTGATAGTCTGACGCTCATTTAATAGAGCAAAAGTTAACACTGATGCTTTTCATTTGGTCGCAGGCCAAGTCCCAGAATGGCTTGAAGGTTCACTGTTCCGAAATGGACCAGGCATTTTCACTGTCGGTGAGACACGTCTCCGACATCTGTTTGATGGATTTGCCGTCCTCCATCGATTTGACCTTCACCAGGGCAAGGTGACCTACACATCACGTGTCCTGGACTCAGAATCGTGGGAGCGGTCAGTCAAGGCCAACCGACTTGTGACGACTCAGTTTGGTACCTACGCGCACCCTGATCCTTGCAAGACACTGTTTTCTAGGTACAGTAACACTGATGAAAAGAGAGTTTGAGTTTCAAAGTGGCTTTTGCTCATTTGAACAGTCCACACAGTGTCCAAAAAGTGTTCGTAACAGATATATACTGTTGTATGTATGGGTCCCTTGAAGGATCATGACTTGAGCAAGTTCTGTGATTATCTTGTCATTCCACCTTACCTGCAGAATCCACATAATCCCAACAGCTTAAGTCAACTGGTGTGATATGAGAAACATAGTTGTGCCTTTTTCTTTCTTTCTTTTTTTGGGGTTATTGTTTTTCAAGTGTTCAGCCGAAAACTTTCTGCCATTGAACACTTTTGGTAGTGGCTCAGACCTGAAGAACTCAAATGTAGTTGAAATGTGGCACATGTCTTAACCCTGGTCTTGCTGAATTAATTTCTCATGTTGAAAAAGCCGTAGAGGTAGGGCGGAAATTCTGGGTTCAGCACTACCGTGGTTAACAGTACCACACTTACTGTGCCGTGGTTAACAGTACCACACTTACTGTGCCGTGGTTAACAGTACCACACTTACTGTGCCGTGGTTAACAGTACCACACTTACTGTGCCGTGGTTAACAGTACCACACTTACTGTGCCGTGGTTAACAGTACCACACTTACTGTGCCGTGGTTAACAGTACCACACTTACTGTGCCGTGGTTAACAGTACCACACTTACTGTGCCGTGGTTAACAGTACCACACTTACTGTGCCGTGGTTAACAGTACCACACTTACTGTGCCGTGGTTAACAGTACCACACTGTGCCGTGGTTAACAGTACCACACTTACTGTGCCGTGGTTAACAGTACCACACTTACTGTGCCGTGGTTAACAGTACCACACTTACTGTGCCGTGGTTAACAGTACCACACTTACTGTGCCGTGGTTAACAGTACCACACTTACTGTGCCGTGGTTAACAGTACCACACTTACTGTGCCGTGGTTAACAGTACCACACTTACTGTGCCGTGGAAAGGTCTGCATAGAGCGGCCTATGCCACGTTGGACACACCGGTTCTCACTTGAACACCAAAGTTAAGCAACGCTGGGCCTGGTTAGTACCTGATATAGGCCGGGTGCTGCTGGCCCCGGTCCGGGCAGGAATTTGGTGTGAGATTTCTCCTCACTAAATCGAGTCAAAATCATGTGCAGATTCGCTTTCGGTGCCTGTTTCGGCCCGTGTACACACGCATGCACGTACCATCAAGTGTGCACGATAAAGATCCCAATTCCATCATTCGAAAAAGAGTAGGCCGAAATAGTCGGTGTGTTGGAAACACACACACACGCATGCAGGAAAAAAAAAAAGGGTGGCGCCGGTTCATGGCGACGCGCTTCCCCGGCCTTGGGAAGCAGCCCGCATTTCCCCTACTACGGTAGTGGGACGAAGAAGAATTCCAATCCAATCCAGTAAGTGTACTTCTCAAACCCTGGAGAACGTATGCTTAAGTATATCGTACAAAGCTCTGTCACTTTGCTTATCACACGGTAAACATGCTGGCCAGGACAGTAGAGGTATCATGGATACCTGGCGGACAAACAAACCATTCCCCATAGGGAAAGCGTGGGACTGCTCGCCACGCACGCGTTGATGACGTGACGTGCTAGAGCTGCGTAGTTCCACTGTTTCCTTACGTATATCTACAGGCAGTGATCCAAAACTGAGTGACGGTGAAAGGGTGAATTATTTATTTGTGCACTGTCTATCGTTTTTATGTGCCCAGGGTAATGTCCTATTTCAAGCCGCGGTGGGAGGGACGAACTGACAACACGTCGGTGAACATCGTGGAACATGGTGACAGACTGTACACACTGACGGAGACGCCAGTCATGTTGTCTGTCGACCCTAAGACTCTGCAGATTGCTCAGAAGGTAAACTGACATCAGTCAACAAGAAACTAAAGAACACTGCACTTAGAGGAAAGTTAGGCGGCCATCAGCAACCTTGAATTCAGCTTGCATCATTTTAAAATCATGGATATTTCAATTCGACTTTTTTTTTAAGTAAGCTTTCAGTGGTATATTGTTATGAAGTGCATGGTTGTGTGTGTGTGTGGGGGGGGGGGGGGGTGTTGTGGAGGGTTCTGTTGGGGGCTTTGTTGTTGTTTTGCTTTTGAGGTTTTTTTAGTTGTTTTTTTTCCTCTCTCTTTTTGAGTGGTCGGTTTTGGTTGGGTTGGTTGGTTTGTGGATTTTGTGGTGTGGTGTGGTGTGGTGTGGTGTGGTGTGGTGTGGTGTGGTGTGGTGTGGTGTGGTGGTGTGTTTTATTTTTTTGTAAGGGGGGGGGGGGGTGTTTGTCATTTAATCTTTTGCAGTCATATTTAGTGATTGTTGGTGCAGGTTAGTGTACCCACCGGCTAAGACCACCAATTTCTATTCTTAGAGACTTCTTCAGAGTCTTCCATCTCTATTTCTGTCTTAATATCACATTCTTGAAGTCTTACAAGTGTCTGTCTTTCCAAATTTACTGCGTTTTAGCTCGTATCTTCAACAGTACCACAATGCCTGTGTTTGTATGTACTTCGCAGGATACTCTGGACCGCGTGATAGCAGTTCACATGTCCACCGCCCACCCACACTTCGACCGCGAAGGCAACATGTACAACCTGGGAACAGCATTCAACCCGCCCAACAACTACAACATCATCAAGATCGCCCCAGCGAAATCAAAAGGTTAAAGACACAAGTTCTACGATTTCTACGCTTCGCAGAAAACAACCTTTGTTTTGGGAACGGTTATGCTTGTCAGTTTGCGATGTATGCTGAGAATTGTCTACCTCAGCCCTTTCTGCTCTAACGCTACCATCATACGTCTGACACCAGTTGGCTTGATCCCAGGGTGACATTACACCAACATGACAAAATGATTTCATATTTAGAGGAAAGTTTGCTGAGATATTGTACTTTGCTTTGCTTTGACATCACCTTCAGTGGGTTGCCAAGGAGACCTAACAGCAGACATGTTGGAAAGGGAGGTAAAGTGTAAACAAACTGTTACGACTATAGTTGTAGCTGAGGCAGAATGAGTGAATGAGGAGGGGAGCATTGAACGTAATACACTGCCCTTTGGTGGCCATGGGAGGAAGAACTGACAGCACCAAACTCTCCTAGTTGTACCAAACACTTTTTTTTTTTAATTTCATCCCTCTGCTGGCTCAGTGCCAGTGTGTGAAAGACTGTAACTGTCCATGTATCTAAGTAGTACAATGTACACCAAAACAGCTCAGGGCGATGTTACACACCACCAAAACAGCTCAGCTCAGGGCGATGTTACACACCACCAAAACAGCTCAGGCCAATGTTACACACCACCAAAACATCTGAGGATAAAGGACTACATTATTGCGCAGAGGGGTCACGCTTTCTACGACCTCGGGTAAAAAGGCGTGAGTACAGGCGCCCGGCGTGAATCATGCTTGCGGCAGCAACACACACTACCAAAACAGCTCAGGACAGTGTTACGCCACCAAAACAGCTCAGCTCAGGATGATGTTACACACCACATAAACTGCCGTGAGCGATTTTAGCTTAGATATATCAGAAAATAGGATGTTAACTCTCTCTATGCTACGGTCCCCATTTCCTCACATCCACAACAGATTTTTACCAGCCAAAGGGAAGCAGCCATCTGTTAGCATGCTACTGGGGAAAAACTCTCGGCATAGAGAGAGTTAACATCTGGTTCTTTTGCACACAGCATGCCATACCCCCCCCCCCCCCCCCCCCACACACACAAAGAGACTAACACACATACAGGTAAATTTGCAGGAAAGGTAGGCAGCTCATTTCTCCATTCCCTTTTCTGTCCCAGACGACGACCCGTTGTCCACGGCAACTCTCCAAGCTTCACTGACGTCACGATGGACGTGGAGCATGGGCTACAACCACAGCTTCGGCATGTCACGGGATCACTACGTCATTCTGGAACAGCCAGTCACAATGGCATCGTTCAAATTCCTGACGTGCAACTGGCGCCGAGCGTCTGTCTTTGAGAACTTTGACAAACATCCTGGTGTGGAGGTCAGGATTTTTTTTTTTTTTTTTTTTTTAATTTGACCCTGATCATGCTTAGTACAAAATATTCTAGACTATTTCCACACAGTACATAATAGAAGCGCATACCACTGTCAAGTGTGTTTACAGCTACTAATGTATGATGACCAGCCATGAGAATGTGTATATTTCTCATACCTAAAAAGAGGAGAAATTAAAATTTTTAAAAATCCAAACTAGCTCTATGGCTCTTTCAGCATAAGCCAAATTAATGCAACAAGACCAGGGTTAATCTTTGCATATTCATGTTTCAAAAAGTTGGACAGTATTTTTGTTGTTGTTGTTGTACTTTGTTGGATTATTTGTATATATATACCAAATTTAAAAGAAAAAGCAGAGTGATAAGGAGAGAAAACCGAGTCCAGTTCCCTGGTGTAATTTAGACCATGATTTTGTAGTCTACTCTTGCCAGCCTGCTGTGTATAGCTGCAAGTGTGTTCTCATTGACACAAATGCACAGGGCCTCGAAATGCCTGTATATTCCCTATTAGCCTCAGGCATCAAAGTCACCCCTAAAAATGCTTCAGTCTAGAAACAATTACTACCAGGAACAGACCGTTCAAAGGCACGCACCTGACAGGGGTTAAAAAAAATTGAATGTCTCCTTTCCACTCAGGCCTCACTGGAGTAATGCACGTCTACGTTCTCGTAGGCCAGAGAGCCAGTTCACAGAAATCCGGTTGCCTCACTTGTGTCCCACCTCTGTGCAAAAAGTCCCAGCTTCACTGGCAGCTTGCCTCTTTTTGTGACCGCCTACCATGCACCTTGACCTACACAACACAAAAATCACGAAAATCACGCTTTTTCATGTCAACAAAAATCACTAGAGACTAGCACACTTGCCAAACAGGGTACCTCAAACAAACACCAGAGATGACCCCACGGTCGATATGCGTCTTTACGCCTGTAGATCACTCAGACAAAACTAGTAGTTCATATATGAACAGTAAATAAAAATAGCCGTTAATGTCTAGACACAGGCATGCCTTGTGGTGGTGGGTCAAGCTCGTCGCACATGTAACTGGAAAACAATGTTTTGTTTTTGTGGACGAGTGGTCAACATTGAACATGTATTCCATTATTTTGGAAAATTAATAGTAAGGATAAGGCGCTTGAGATGAAAATGGCTGAAACTGACCAGCACAGGCAAAGATTTTGTTCTGAAATTTTGTTTGTTGAAACATTTAGCATTCAGTCTTTTACCGTTTCACATTTCCATTTCAAGCAAAAGACATTGTTGTGGATTATGATTTGCTTTTGTCACATGCCGTTCACAGTGGAGCACTTTTTAATGTCATGCATAGATCTTGCCGAGATCCGTGACAAGCATTATTGTGCCAGTTCACTGAAGGTGCTGTTCAGGGACGTTCCCCCTGACAGCATCTTCAATTTCTTGAAAGAGGCCAAAAGCCGCCAATTTGTTTTATAAGATATAGACTCTCTGAATAGTACAGACTTGTCTATGCTGACCTTTTATAAAACCTTGGAACGACTCATTTAAACCACACAGATTTTTAATATATATTTACATCCTGTTTTATCGCCCGTCTTTTATTTTTAATGACCTGGCAGAGAAAGACTTAGCTTAGTCGCGAAATAGTCTCTGTTGCTTGCGCGGCGTAAAGCCCTCAATAACTAACTTACTTTTCTCTATCACAGCTGATCTTCCACATTGTAAGACGTTCAGATGGCAGGGAGGTGCCTGTCAAGTACCGAGCAGACACAACCTTCACCTTCCACTTTGTGAACTGTTTTGAGGAGAACGGAGAGCTGGTTGTGGACTTCGTTGGCTACTCCAGTCTTGACGTCATCGATAGTTTGTATGTGGATCGACTAGACGAGACTGGAGTGGCCAGCGTGCACCCTATCTTCAGGCGCTACGTTCTGCCTCTTTCTGTTGGGAAGGTGTGTGGGTGTGTGATGTGTGGGTGTGTGATGTGTGGGTGTGTGATGTGTGGGTGTGTGTGTGTGGCGTGTGTGTGTGTGTGTGGCGTGTGTGTGTGTGTGTGGCGTGTGTGTGTGTGTGGCGTGTGTGTGTGTGTGTGTCGTGTGTGTGTGTGTGTGTGGCGTGTGTGTGTGTGTGTGTGGCGTGTGTGCGAGAGGGAGTGAGGGAGTGAGGGCGCGGGCATTTACATACCTTGCGTGCTGGGGAAGAGAAAAATGATAATATGAAGGAAGTACACATTTGTCTTATGACTAGCTAAGGACACAAGGTTCTACACGCCTCCTGCGCACAACGAGCAAAGACAACCTTGGGACGAGGGACATAGTCACTGGTGGCCATGTGACATGTTAATTGGTGTGTGATGTCATGTGGTGCAGTATGAATGTGTGTGTATGATTCATGCATGACCCTTTGACTTAAAAATTCTAGTTTCAACAGTGCACAATGAGCCTCAAAGCTCAGTGCAGAAAGCTTCAATGGAAAGTGTTCATCTTTTTCAGGCAGAAGTTGACCAGAACTTGGTCCGGTTTCCACACTCGTCTGCAACAGCTGTCCTCCGCAAAGACGGAACAGTTTTTCTGACACCTGACATCATCACTGAAGGTGAGAGAAGAAGAGAGAACAGGGCACCACTGAGTGATGGAAAGTATTTTAAAAATGCTTTACCCAAGTGTTTAAAATTTGGCTCAAAGAGCTATGAGCTGAAACACAACATGCCTGCGCACACGGGTGAATCACATGTGGTGTCTTTGATCATCTCCCCGAACCCAGGGGACGTTCTGGCTGCGTTTCTGTAGGGCTGGAAATCAATACACACCCACCACCCCCACCCACACACCCACCCCCACCCCCCGATTCACTGCACGCTTCCTCACAAACTCAAACGCGTCTTCCGCATACTCCAACACAGCAACTAATGGGATTTTGTCATTTACTACAAATGACAGGAGATCTGCTAGTACAGCCAGTCTTCAGCAAACCAAAGAGAGGGGGCATAAGCAGCCCTACAAAAAGGTGGGCAACATAAACCTCCACAGGGCCATACACCAGACATAAGGACGTTCTCTCACACACTGGACATTAAAACATTACAGTCACATGATGCAAGTGGCCAAAGCCAGAGTACCCGCAGAAAACCCCAGACGGCCAGCCTTAATAAACCGTGCCACATACTCCAGCTGGAAAATTCTTTGCCCCAAGCGGGACTCGAACCCCAACTCCTTCGTATTGGTGGCACGAAACGTCACCTCTACACCGCGGACCATCCCATTCTAATCGTGCACAAAAAAAGAATAAATAAATTGCAGCACACTTACTTACATCTCAGGAAGTTTGATGTATGATACCAAAGACATAACATTACCAATGGTAATGTAACGTCTTTGATGATACTGCCAAACCCATTCGCATCTAGTTTTAGTCCAACTTTGATGATTTGATTCACAGATGGGTCCCATATGGAGTTGCCTCGTATTAATTACGATATGGCAAATGGAACCAGGTACCGCTATGTCTACGGCACGTCCCTTTTCTCGCACAGCGCACAGGTAGGTGAAGATTTTGGTCATTTTCTCAGTAAGATGTCTTTTATTGATGTCATCATCCCTTGTCTCACATAAAGAGTACTAAATGGATAATGATAGGTTTAGATCTGTGATTGAATACAGTGTTTTAGATCTGTGATTGATTACACAGCTTTAGATGTGTGATCAGTTACACTGTTTTAGATCTGTAATCGATTACACCGTTTTGACGTCAGGTGCAGAATGCACCCATGTCAAGTCAGCAATGTTTTGAGGTACACGCAGACACTTTGTCACGTGGACAATATCAGGGACAGACTCTCAACATTCTTTCATCCGCATCTCAAGCACACCCTCAAATACCCTCACACAAGGAGACACAAGACGGGACGTTCACAATCTCACATACCATATTTAATGACAGAAAGCTGCCCCCCTACCCCCGTTCCTAAACACAGTCACACCCAATCACTCACGCAATCACGCACCCCTCCCACCCTTCCCCCTACCCTGGTTCTCATTCACGCACCAACCATACACTCACCCGCATGCACCCCTTTCCAAAAGCTCTTACTCTAACAATTAATCTGAACTATACAATGGCGACTCTAGTCGCTGGGGAAAAGGAACGAACAAATGGACAAATATATATGTAACACAAATGACGGCCTTCTGATGTCAGAGTACAGTCCACTGGTAACCATCTGGTCCTAAGTTCACGCCCATACGTATCCGCCTCCTCTACCCACCTCGCGTACCCAGAACCATAACCCACACACACTCACGACCCGAAGCTGGAGTTCAGTAGAGACATCCACAGAGCGGAACCGTCTGGGCGAGCGCGTGGCCCGGTGCGGAGCTGTGGTACAGGTAGCGCGCCGAGTTGCTTTGGGGCAGCGCAATACGGAGAGTGAGGGAGCAGTCCTGTCCTCCGACTTCAGGCAGCGCGGTGACCCTCAGAGAGCGTGGAGTCACCGAAATACGGTTCAGGTGCCGCAGACTTCAGGCAGCACGGAGACCCTCGGAGAGCGTGGAATTGCCCATAGCCAACAAAATACGGTCCTGAAGACAAGGACGACTTTATAAGTACACGTAGATGAACGGGTAGTGTGGGGGTTGGTACGTAGAACTAGGTACAAGGTAGGTACGAGGGAGGCAAACGGGCTCAGAGCTGACTGGCTGTGAACACCACTCACTACTGAAGAATTCAAAATCAAAAATACTTTATTATCTGTTATAAAATACATTTTAAAACAGAAATTTGTCTTTAGACATGCTCCTTTACTAAGATCAAAATGTAAAATAAATCACACACACACACACACACACACACACACACACACACACTGATAATGCAAAAAAAAAAGAAAAGAAAGGAAAAACGAGATAAATAAGATACCCCCTCCCCCCACCCACCCGCACAGACACACACGCTCACACACACGCTCTCTCACACACACACACACACACACACACACACACACACACACACACGCGCGCGCGCGCGCACGCACGCACACACACACCGGCACGCACCCGCACACGCCCGCCCACCCGCAATCACACACCTCCGCCGGCAGACACAGAACTGACCCAACAGACCTCCAAGCTCAGGACATCATTTAAGTGCAGCATTCAGAACAGCAACAGCGGATGGCACAAATGATTTCTTATATTTGTTCTTACGTGCAAGAGACACTTTAACACGCCTGCCTGATGGTAGTTTCTGGAGGGCAGAGTTGAGCGGATGAACAGGTTCATTAAAAATTTGAAAAGCCTTTCTGGCAAGGGCAGAATCGTACAGTTTGGACAGCTGTCGCTGCCCAATCAGTTTGCTGGCCATGTTAATCACTCGGCCCAGTTTAGTTTTCTGTTTGATAGTTAGCTGTCCGAACCAGGCTGAGATGTTACAGTACACTTTCAATGAGGCCTCTGTACACAAGTTCGAGGACGTGCGGGCTGACATCAAAAGTTTTAAGTTTTCGTAGTAGAAACAGACGCTGTTGAGATTTCTTATACACCATGTCTGCATGTTCATGAAAAGTCAGTTTCTGATCAATAATAGTACCCAGGTATTTAAAACTCTCTACAATCTCCACCTCCTTCTCATCTATCACAACTGTCCTCTGTGAGTCATTCTCTGCGCTGTTCCCAAGAACCAATTCCATAGTTTTTTCAACATTTAATTCAAGAAAACTGCTTTTTAGCAAAGAATTTAGGGTGCTTATCTGAGAGAAATGATGTGAGATGGAAAATTCGTCTTTCAGTCGGCCTACAAGAGCCATGTCGTCTGCATATTTGAGAAGAACATGACCACAGGAGAAGACGGTCACACTACTGATAATTTATGGTAACAGGCGTATCCTAGGGAATGCAGGTGCTACGTCACTTTATCGAATGAACAGGGACAAACTAAACCCAGGTATAGAAGTACCCACCTGATAAATGGCAATAAACACAATAGACGCATTCCTCAATAAATTAAACTAAAACACTGAATCACAAACGCATTCACTCAGCACGAGAGCAGTCGCACATAGCGATGGGACCCTCCCCACCCGTGACCGAGGACACCCGTCTGAGCGAGAAGCGTTTGCCTAAAACAATACATGACCCAGCGTCTACCAAACAAAAGAGGAAACACCATTCATGTCAAAGTACATACCAAAACGACCGGTGCGTTCTGCGGAAGGCTTGGACAGGCACAAAAGACAACACAGACGCCAGGACAACCCTAGCCACGGCGAAATCCCATCACCGCACGACCCGTAGCGAAACAGGACAAACGCAGTCAAGGCTAGGCTGGTTGACCAGTCCGACGTAGAGACGTCCAAGAAAAATTTCTGAGCAAGCTCCAGTACTCACACAAACATACAGTTATATATACCGAAAACTCAGCAGAGGTTAACTCTGAATCAGCTCTACCGCTCACGCGTTCGCCGAGCGCACGGGAAAAACGGGGATACCGCGGATCCACACCAAATACACACCGCATGAACGAACCCCCCTTCCCCACTCCTTACCGACACGGGAAACACGAAGACACACGCACACATTCACTCCTCAACTCCTCACTTTCCACGCACTGGTCATGCACGCACTCCTACTACGGCAACCCACGTGCTAAACGTCACACAAAAGGGGGGGGGGGGGGGGGGGGGGGGGTGGGGGGGGGGAACCGTGGAAACGGGATAAACTAGAGTTCTCGAGTCGGAATTCTGAAACAACCAAAACTCTAAACATACCCCCCCCCCCCACACACACACACACACCTCCTTGACACACTTAAACTATTAAATAGATGTACATGATTTATCTGAACTGTTTTTAAGCTGAAAAAGCTGGATCTGGACAAGAAACAGGAGCTGGCTTGGGGCGAAGAGGGTTATCAACCTGGAGAGCCAGTGTTCGTGTCCAGACCTGGAGCTGTGGAGGAGGATGATGGTAGGTGGCAATAACCTCTCACAGACCCCCCCCCCCCCCCCCCTCTCTCTCTCTCTCTCATGCACCCACCCTCTTTCTTACTTTCTCCCTCTCTTTCTCTCCCTTTTATGGTAAACCAATCTTGATCATGGACTGCACTGTTCACCTTTTCCCTTATTTTTGCACTTTCCACGATTTTAAAGTTTGTCTGCTATTATGATAGGCCGATTAAAAAAAAGACGATACTCATGTCAAACCTGGCATTATACTGGTACATGTAGTAAATAAAGTTTATTCATGCCTTTCTGCATTCATTCATTCATTCATTCATTCTCTTTCCCAGTGGCACTCTGTGAAAAGCAAATCACACAAGAATACATGTACATGACGAAGCAACAAGTGTTGCCTTTGTGTCACAAGAGAACTCCGTAGAATTTGTGTTTGCCATTTTCAGGGGTGATTCTGTCCCCTGTGATCAGCCTGGACTCCGGGAAACCCTGTTTTCTGCTGATTCTTGACGCGGGTACTTTCAAAGAGCTGGCTCGTGCCGTGACACCTGCATCCATGAAGTGGGCGCTGTCTTTCCATGGCACCTACCTGCCGCAAAACAAACCACAGTGATGTCGTGCCCTGTCTTCTGTAACCTGTGTAGTGACAATTATTACAGATGTATGCGCTTGGCTCTGAGAATTTTTGTGGGGAAAAAAAACGACACAAATATTTTGTTTGCAGGCATCAACACCTGCTGGTTTTTTAAAAGAACATAATGTTTGTTTTGTTGTTGTTGTTTGTTTTGTTTTTGGGTTTGTTAGTTGTTTTTTGTTTTTGTTGTTTTTTGGTTGGGTATTTTTTAAGGGTGTGTGTGTGGGGGGGGGGGGGAGGGGCTGTAGTACATGCAAAAAGAGGCTTTAATGTGAATGAAACATTTTCGTTAAGGTACACGTACAAAATTAATGTATGTACATGTACTTAAGGTGAAATGTTTGCTTTTGTACAATGTATAGGGCATATTGGAAATATTGATCCATTTTGTCTGGCTTAGTGGACTGTTATTTTTGGGTTTTGTTGTTGTTGTTGTTGTTGACACTGTGGCATCATCAGGAATTCTGTCCTTTCTGGATGACCAAAGGTTCAAATCTGTCTTGAAATGGCGAAGTAGTCATAGTATGGTGGTCACTATTTTAAAGATTGTTGTTGTTGTAGTTGTTGTTGTTTTCTATTCTGTAAGCAAGGAATGATTGAGCGCTGTCTAGTCAATCAATAAAATGGCAGTATGTTGCTTGAATTATGTTACATGTATTTTAAAATATAACTTATAACTGGTTGTGTATTTTGTTTTTGAGATTATGCATTTTTCTAACATGAATTTATATTTTGAAGAGTATGTATTGTACTTTGTGTGTAAGAGATATGTTTGATCATGGCAATTGAGATTGTATGCAGTGGTTTCACATTTAGGATATTACATAGGATTTTTCACTTGTTTCTTTTTATTTTAATTGCTCAAGGTTGATTTTCACATGGCCCTCTGAGGTCATGAGGTCATGCATTTTATATGACATGTATATTTACTATACACTCCAGTAAATGATTGGTACAGTTTTGCTCTGTGTGAAATTTAATATCTCTCTCTCTCTCTCTCTCTCTCTCTCTCTCTCTCTCTCCGCGAAATAGTCTTTGTTGCTTGAGTGGCGTTAAGCCCTAAATAACTAGGTAACTAACTCTCTCTCTCTCTCTCTCTCTCACACACACACACACACACACACACACACACACACACACACACACACACACACACACGTCAAAAAGTCGCATGCGCCGTGGACAGTGTAGGCAACAATTCTGCGTTGTCGTACAAGCACATCAGATCGAGACACAAGCATGTGACGCCATTCTGTGTATGCTGGGTGGTGCATTTCCCTACTGGCCATAAATTCCAGGTCTGCCATCATGTGGAAATTACAGTAATTGTGTATGCACTTGACCTAATTAAAATTTTATCGGCTCAAACCGACGCCTACTTAATCCTATAAGCACGCACGCATGAATCACACGCGGCACTGGCACACATTACAACCACGTGGTGTGAAGGGTCAACTCAGCCATATAAGTTTTGAAATTGAGAATTGCATCCTTGAATAAACAACTGAATTTTTGTGGCTGACCATATCCAAAGCAGAAAAAAAGGGCGTAGGATACAGGTTGAGCTCAAACTGTTTTCAGGATTGCTCAACTGACTCGGATTGTTGGATACTGCAAACAGTGTTTGGAGCAACATGCGTCAGGTTCTGAGTTATGCTAGCTAGCTAAGTAACTTCTCTTTCAACTTGTAAACACGAGAAGAATCCTATTCAGGACAAAGAAGACGCACGCCGCAGCGTCAACTGAAGGCATGAACTTGGCAAGCTTATCTACTTAAGGGGGGTCAGTGACGGACTCGTCTTTCTTTCAGAACCTTCCAGAACGGTGAAGGCTTTCTAAGGTTCAGCTGGTCAGCTAGTTATGTATCACATTCGTGCAGAATTCAGATGCCGGTCATTTTTCTTTCGTGACTGGTGGGACAGTAATGATGAAATGCACTGACGCGAGTCGTTCCATGGCCGACTGGTAACATTCGTTCTTCAGTCAGTGTGGACGACGTGCACACGGAGACGTAATCGTAACAGCAATGTCCAAGGATTGACGGGTGAGTGAGTGAATGAGTTTTTAATCCGCGCAAGCCACGCAAGGATTGGCAACAACAACAACAACATAATAATAATAATATTTGTAAAGCTCTTTTTCATATACCTGACGACTTACAGGGTAAAACACTAAAAGTTTTGATGAGAAAGGAAAATTACGAAAGCAGTGAAATAAACGATAACCAAAGACATGACGTTACACATGAAGAGAAGTGATACAATTCATCTGGCTAAAATAACAGAAGTTACAAATCATTTCGGAATAACAATGTTTTATTTTTATTTTGAAGGATAGCAAGGACTTTACATAAGCTAAAAGAAAGACTGAGGCAGCACGTTTTTGGGCCAAAGATAGGAAATGAACGTGTGGCGTATAATTCATACAAAAAATAAAAGCGACATAAAAGGGACAGAAACCACTTAACTTTCACAAAGGACGGCACGGGTCAACGTTTCGGCTTTCGCCTTCCTCAGGACACAAACAAATGATATAATTCATAATTTATTCATGTATAATTTATATGCAAACAAGAGCAAAATAACACATGTGGCTTTATACTGGGGCACTTTGGTGGGATTTTCCAGTCCTTACCAAATCGAGTCAAATTCATGAGTAGACTCGTTTACGGCGCCTGTCAGTCTCGCCTTCGTGTACACACTTGCACGCATAATATCAAGCATGTACGTTAAAAAAAAAAAAAAAAAAGAAGAGGGTCCGCGGAATGGAAAACAGTTTTAAGCAACTGGCACAACTGCACCGACAATGGTCCTCAGTATGTTGACGTTGGTCAGTTAAAGCCTCTATGTCCCCCGTGCCGCCGCTGGGACTGATTGGATAACTGTCGCTTTCAAAGCTCTGAAGCTGTTCGCCAGATACAAGGATGTTTTCTTTGGCTATTGCCACCGTTTCCGTGACGTTGTGACTTCCACTACTAGAGAAATACGACTTTCTGTGAGTCTGCAGGGCCTGCATGTAAAAGTCAGGGTTAGGGAGTTTAGCCCCGGGTTACTGAGAGTCTAACCTCGAACTAAATTAGGTATAGGGTTAAAGTTTCTGTTGTTTATTGTTTTAAATCAGGAAGCGGGTCCATTCCACCATGGTACCTAAGCCGTTAAAGAAGAATTTTGTCTGTCTTTCTACGCTTCCTTTTTTAATTTAATTTTGTTTTGGGGTTTCTTTTGTCCTAGTCTGGATTAGGCCCGTAGCTGTGAATTAAATTAACCTCGAATTCTACATACGGGCCCTTGTCATATCCCCCCCCCTCCTTCCTTTCCCCTCCCTCTCTCTTCTTCTCACTTTCCCTTCTTACTCTCCGTCTTCCCCTCTCCCTCCCTCTCCTGTCTTTTCACTGTTATTATTATGCTGTATGCTGTGACAGTACTCGCCGTACTACCTTGTGAATGTTCACAGGCGGAGGCTATATATAGGCTTCTGGCCTTTTGCCACCGCCTGAATACTTGTTTGTGTAAACTGGCCAGCGAAATAAAACCATGTTTAAATCAACAGACTGGGACTCTGGCAGTGGACCTCCACGTCCGCAACCGACTGACCGGACAACGTGTTCTGCCATAACGGTGCACTGCTAGAACAAGACATAATTTTGCCGACGACCAAAGCCGGTCACTATGATGGTTTCTGTCTTTCTGTCTTTCTGATGCTATATTGTGACCCAAGGTGACCGATTCTGATGCGCAGATCAAACACACGCGATGAGAAGTTCAAGTTGTCCACAAGCTGTTGTGTGCCTGTCTGATATGTACTGAGATCTTAATAGAACGAAGGTCAACAGGCCTCACCTCTATACCCCCGAGCTATTGTGGCCGACTCCCTGAGAACTGAGAGTGACAGTGGCACTAAATCCTGGATGACAGCGAATGATGTATAAGAGGAAACACAGGGATCAACCCTGTTCCGGGTCCGGCTATAACCCCATGTCCCTGCAACGTCGGCCAAGAGATTATTGCCTGCGTGAGTTGTCCCCCGTGCATACACAGACCCGCAGCATGAACGCATTTTTCGCGGTAGCTCAGTTTGTGCTCTTCCACGAAAAATGCGTGCTTGTTGCGGCAAGGGAGACTACTCATGCAGGCAATAATCTCGAAACAGGCTGAGAATGTATTGTGCTGGTGAATGCGACAGTTTTCACCGCTTCTGTGCACACTGTGAAATAACATGGGGACCTCAAAGTTGTTCGCAACTGTCCACTTTCCTTGTCACCGAGTATTTTTGTTTTTTCCTTCTAAGGTATCACTTAGCTCGGCTCGGTCTCGGTTAGCCCGACTTGGCGGCCGTCGTCAGTCGGAGGGGCCTAGAGTTATCGACGGACCCGGAACAGGGTTGCACAGGGATGGCAGCTGTCTCTTACGGTGTGGACATGCGCTAACTTACACATTCTCTCTCTCTCTCTCTCTCTCTCTCTCTCTCTCAGTTGCTCCTTTGTCAACGTCAGCCTGCCGGTGTGCTATGTGTTTGTGTGGGAGCAAATGCTGGACGGCGAGTATTCAAATTTTCTTCCTTGTGATATAGACCTGCTCGCGCTCTCACGGCCACAGTCAGTGCTCGTGTTCTAAAACCTTCGACCCGTACCGGATTCTTGTGCAGCTGTTACCAGTGCAGGTCTGTGGCATACAATTTTATTTACAGTTTATTAGAATTTTTTTTTTTTTTAAAATCAAATGAACATCTTAATCCTGGAGGTAGTATGTGTATCTCTAAGCGAATGCAAAGACAAAAAGTAATAAGTTTAGCTGCATTTTTGAGATTACAACAATTCTCTGGGGTTTCAAATTCGTTTTGAATGTTTTGCTTTGGGTTTTTGTTATTATGGTTGTTGTCGTTTTATGTTGGATTTTGTTGTTGTCGGTTTTTTGTTTGTTTGTTTTTGTTTTTGTTTTTTTTTTAAATTCTGTTTTTAGTAATTTACAACATAGACACGCATACAGAGAAGCCGTCGTTGTTATGCTGTTTGATTGTTTTGGTTACCTCCTTTCTCGTCGATGTAATTGGGGCTAGTTTGTTTTGCATTTAGCTGCCTTCTATCGCCCGGCCAGGATAACCAGTCTTTAGGTGGCAGGGCACATAACCCTGTCAAACCTGTACCTGCACGGAAAATGCCAATTCTCCGTGCAAGCCGTGTTTGGCTTGGTCGCATCATCAGGATAAAAATAAATAAATAAATAAAAAATCCGGTGCCAGCATCTGGTACGACTTATCCGAAGCAAAAATTGCAGGTTTTGTTTGACATCACCGAGTTTTGACTGATGCGTTTTTGAGTACTTGTTCGACTTATCCGTGGAAAATTTAGTCATACAAAGAACAATTTTGGCCGGGTGAAAAAATAAGAACTTGCTTCGGCGTATCCAAAGTTCGACTTAAGCGTGTTTAATTAAGCGAATGGGCCTGTAGTATAAAAGACAGATAAACTCAGTTAAACCCAGTGCTTACTGGCCGGCTTTTTAGAAACTGGAAGTGGCCAAAAACGAATGCCAAAAAGAGAGGTTAGACGAAACTAGGAAATGGTACATAGAATTCTCTCGAAGGAAGCCACTTCGGGGGGACACGACTGAAGAAACAAAAGGACATAGTTCTTTCCAGGGGAAACGCAAGTCTTGTGCTTTGTGTCACGTACACATGTCACGAATACAGCCGGCGTGACATTCAGCATAAGGCGGCAGTGCTTTTGGCGATGAATAATCACATTCCTTTCAGCGACCTCGGGATACAATATGTGACCCGTTCTCGCGAAAGGGACCGTAAGTCGCGCTAGTCCGAACGCCGCTACAGGCGAAAAGAGTGCCGGGGGTCAGTATGGCCGCCTTGTTTGTAGCCAACTTCAACTGCTGATATCTCTGTCAATTTTAGTAGTACAGCCTTCATTCTTATATTGAATTAAACTACATAACCAGTAAAATTCCAGTGATATACATATCTCAAAATTGATAACTTTCGACTTATGGTTCCTTTTGTGAGAACGGGTCACATGTTATCTTGACCTTGACCTTTGATGAAATTTTTCCTCACTCAGAAGGGTTGCCGTGATCATAAATTCCGCGGGCTGGGCCAAAGTTTGCAGACGACCCAAAAGAATTCGAACACTTCAGTACACTCTAAGAGGTTAATAGGCCAAATATCGGGGAAAAAGAACCTGGTTCTCTCTCTCTCTCTCTCTCTCTCTCGGCGTTAAGCCCTAAATAACTAACTAACTAACTCTCTCTCTCTCTCTCTCTCTCTCTCTCTCTCTCTCTCTCTCTCTCTCTCTCTGCGTGCGTCAACATTTTCTGACTAATTAATAATTTCTCAAGGTTCAAGTTTGTCAATATTTTTCTCGCTTATCCGGCACTGGAAAAAAAAACAAACAAGTTTTCCCCTTACTGTGTTTTTTGTTCTTAGAATTTCTATGTGTATTTGTCGTATTTGAATTGATAACTTTCTCATTGGTTACATAAGCATTTACGCTGTAATGTTCGTGACATGTGCTGTAAACCGTGCAGGTGCTGGTCAGTCGTGTGTGTGTGTGTGTGTGTGTGTGTGATGTGTGTGTGTGTGTGTGTGTGTGTGTGTGTGTGTGTGTGTGTGTGTGTGTGTGTGTGTGTGTGTGGGTGTGTGTGTGTGTGTGTGGGTGCGTGCGTGCGTGCGTGCGTGCGTGTGTGTGTGTGTGTGTGTGTGTGTGTGTGTGTGTGTGTGTGTGTGTGCTGAAAATGGTGACGATGATGCCTTTTTTATGTTTATCAGTGTAGCAAGGACAGATACTGAGTGAGAGAGACCTGTGCTCTCTCTCTCTCTCTCTCTCTCTCTCTCTCACGTTGGTGGATAAAGTTATTCACGGAAATAATTAGCATGTTAACGTGCACGAGTGTGTGTGTGTGTGTGTGTGTGTGTGTGTGTGTGTGTGTGTGTGTGTGTGTGTGTGTGTGTGTGTGTGTGTGTGTGTGAGAGAGAGAGAGAGAGAGAGAGACAGACAGATAGACAGACAGACAGACAGAGATGTTGTTATTGCTGTGTAGTTAATATTTTATTATTATTATTATTATTCCAGCCGGCATCTGATCTTAGAGAAAGGTAAATCACGGACAGTCGCTCCTACCCTGCGGAAAGAAATTCTCCCCGTGGTCACAAACGCTGGGCCCAGGTGTGCAAGAGAGATGGCGGCGCAGGGCGCAGAAGTGAAGAATGGGGCGCAAGGCTCAGGCACACGTGACCCAACCTCAGTCACGTGGCTCATGTTTCAGTCTGAGCTGGAGACTCGGGCACCAGTCGATACAATCGTCACAGGTAAACGTCACTTGCTTCACGATCGTGGATGTTACGACATACGTGAAGTTTCCGCGTAGGGTGGACAAATCAACGAAGAACATGTTACTGGTGACTTGTCAAACCCCTATTTATGAATGGCTAAACACAGTACCTTGTTCATTTATTCATGAATTTATTGCTAAGCCTGCACTATCGTCATTTTCTGTACAACAAATTTAACGTCATTTGGAAACAGCAAAGACCTTTAAGGGATTCCTTTTCCAGACAATGTCTATAATAATAATAATAATATACTTGTAGAGCGCGGAGTTCTGCTTAGAAAAGCACTCAATGCGTTTTTTGCTTACGCATACACACAACATTCACACGCACACATTTATACACATCAATACAGGCGGTGGAGTTTAAACTTAAAGATTAAAAACTAGTTTCAACAGATGTGTTTTGAGTTGTGCTTTAAACTGTAGGAGGGAAGGGATGTTTCTCAGAGTTCGCCATCGACTTGATGAGCGCTTTCGCCATGCGTGTCATAAGTAACAACAACAACAGTAGTAGTAGTAGTAGTAGTAGTAGTAGTAGTAGTAGTAGTAGTAGTAGTAGTAGTTGTCCAAATTATAAATCACTTAATACTCATAGCCAAAATGGTAATAAGCAAGTTTAAATATGGTAATACTGTAAACATTTGTGCCTTGTTTGAATATGAGGTTGAACTTAGAAAAATTTGATTCGTACTTGTGAAATTGCCAACACGTACTGGTTCAAAATGAGCTGTCATTTAAATACATGCAAACTTACACCCTTAATTAACACTTAATTTTAAATACTGGAAAAAGATTGTAATCCTTTAATGAACTGTCCATTACAAAAAACACACAGTCAACACAATTTTGTACGAAACATATCGATGATTAAAAAAAAAGAAAAAAAGAACTCTCGGCCCCCCCCCAAAAAAAGAAAAAAAAAGTAGTAGTAGTAGTAGTCGTATACAGCGCAATTCTTGAAAAAATACAAGATCACTCAGACGCACACAGGACACATCCTAAAACAGCAAGCACCACGGATGCATGATTGTTGCATGAATCAGCAGAAGGCAAGTTGAAGTTGATGGGTTTTAAGTTCTGATCTGAAATATGACAGAGTAGGTTGCTGTCTCACGCCAGCAGGCAGCGAGTTCCAGACTGTTGGGGTGGCAAACCGGAAACAGCGTTCGCCAAAAGATTTCAAATTTCTCTGAGGAATTTTGGGAAGCTTTTCAATGGATAAGCGGCGGGTACGCGACGGAGTTAGTGTAGGTGCAGAGTGAAGTGGACAAATAAGGCGTGAGGGTGCCATCGAAATAACGATACGCCAGGGCCCGTATGTGAAAGTCGAGGTTAATTTAATCCACGGCTACGGGCCTAACCCAGACTAGGACAAAAGAAACCCCAAAACTAAATTAATTTTTTTTATAAAGGGAGCGAAGAAAGGAAGAAGAAAATCCTTCTATAACGGCTCAGGCACCTTCCTGGAATGGGCCCGCTTCCTGATTTAAAACAAAAACAACAGAACATTTAACACCAGAGCTAGTTTAGTTCGAGGTTAAAAGCCCTAACGTCGACTTTTACATAAGGGCCCAGAACTGCTACAGACTTCAACATAAGTCAAGGACCACCTTGACAGACAGGTCTAATTTTTAAGAATTCACAAAAAATAGAGATCTACCAATCTTTCAAAAAATTTTGCCGTGAAAGTGTTAAAGGGTTAACAATGCATCCTGCAAAGCTTGCTGAAGCTGAAAAACCACCATGTGCTGCACGGACATCTTCCAGGAATTCTAGCCAAATTTGCAAGTGGTCCTTGACTTCTGTTGAAGTCTGTAGCTTGTACTGAACATTGAAACTGAGGGGCAGCCAGTGCTACTCTTTCAATTGCGGTTTAATGTGTTCTCGCTTGCCTTTCTTCAGCATGCCATAAGCACTTAGCTATTTCAACATTTGACTGTAGAAACGTTTCACACTTACAGGCGAGATCCCGAATTGGCTTAGCGGTACTTTGTATCGTAACGGCTGTGGGTTGTTCGACAAAGAAACAACCAGCGGTACTCACTTGTTCGAGGGTTACGGCGTTTTGCATCGCTATGACGTCAAAGAGGGCCACGTCAAGTACACGTCACGCATTCTCGACCGCGAGGCGTGGCTGAAGGCGGTGAAAGCGAACCGACTGGCTGTGGCAGAGGACGGTACAACAAAGGAATATCCGGACCCATGTGTGACGACGTTTGCGGGGTATTCAACTCAAAGCACTTCAATTCCTTTCAGTTTACTATTCTTTTCTGTTCTTTTCTGCCTCACTGTTTTCCCCACACACAGTCCATGGTCTTCTGTCACCAAAGGATGGGTGTTGTGATATTTTTACTATTGTTTTCTGGTCCTTTTCTCGCCCCCCCCCCCCTTTTTTTTTTCTTTTTCCCGCGCCGTGTATGTCAGTACGTCCGCAGAGTCACCTTTTGTTTGTTTGTTGAAGTTATGTCCCATTTGTTTGTGTCCTGAGGAAGGCGAAAGCCGAAACGTTGACCTGTGCCGTCCTTTGTGAAAGTTAAGTGGTTTCTGTCCCTTTTATGTCGCTTTTATTTGCTTAACTTGTAACCACTTCGCAGTCATTACCGTTTCCTTTTCAATTCAGTGTAGTTCAGATCATTTCAATTCAGTTTATCCCGACTGAAGAAAAAAAAATCAAAACGCCCATTGCCCAATGATATAATCGCAGTGCCCACCGATGACGTCATAATAATGCAATAATTAATATTGTATGGTGGCCCATCTCTGTCAGCACTGCCAGTTACTTCAAGCAGGATGATGGGTCGGAGCCAGACAGGGCTGACGAGGAGGAGGAAGACAAGACTGGAGTCAACATCGTGGAACACGGGGACAAAGTGTTCGCCCTCACGGAGTCGCCCGTCATGCAGGAGGTCGACCCGGTCACGCTCGCGCGCAAGTCAAAAGTAGGTCAAGGAAGTGGGGCTTGAAGGTTAGCGCCTACTTTGGAAACAGAGGCAGTTCTTTTTGTTGTTACTTTTTGCTGTCGTTTTGTTTTGTTAATTTTTTTTGGGTTGGGTTTTCATTGTGTGTGTGTGTGTGTGTGTGTGTGTGTGTGTGTGTGTGTGTGTGTGTGTGTGTGTGTGTGTGTGTGTGTCTGTCTGTCTGTCTGTCTGTCTGTCTGTCTGTGTCTGTGTCTGTGTGTGTCTGTGTCTGTGTGTGGTTTGCTGTTGTTGTTTGTTTGCTCAGTTTTTGTTTGTTTTTTATTTGAGGGGTGGATTTTGGTGTTTGTTGTTGTTGTTGTTTGCTTTGCTTATTATTGTTTGTCGTTGGTTAAACTTCGAAGGGACCTCAGAAATTACAAAATCTTGAAAAATCCGATTTTAAATCGGCTTATTTGGAATGAAAGGAAAATTGGGGGGAAAGATTGTAGGGTGAGTGCTTGGGCAGAGTGAAAACCCAGTCTCCTTTTTGTGGGGAACAGGAATATTGAGGAACTGATAAAATGTTGGCCGGTGAACCCCATGAGTCGTGATGCAACGGGTTTTTGTTTGCTTGTTTGTTTGTTTTTTTTTGTTTGTTTTTTTTTTTGGGGGGGGGGTTCTTTTACAATGATTATACAACTACAAACTGAACGATGTCGTCAAACCTCCAAGCAAATCAAACTGCCAGTCTTCACATTTTCTGACCCTTCTCATGACATCAGGTGGACCTACAGAAGCTGCTGTCGGTTCACATGGCGACGGCCCACCCGCATTTCGGGAAGGATGGATCTATGTACAACCTGGGTACAGCTTTTGCTCCTCCTAACAACTACAACATCATCATGATGCCGCCACACTCACTTGATTCAGGTTAGTATTCTGTTGAAAAGTACGCGCCACTGTCTGTTGTATACAAACTCTTCGGGTACGAAGGTGTGAGGGGGTGGGGGAGGAGTGAATATAGTCGCAGGAGGGGGGGGGGATTTTTAACCCTGCCATAGACTAGACTTTCCATTCTAAGTCTACCAAATGGGATTCCTAGTTTTCTCTTCCGGTTTCTCTTAGTCACCTAGCTCCCCCCCCCCCCAACCTCTCTCTTTCCCTTTTCTCTTGGGAGCCGGGGGATAGCCGAACGGTAGCGCTTTGGACTTCCAGTTATCGGGTCGTGAGTTCGAACCCCGGCTGGGTCCAAATATTCCTGCTGGTCTTTTTTTCTCGTTGCCCCGTCTTTGGTATCACCCATACATGGTGGACAAGGACGTTAAATTCCCCAAACACCCACCCACCCACCCTCCTTTTTCTCGATTTCGGAGCTGAAAATTCTTCTGCAGCTCGCGCACAGTTCTCTCCCCTGCAAGGCCAAAAGACTCTTTTTTTTCACTTCTTCGTGCCGCACATTCTCAGTCCGCAATCTCTTTTGTCGAAACGCTCACTCACCGACTGTCATTAGGTTCTGTAAATAATAATAATATAACATTCTTATATAGCACAGTATCCCCATAAGGTGAGCTCAAGGCGCTTCATAATTACCGTCTAAACTAATAAGAGTCTGCAACACATACTGACATAAGACGCGCGCACGCGCACACACGCGCGCGCGCGCACGCACACACACACACACACACACACACACACACACACACACACACACACACACACACACAGACACACACACCTAGCTGCCCTTTCACCTGCAACAGGGCTCAGAATGGGTCAAAAATCTGTGGTGAATCTAGTTGTAGGACAGTCTGAACAAGGTTTTCAGTTTGGCTTTGAAATCAAGCAAATCAGATGCATTACGAATGCACTGGGGAAGACAATTCCAAATTGAAATGATCTTTGTCCAAAGGACTTAGTGTAGGTCTTAGGTACGGCGACAAGAAGGCGATCGGAGCTAGAGCGAAGAGACCTGGGTGGTTGATAAATCGCTAAACGTTGGTTGCAGACAAAGAGGTGCTGAAGCGAGTGAAGCTGGTGGCCTCGGTCCAGTCGAGGTGGAACTTCAGCATCAGCTACAGCCACAGTTTCGGGATGTCGGAGAAACACTTCATCATCCTGGAGCAGCCGGCCACTCTCAGCACTATGAAGATCCTTAAACAGGGCGGCTCGGGCAAGGTCGCGCCGGCCACTGTCTTCAAGAACTTTGACCTTCACCCTGACGACAAGGTATATAGGTGATATCACAATGGTGGGGATTTCACGCTAAATTATTATTATTATTGTTATTACTATTATTATGTCAAACACGGGGCAACGAAGAAAGGGGAGCCGGGGTGACCGAATGGTAGAGCGTTGGATTTCTAATGCTCGGGTCGTGAGTTCGTATCCCGGCTGGGGCCAAATATTTGTGCTGGCTTTTTCATCGTTGCCCCGTCTTTGATATCACCCATTTATGGTGGAAAAGGACGTTAAACCCCCAAACACCCACCCACCCGCAACGAAGAAAAAGGCTCGCATAAATATTTGGCACCGGCTGGGATTCGAACTCACGACCCGAGCATTAAAAGTCCAGCTCTCCACTTGTGACAAGGTTTGCCCTTGAACGTTCAAGCAGTCTGTCCGACCGCTGTGTCTTCTCGAAATACATGTACTTATAATGACCTTCGCCCCCCTCTCTCTCTCTCTCTCTCTCTCTCTCTCACACTCCCGACAGCATCTTCAGTTTCCTGAATTATAGACTTCAAACATTCAGTCTTTCACTGACCACCCATTTTTTTTTTTTTAAGACCCGATAGATTTTTCATATTTATTTACATCTTGTTTTAAAGTGGGAATTTTTATGTTTCATAGGACCTGGCAGGAAGGGACTTTCATGAGCCGCGAATTAGCCTTTGTTGCTTGCGCGGCGTTAAGCCCTAAATAACTAACTAACTAACTAACTCTCTCTCTCTCTCTCACACACACACACACACACACACACACACACACACACACACACACACACACACACACACACACACACACGCAAACACACGTCATCTGTACGTTTTCTTTCAGATCCGTTTCTACCTGATCTCCCGTCGTCAAGGCAACCAGGTCGTGGCGACCCAGTATCTGGCCAACCCGTGCTTTACCTTCCACTTCGTCAACTGCTACGACGACGGCGACTATGTTGTGGTGGATCTGGCGTCCTACGACAACCTCAACATCATCAACGACCTCAGTCTGACCAACGTCACCACCAGCAGGGAGGACGTTGTCACGGCAACGGTGCGCCGTTACGTCCTGCCGCTAAAAATCGACAAGGTTCGCGCGTACCATACTCGTCACAAAATAGTTAAGAACCACCCTGCATTTTGGGTAGTGGGGCAAACCCTGTAATAGTTAGTGCAATGTCGTGTTGGCAGAAAGCGAGACGGCTATGGTGAAAACTCAGGTTACCATGCTCGTCAGTGCATTTCGGCAACAGAGAGAGAGAGAGAGAGAGAGAGTTAATTAAAAATTTTGCTTGAAACGTACTGGATTCTCGGCAGCAGAGAGAGAGAGACAGACTGACTGAAACGTTTATTTCAGGATAAAGACTTGTAGGCATGGTCTGCCTATCTTACAAGCTTTCCTGCTAATCTAGAAACACTAAGAGAGAGAGAGAGAGAGTTAATGTAAAATTTTGCTTGAAACGAACTAGATTCCACGAACCGTAATGATGTTCTCCTGTATTCAGCATCCTGTCGGCCACAACCTACCCACCCTCCCCTACACTACAGCCCGCGCCAAAGTGGTATCGCCCGGAGTGGTCCATCTCACGCCCGACTACATTTGCAAGAAGAAAGGTAGGCTACTCCAAACATACATCCAACTAAGCAGACGACATAGGATCTGAATAAATTACTGCGAAACTTCTGATGCCATTCTATCTGGGTGAAGGCTATTTTGGAGGGAACTCGTACAGGTCTATTTTTAGACGGACGTCACCTGATGTCATGGGATTCCGGAAACGCCCGATAGCGCGTTCAGACCCTAACCAAACCCTAAGCCTAAGCCTAACCTTAACCCTAAGCCTAAAACTAACCCTAAACCTAACCCTAACCCTAATCGTCTAAAAATAGACCTGTACGAGTTCCCTCCATAATAGCCTCCCCCTTCTATCTGAAGGCTTCATCCATTGTAGCTGGCCTAGGAATCTGGAGTAATTATTACAAAACTAACGCTGATGAGAAGTTTGTCGACAAGGGGGACAACACAGTAACTGAATGTTTGGCCTGCGATCGAAAGGCCTAGGCCGGTTCGAATCTTTCATGCAAAGCATAGACAGTTTTGAAAATCGCCACTGCGGTGAAGAGGAGGCGGGTGGGTGGGTGTTTGGGAGTTTAACGTCCTTTTCCACCGCGTGAAGCTGATATCAAAGACCGACGGGGCAACGAGAAAAAGGCCAGCACAAATATTGGCGGTGAGGAGGAGGCTTAAAACTTCACACACACACACACACACACACACACACACACACACACACACACACACACACACACACACACACACACACGAACACGCACACGCACGCACGCACGCACGCACGCACACACACACACACTACGCCGTTTTAAAAGCACGATGACAAATAATGTGTTTCCTCCATTGCAGAGAAGATTTACATCGAACTTCCGAGGATCAACTATGAGAAGTGCGCGGGACGCAAATACCGTTACGTGTACGGCACATCCCTTTTCACCAAAGTGCACAGGGTAAGACTAGAGAAATACCCATTACACTACGTTTGGGCCCTCTAGCACTGAAGAAATCGAACAAAATTAATAGTACGACCAACCTACTTTATTAATTTTGGGCGTGAATCGTTCTACACCTCAGGCAATAAAGAGAGCAAGCGCACTTATCTGAACACGCTATTAGTCGACTGACCTAAATACAGACCTCTGATGTCATGACTTGATTCCTCTAACAGTTTTAGAGCAGCATTCTGCACTGTGAACACTTTAGTACCAGATTGTGCAGGATTCATCCCCAGTGACCTAGATGTACGCCTCAGATTCATCAAACAGGATAAAACGTAGTATTCGGACAACACTTTTGTACAAAGTTGCTGTATGTCATATGTCTGTCTAGGTTCGACCATTTAACCCATTTAATGCGTGTTGCAGCTGATCAAGTTGGACATGGAAAAACGCACGCCCGTATACTGGGAAGAAGAGGGTTACGACCCGGGGGAGCCAGTCTTCGTGCCCCGCCCTGGGGCGACAGAAGAGGATGATGGTCAGTAGAGTAATTAAAGGGGTCTACCTTAGGATTGTAAACTCCTAAAGTGTCAAGTAAAGTGTTTTAAGAAGATGCTGTAATTGAGTAGCAAACACACCAGACGTAACACAATGGTAGTTGTGTCTGGAACTCCTTGCCAGTCGAACTCCGCCTTCAGCCGTCATTTCCTTCTGTTTAAATCTCATCTGAAGACCTTTCTCGTCCGTCAAGCTTTTGATGCTTAACTTCTATTGAGTCTTCTCATGTGTACCTTTAGTCTCTTGATGTCGCTGCACCTGTCAAATCGGATGTTAGAGTGTGTGCAAATAGAGTGTGTGTGTGTGTGTGTGTGTGTGTGTGTGTGTGTGTGTGTGTGTGTGTGTGTGTGTGTGTGTTTACATACAAGCCCTTACTACAGTCACTGTGTTTGTGTGTCTGTCCGTGCAGGTGTCCTCATGTCGCCCGTAATTCACCTGACTGGGGAGAAGCCATGTTTTCTCTTGTTTCTGGACGCTGCGACCTTCACCGAGATAGCGCGCGCAACCACGCCACCTGGCGTCAGGATTGCCATGAGTTTCCATGGCAACTTCTACCAAAAGTAAAACGAAGAAACTGACCTGAAGAAATTTGTTGTAATTTGTTGTCAGATTGACTGATCATGCATTCGGGACTGTTGCTGCTACAAGCTTCCAAGAGTCCAGATTTGTACATAATTTGACTCGTACGTAAGAACTATTTGCTTTATGTATATCAAGCAAACATGATAGTTCTTGTCCTCTGTTTTTCAAGCTTGAATACATAGCTGATGTGCTATAATTTTGAAAGGCCAGAACAGTGTCAGTGTCAAACAAACAAACAAACAAACAAAAACCCTGATTGTCATAATTCTGTTAACAACTAAAAATAAAGGAATAAAAAAAAATTTCTCTTGACATGTGTTCCTTCACTCAAGGCATCTCTAATTGAAAGTTACGATGGGTAATGGGTGGCGCTGCACCGCGGCGACGCACTTCCAGATCAAGATGGGCTCACAGCGTACATAAAAGTCCCATCTGCGCCCCATCTGCTCGTACATGTATCTTGACAAAGTTTCCTCGGTGTCATCTTGATGTTATTCAAAGACATGAAGAATCGACGCAGGTCTTCACCATTTTTAGTCTTCGCTCTTGGCTTCTTGCAGCCTCAGGTAGGGAACATTGCCTGTGTCCAGGTCAGAGTGTAACCATCTGCACACACACACACACACACACACACACACACACACACACACACACACACACACACACACACACACACACACACAGTTCTGCATATCGTTCACAGTACTTCACACTGCAGAAACGTAGTGTTCAAAATGTTCAAACGTCTGTGTGTTGATCTCACGTGATGGGTACAGATCATTATCTCAGAAACAGCTCTTTCGAGGTGACTGGACACACTGTAGGCCGCATAAGGGAATACACTGGACTGTTGAAATATCCTAACGCGTACTCTGCTCCGAGTAATTTTGTTCGTTTCATGAGAAAATTTATGGGCAAAGTATGCAAGCAGCCGGCGGCCGACCATGTTATTGAAAGAGTTTTCCCCTCACTTTATTGGATGGACAGATCGCGCCAAAATGGAAACGGCTTAATTATGGCGTATTGATCGTGGGGTCAAGTGAAGTGTTTGTTTGAACGACCACGTTTGTCGAGTGTGCTAGTTTGTACTGATTTTTGCTGTCACGAAACAGCGTCATTTTCGTATGTGTAGGGCAAGGTGTATGCCAGGGGACTGCAACAGGAGGCAAACTGCCAGTGATGCTGGGACTTTTGGCGCACATGGCAATCAGAGGTGACGCCACGTGAGTGGCTGATCATTGAGTGAAGTGGCTTTCTGTCCTAAACAGAAAGCAGACTCGCATTACTCCAGTGAGGATTGAGCGGAAAGCAGGCATTTGATTATTTTTAAACTCCTGCCAGATGCGTGTCTCTAAATGGTCTGTGTATGATTTTTTTTAATTTTTTTTTTTTGGTCTATACTGAAGCATTTTTTCAAGTAAAGGTGACTATGATGCCTGTGGCTAAAAGGGAATGTACAGGCATTCTTTGAACTCATAGACAGGACCTCGCCACAACTCAGAATCAAAGGTCTACGCGAATTCCAAAACCCATTCGAATACTCAGCTCAATGCACGCCGACAAGCTGTACAAAAATTGGACATTGCTTGAATATACACTCACAGTACGATCACCAGACAGACGAAGGTCAAGGCAGCAGCCAGGTGGAAGCACAGACCGTCATAAAGGTCAAGGGTCACGGGGTAAAGACCGTTAAACAGCAAGGTTGAGAGGAATGATACGATGCCTTCTGTAGCTGCCACGATTCCAAACATACGACCTGAACAAAACAAGAAGACATGTTGAAAAATAGGCACATTGTACTGTGCTATCATAGTCTAAGGGAAGCCACCTGGCTTGAACCTCCAGCCTTGAATTCTGATAAAAGTAGAAGTTGCTTCCCTTCACGTACAAAGTGATGGAGACAAACCGACAACTCTATTACTAAATGCTGCTCTTTCCACTGTTTCCAGTATAGGAACTATACCGAAATATCCACCTCAGCCGTGAGGTACTCAGCGCACTGTAACTTACCTGTACTGTGTACTCAAAAGTACGTGATGTTTCGGTGTAATCCCGTGACCGACTCGGAAAGCATACAGAATAAACAGAATAAACATTTCTGTTAAACCTGGACTATAAAAAGAACAGACTAGTTTTCTCTGTGTGTTTGCGCTTATGTGGGTCCAGTCAACAAATACGTGCCGTTCTAGTGTTCCTAAAGAGGAAATGATTTGCACTTCTCGCATAGGCGTGAATCTGCAGAGCACAAAAAAACTGAACCTCGGAATATAAAGGAGTATACCTTGTTCATCTTTGTCCACGAGGCAGGCCATGGAAGCACGGAGTCCAGCGGAAGGAAATCCCTGAAGAGCTCCCACTGCGACAACTGCGGACAACCGACACCAAACAGACAGCGTTGAATTTGAAGATTTTTTAGACTCACAGATCTAGCAGGTAGTAGTTCTGGGGGTTTCCGTCCAACATCACACATTTTTTAGACTCACAGATCTAGCAGGTAGTAGTTCTGGGGGTTTCCGTCCAACATCACACCACCAGCACACGGGCGTAAGAACACACTGACACTGACCGTGGGGTCATGCTTGGTGTTTGTTTGAGGTATCCTGTTTGGTTACAGACCGGTATTAGCTTCCGGGTCATGTAGTATGAACTCGGCTAAATATAGTAAAAATTCTTTGCCCCTTTTAAAATTTGTGTGCAGAGCTTAAAAAAAAAAAAGGCAATCTGGTGCTTTTTGTTGGCTTTGTAAACAAGTTTCATGCCAGGTAATCGTAAAATTAGGGGAAAATGAGGCTGGCTTGTGGACTATTTGTATTCATGCGCGGCTGGCACAGGAGCCAGCAGACGACCGTGGAATGAGGTGGTATGTGGTGGCTGCCAACATTGCCATAAAAAAACGGAATATTGGAATTTGTTGAAATTTACTCTACACATGAGTGTATGGCTGCCTGATTTTTGTGATTTTTTTTTATATATTTTTTATTTATTTATTTATTTTTTTTTGGGGGGGGGGGGGATTTTAAAGCATTTCTAGGGTGTCATCTGCAATGTTATGTGTAAGAGGAAGTTATAGCGTTTTCCTCCAAATTTGCATCTCTGGTACGTAGCCTTTGCAACCTGTTCCGGGTCCGTCGACGGATAACTCTAGGCCCGTGCGACGACGGCCAAGTCGGGCTAACCGAGACCGAGCAGAGCTAAGTGATACCTTAGAAGGAAAAAACAAAAATACTCGGTGACAAGGAAAGTGGACAGTTGCGAACAACTTTCAGGTCCTCGTGTTATTTCACAGTGTGCACAGAAGCGGTGAAAACTGTCGCATTCACCAGCACTGTACATTCTCAACCTGTTTTGAGATTATTGCCCGCATGAGTTGTCTCCCTTGCCGCAACAAGCACGAATTTTTCGTGGCAGCAGAGTACAACGCTGCCACGAAAAATACATGCATGCTGCGGGTCTATGTATGTATGTATGTATGTATGTATGTATGTATGTATGTATGTATCTGGGAAGCCGGGGTGGCCGAATGGTAGAGCGTTGTACTCTCAATGCTCGGGTGGTGAGTTCGTATCCTGGCTGGGGCCAAATATTTGTGCTGGCTTTTTCATCGTTGCCCCGTCTTTGATATCACCGTATGTGGTGGAAAAGGACGTTAATCCCCCAAACACCCACCCCCAACCCCGCATGTATGTATGTATATATCTATCTATCTATCTGTCTATCTGTGTATGTACGCTTTTATCCGTATTTAGGGTAGGGGGAGGGGGGCGGGTAAGGGGAAGGGGGGGGCAAGACCATGGCTTTGTCCCCCCTCTTGCCATAGTCACCTGATTTTCCCGGGGCGAGGGGGGGGCAAAAAGATACTCTTGCCCCCCCCTGCTTGGGTACAGGGGGGGCAGCTGCCCCCCCCCCCTGCCCCCCGGTTCCGGCGCCCCTGAATATTTGTAAAGCGCCTATAGCCCCGGCTTCGGAGATTAGGCGCAATAAAAATCCTCAGTAGTAGTAGTAGTAGTAGTAGTAGTAGTATAAGCCTCAGACTACCCCGCACAGGCGTAGTTACATGAGCAACTGTTCCAGAACACAAGTTTCCCTGTATGAAACCTAGTAATGGTAGCAACAGCGCCTTACGTGTACTTCTACTTACTTGACAGTTATTGGAAATAGAGAGGCAATGGCCTAGATTGTTTGCACTAACAGTTCATGTGGCCAGGAAGCTCTCGGCGGTCACAATAAGTCCAGGGAATCCAAAAAAGAATTAGCCCACCGCGCGTCATGAATGATGCAATATTTACAATCTTTTTGCGCCTTCAATTTTTTTACCATAGGCCATTTATTCCTGTGGTCCAGTGAGTTCCGAGTTAAGTGCCGAGTTATTTCCCTTTGACTGATGTGCTCAGTTAATCTCTCTCTATATATTTAGTAGCCCGTCAAGGCCATGATAATGATATGGATGTTTACTGATGACTTGCGATGAATGCCAATGTGGCAAAAAAAAACAACAACAAAAAAACCAACCTCCCAGTTACTTTGATAATGGAGTCCCCAGTGCCAGTATCACTGGAGTAAGTCGCCCCCCCCCCCCCACACACACATGAAATATATGAAACTTGATATGAAACACAACAACGTCAACAATACCGGCAACAACAACACTGAACAATGTCAAAAACACTAGCATCTTTCTAGACTTGACAAACGAAAGCACAGTTACCAAGGAAAATAAGCCAGTCTTGCGTAGCCAGACCCAAAATGATTAAGGCGGCCATTTTGGACACCAGTCCCGCCATAATGAGCACGGTGTCTTTCAGTGACGTCACTCGCTTCAGAAGTGGTAGCAGAAGTAAGACGGCGGCACCGCGGGTGCAGTGGGTAGCCCCGCTGAAGTACCCGTATGTCGTATAGGACCAGTTTCGTGGCGCCCTCTTTAGGTAGAGGAGAGATATGTCCCCCTCGCCTGCATTTCAGCATAAATCATGACATGTTATTAATTTCATTCCAGAAAACACATTCAGCTGACTTTCTGCGTTGAATTTTGTTTTAATTTTGTTTCCATCAGTTTAGGTTACATTTTCATGCCCGGCGACACTGAGTTAAAGATACCATCTGCTGCTTTTTTAAGCTCACAGCCGGGTCGACCTAAGCTTGTTACGGTGACAAGAAGATAGTCTCATTTAGATGTGAGCAAAACCTGAGCCCTTTCCGGACCTTCTTTGCTACGACATGAGCCAAAATGCGTCTACCGGCTACTGCGGGTTGCCAGGATGGACGAGCCATACATGGGCATGGGATCACGTGACACCTAATAACCCTACAACTGTAAACACACACGCGTAGGCTGGCGTGGTTTTCTGGTTCTGTCACCTGGTCACAGGTCTGCGCCAGACCCGCGCGCATGCAGTCAAGCTAACCTACTTACGGCTTCCCCCCCCCCCCCTCCCCCCCCCCCACGCCTACGCCCCTGTCCCCTTTCCCGTTGACTTGTTCACAGGTACACCCGGGTGACCGTCTGAAGGGACGTAACCACTGAGTTTGTGTGGAGCAGACGAATCCTAACGGCCGCCACTGCACTCGATATGTACAAAATTCGGGCAAGGAGCACAGTTCACATGGGGCTTATGGCAACATTGCAAGTTTACCGAGCTCTAAGCCTTTGTGAAGACCACTCCCCCAACAGCGGCGGCGTCTGTGCGAAACGCTTGTTTTGACAGTGGGAGTCGATCAACCTGCAGGAAGTATCTTTAAAGAGGATAATGCTGCCATTTTTATGCTCACAGGTCCTTCTGAGCTGTTGTCATGATATCTATGATCTTACCACTTAGACATCTGCACAATGACACTGAGCAAACAGAAGCGTACTCGGTGACGCCGCGACCACACTCAGCCGCTCCAGCTGAGCAAAAATAGTCGTAGAATTTGATTTTGTAACTGCTCGCCCAAAGTGTGAACAGCACTGTATCGCATTAAAAGCTGTACTAATCATAACTATAGATTATTCCAAGCGTGCAGGTGCAATCACGAACGAAACTGTTCCAAAACATAAGTTGACTTCGCAAGGATGGAATTAGCCCGTTTAATGGAAAGCGCGGAATGTAAACCACAAGGACCTCCATAGCATCATCATACCATAATCCCCGTCCTCATCATCACGCATGATATTTTTTTTTTTAATTGCCCCAGCTTCCGAGCCGTCATGGGTTCCAGCCACGACCTGCCCAGCTTCCGAGCCGTCATGGGTTCCACCCATGACCTGGAAGCAGGCAGTCGGGGCAGACAAAAACAACAAAAAACCGTCCAAAAAATAAAATAAAATAAAATAAACCAACCTACCAACCAAACAAACAACAACAACAAACTAAACAACAACAGAAATGGTCTACCGGGCAAATTTTTCCGGAGGTTCCTCACTCCAGATTTCTGTTGAATGTCCTCAGTCAGTCAGCGGAAAGGAAGCTACACACGCATCTAGATAAGTAAATGGACCTGTAAATGGCGTAGAATGTACCTACCCGTGGTGCAGAACTGCAGAATGTCGAGAACCAGGATGAGTAGGGCGAGATACAGTTTGGTCCGTGCTTCACGTGCAGTAGTCACAAACGTCCACATGTCCCGCACTGGATTCAGACACACTCCTCTACAACACGCTCCACGTGGAGGAGACTCCACGACGTCATCCGGTGGTTTTATGTCCGGGAGAATAAACATGGCGTACAGAAGAGCCACAGCCTACGGAAAAGCACGAAACACTGACACGTTCGTAAAGTGTGAATTTGAAAAGGGAGAAACTACGCTGAGTGTATAGATGTGAATGGAAGTTGAACATTTTGGGCTGAGGGTGGGGTGGGTGGGTGGGTGTTTGGGGGTTTAACGTTCTTTTCCACCACATAGGGTGATATCAAAGACGGGGCAACGATGAAAAAGCCAGCACAAATATTTGGCCCCAGCCGGGATCGAACTCACGACCCGAGCATTAGAAGTCTAACGCTCTACCATTCGACCACCCCGGCTCCCCCATTTTGGGCTGAAGATCGTAAAAATCGTAAACCTTTCCATCTACGTTTCGACTTCCTTTGGCAGGTTTGATTTCAAATGTCCTTCAACTTTCAGTTTCTGTTTCGAATCTCCAGAGTCAATGAAAGTTAAGCTTTTGAACTGTTGAGGAATTACCATAACTGGTATAAGGCTACGGTCACAGCTGACGGAACATTTTCTTTGTTCGGACTATCAACCACGCGGTTTTTATTTTTATTATTTTTTTTTAAATTTTAAATTCAGCTCATAACATCCCATTTTAGTGTGCAACAGAAACTTGCCTGGCAGGTAAGTGCGATGGAAAAAACGGGCACATAACCAAGAGTATCCACCAGCTTGCCCGACAAAAACACACTGACCGTTCCCGCCAGGTACATGGACGCCTCAGCCACCCCGACACGCATCATGCGCTTGCCGGGGTCAGCCAGGTGTGTCAGGTAGGTGTAACTGCCCATCAGTACCGCTAGGTAACTCCCGCTCAGACCGAAAACACCTGCATGAAAAGAGCTCCTTTACATCAAAACTCGCATGATGCTATCTACGCGATAAAGTGCTGTCCTGTTTTTTTTTCTCTCTCTTTTACAAAGTCAAGAAAAAGTCTTCAGTTTTTACTTGTAATGCAGATTTAAAGGTCCATCTCCAATATATCCATGTTCATAAATTAATTGCCAGGAGCTGTTTTGGTGGTGTCAAGCAACGTAACCCTCGGGTACATGCACAGTAACACGCAAGCCTAAACGAATCCGGGGAACAAATTGCCGGCCACGGCCGTGTCGGCACGGTAGGCAAGGACAGCTTCGGGCCGTTGTAGTTCTCGTTCGCGAGGACAGCATGTTGCATTCAGAGCTCTGCTTATTATTAAGGTCATTTCGTGCGTGCATGCGCACAAAAGTTGTCATCTGTATCTATGTCTACCGGCCCGATCATCAGAAAAGCAGGCGAGGCGTCCATGTAGATGGCGTTGATGAGGTTGCAGATGGAGTAGACGACGGCGCCAGCACACGGCACCACCAGCGGCAGACGACGACCAACTCTGTCTCCCAGGCTCCCCATCCACAACAACAACGACAGCGTGGCCTGCAAAGCCATAGGTATCGTAGTTCTGCATTGCCGAAGTTGCATCATGATAGTGCTTTCTCAAATGTGATTTGGCTTAGTGGCTAAGGCGTGTGCCTGCGGATGCTGAGGCACTGGATACGAGTACTCTAGGTGGCAGGACTTTGGCTGGGGATTTTCCCTTACAAAATCGAGTCAAACTTCGTGTACAGACTCGTGTCTACCTAGCCGTGAGTACATATCAAGTCTACACGTCTAAGATCCCATTTCGGAAGGGGGCGTGAACACAAGTAGCCTATCATCATTAGTTGTTTTGTATTGTTCTTGTTGTATTTTGCTTGTTTGTTTGTTTTTGTTTTTAAACTCAAGAGAACTCTGTACAAGGCCGTAGACGAAGTGCATACCGGGACTGTCATTGCGATGTTACTGCGCATGATCCAGTGAGACGACTCTGTCTGAACAGCATCCTGTTGCTGCTTGTGTTGCTTGGCAAAAGCGTCCTGCTGGAGGTTGTCGCAAAATGTGCTGTCGTACAGATCAAGACACGACTTGTCGTAAGTTATCGCCTGCACGACATAGACAACAGGTTACAGAGCGGTATCAGCTTCCGGGTCATGTCGTAGCAGCTGGGCTAAATACAGTAGAAAATCTTATGCAGAGTAAAAAAAAAAATGGCAATCTGGTGCTTTTTGTTGGCTTTGTAAACAAGTTTCATGCCAGGCAATAGTAAAATTAGGGAAAATGAGGTCGGCTTGTGGACTATTTGTATTCAGGCGCGGCTGTCACAGGAGCCATCAGACGACCGTGGAGAGAGGGGGTATGTGGTCGCTGCCAACATTGCCAAAAAACGGAACATCGAAATTTGTTAAAATTTACTCTACACATGAGTCTATGGCTGCCCGATTTTTATGAATTTTTTTTTTTGTGTGTGTGGAAATTTTAAAGCATTTCTAGGATGTCATCTGCAACGTTATGTGTAAGAGGAATATATAGCGTTTTCCTCCAGATTTGCATCTCTGGTACGTAGCTCAAACATAATTGTCCGAATTGTGTGAAAATACTTTGGCAGTATATTCTGCATACTGTTATTGCAGGCCTTTTATTAAGACTTAAATTTAGCAGAAAAGAGGTTCGAACGTCATCAGAGCACCACTGGAGTGAAATCGTCTGAGTGACCATCGCCCTGCAACTGACTTCCACCGCCTCAACATCTGAGGCTGGCAGGCTGGGGACTGCTGCATTCCACTAATAGCACTCCGTAATACACACACATGTTTTTTAACCTGCTTGTATGAACTTTTTACACAGAGATCACCATTATCAGGACCGGCTACGAATCTGTGAATACAGACGGTTCTTTTTAAACCTAGGGACGCTGAGCACCCCACAGCTTCTCGTGTAGCCAATACTGGCTCCTGTAACTAACTTCCCGCCGAACATCATCTGGCGTGAAATAGAGAAGGGCATGTCATTACAAATTAAAAGAGGACCGAGAATGGACCCATGGGGTACCCCGGTGCGAACTACGCCTTCTGTGGAATATTTACCCTTTTTATGGATCTTATCAAACACGTACAAGGTTCTATTGATATTCTTAACAAGCCAGCAAAATTCTATTGTATTTGTTACTTTCGGTTTGCAGTTTGTAGACTTCTTTGATAGCTGCGTTGTAAACCTGCAATAAAAATCGGAATGTACTCGCGAGGTTGGACATGTAAATGGTTCGTACTGTTACAACTACAAACAAACAAACAAAAAACATGGATCGAAGTTATGTAGTAGACTACTCACCATGAAAGCAGAGAAGGTGAGAAAAGATGCAAACATGAAGAACAGTAAGACAGGTTCCACTGTCACGCTGCGGCAGACGGACAGCACTTTCTGGAGGCGCGTAGATTCCATGGCAGTTTCTTCGTTTTGACTCATCTGGTCCGCCCAAAACAGCCGATTGAACAGTCAGTGTTGCGTGGAGTTTCAACAAATCAGTTTCAAAACTGTGAGTCGAACTTACCTGTTTTATCGGTGTTATTGAAAACGGGCAGGCGGAAATCGCTGCATATCTGATTTATTTGATAGTGTAGATTGTACAGTCACGCAGTCACCAGTATAATCAGCAAGGTAACATACGTGAATCACTTGACACCCCCAAGATAACGTCAACAAATAAACATATTTACACACACTCTTCCGTGATCTAGTTTTGATACCCAGAAGATGTAGATCCGACTGTTGTTCAGAACTGTTTCGAGAAAACACTCGCAAATGTCTTGGCTGGGACCTGGCAGTATTTATGTTGCTCGTCTCTTTGACAACCTACGAGTAGATTTTGACAAGAGTAGGCTTGACGGTAGTAGAGTCATCTAGCAACACTATAAACTATGTGTCATCTACGGGTACAAGCTGTGTTGTGAGTCAAAATTAAAAGAAAATATTAGATATCGATTCCTTAAAAATGCAAAAAAAAAAAAAAAAAAAAAAAAAGCTGACTTTTAAAACAAACTGATTGAGCTACTCCATGATGATATGCACACCATCTTTGATTTTTTTTTTTTATAACGTAAATAGTGAGGCTGGAGAGTATTTTTTCTAACCTGAATGGATGTATTTAGACACTCTAACTGTTGGTAAGCGTGCCTTAATGTCTAGGTACCCATACTGCATGTAAAGTATTATTTTTATAAAACTGGTTATCATTTTTCCCTGTGAGTAGATTATTATGAACTTTTCTTTCAAGTACTCAAACCAGTTCTACACGGCAATACTGGCTAAGAATTAGATTAGAGAAATGTGCGGATTTCTAACGTCAGCTGCGTGGTGATTGTATGCATGTATGCATGCTAACGACACAATTAGTGCGTCATTTTGAAAGTTCAGAACAGTATGTCAAACAAACAACAAACGTAATCGTCATAATTATGTTAACAACTAACAACAAGATGGCCACTGACCAGCCCAATATGTTGTTTCCATTTAATCACCTGCTGTCGTCACGGTCGTTCTTTTGTAATGCCATGTATACGGGAGGACACACACACACACACACACACACACACACACACACACACACACACACACACACACACACACACACACACACACACACACACACACACACACACTCTCTCTCTCTCTCTCTCTCTCTCTCTCTCTCTCTCTCTCTCTCTCTCTCTCTCAATGGAAACAACTGACCGGGCTTGTCAGACCAATCTTGGTTTTGGAAGAGAGACGTCAAGTTGTTTTCTTTGAAATCTATGACGTTTTCCTCATTGGGATGACGCATAATACATTTGACGTAATAACTTTGACTCGGATACAATTCTTGCAATGAAAGCAGCCCCATGAAAATTGAAGTGTTGCTGCTGCGCAGTGTAAAGATCGAATTTATACCGGCTCAATGTGTTTAACAGACAAGTCTGCGCGGCGAACGTTTTTTCACTATGTGTTATGTCTGCTGCGCGCGCGCGCACACAGACACACACAGACATACGCGCGCGCGCACGCACGCACGCACGCACGCACGCACGCACGCAGACTTGCGCGAGCCGCGTTTGTGCATGTGCTCCATTGAGACCTATGTGGTGTTCTCTCACTCTACTATGCTATTGAGTGAGAGTCAGTGGGAAAAACAAAGCTCACTACATCAATGAAACTCCCGCTTTCCCCGTCTACAAATAGAGAACTTCCGAAAAGTGACGACACACCCCCACGTCAATCAAACATGACGTCGGCAAACTGACGCTGATACAGTTTTGCGTCAGTGCGCGTGTGCCTTTTCTGCGATGTTTGTGAGGCGTGTGGCTTGTGTAAAGGAAATGTGCTTCGAGTACAAATTTTCGAGTCAACTGACGACAACGGCTGCAGTGAATTTTTCTAATTTTTTTGGTATATTTTTTATGGCACCCCAGGCTCATTATCTATGTATAGTAGGAGCGATTTTGAGATCTAAAGTGTGTTCACCAGCACTTTCATCAGGTACGGTTTACGCCAAAAGTATAAAAGCGACAACCTCCAAAATTCACTCAGTTGAGAGTCCGTATTCATGCTATCTATGTCCCAAAAATGGAGTGGTTTAGGTAAATATTACGCCTTTAAACGCCAGAAAGCCACTTTTTTTTGAAAAGGGCGATAACTCGCAAATCATGTGTGCAATCGTACCTGGATCGGGCCTTCTATTCAACAATCTTGATTCATTTAGAAACCCCAAATTTGAAATCGATCGGTTTAGTATTTTCGGAGAAATAGGCATCTGAACTGGGTTCACATGCAATGTCAACTCAGGCTCGGTTTACATGAAAACTATAAGAGCGACCATTTTCTAGTAGTGAATCAATTCAGAGTCCGTATTCAAGCTATCTACTGCCAAAAAATTGAGTGATTTAAATAAATATTACGCCTGTACACGAAAGACAACCAACTTGTCTCAAAAGGGCGATAACTCCCAAACCACTTAAGCAATCATCACACGCTTGAATCGTCTAATGTAACATTTTGATAAATTTGGATACCCCAAATTTGAAGCCATTCGGTTAAGTATCTTCGAAGAAACGGGCCCGGACACAATTCACACACGCACACACGCACACACATCCGCACAGACGGCACTCACTGAGGAGGAGAAGTGCGTTCGGAACACCATACGCGTCAGCATCGATGACGCAAGTTTTCTTACGTCATTGTCAGAGTTACACTTGCATAATCGTCTCTGCGGGAGATCGGCAGTGACGTGCGTTTGTACCACAGATGCTTGCCTATGAACGTGGAAATTTTAGCCCGTCCTATTATGTTGTTTCCATTACTATGGAAACAACATAAAAAAGGAACAACAAATAATTATTCTCTTGATTTTTGTTACTTTACTCAAGACCTACCTAACTCAAACACATGGTCAATCACACATTGCGGCACACAATGACAGTCTGTGATCAACACTTCAGATCACGTTTGGATCAGGCTGGGTTCTCAGCGTACAAAGAAAAGTCCATATGCGCCCCCATCTGCTCGCATCTTCAGAAAGTTTCCCCAGAGTCATCGTGATGTTATTCAAAGACTTGAAAAATCAATGCAAGACTTCGCCATTTCTATGGTCATTGCTCTTAGCGTATTGCAGTTTCAGGTAGGGAACATTACCCATGTCAAGATCAGAGTGTAGCCATTTGTACACACACACACACACACACACACACACACACACACACACACACACACACACACACACACACACACACACACACACACACACAAACATATGTTAACGTAACATGCATTACCTACAGCATCACACGCACAGCGCGCAGCTAGAGAGAAACCGAGGGGGGGGGGGGGGGGGGGGGGCGTTGGGCTGGGGTTTGGTGGGTGGGGGAGCTCGGAAATAGATTGCTGGAAGTGGATAAAATGATGGTTTGATGTCCCCTTATGCGGGTGGGTGGGTGTTTGGGAGTTTAACATCCTTTTCCCACCACGTAAGGGTGATATCAAAGACGGGGCAACGAGAAAAAGGCCAGCATAAATATTTGGCCGCAGCCAGGATTCGCACTCACGACCTGAATATTGAGAGTCCAACGCTCTACCATTCGGCTATCCCGGCTCCCGTCCCGTTATGCAAATACCATACAAAGCGGGCCTGCACTGTCAATTATTTATCTGCTAATTTGCTAAACCAGCAAGACACTGTCTGATATGACCACACATAGTTTCATCAATACATACAGATGAAAAATTGATGTATGATGTATGACGCTGAAAACGATTGTCCGCTTCTAAACGCCTAGCCCCCGTCCCGTTGGCACGTGTCGAATTGCACGTGACATACTGGGGGCGGTCGGTGGTCTAGTGGTTAAGGGACTTCGTCACCAATGCGAGAGGTCACGTTCGAGTCCCACTCGGGGCAAAGAATTTTCCCTTCTCGTACGTGGCACCGTTCATTCGGGCCGACCGTCGGGGGTTTTCTCCGGGTACTCCGGCTCCCCCCCCCCCCTCTGCTTTAGAAATGTTCAGCCCACAAAATTTGAAAATAAATGCAATTCTAAATTCTAAATTCCGAAATTTAAATAGCCGAGCTGTCCCTTCGTACCACGTGATTGTAATGTGTTCATGTCCAGTGTGTGAGAAAATGCTTGTGATTCACGTGAGCGTGCGTGTTGGGTTCAGTTCGCGGAGCTTTGAGCCGATTCATGAAATTGGGTAAAGCGCCTGTACAATACCCATTATTATTATACTGGGTGTTGCTAACGATCACGGCC
>JACVVK020000029.1:1797500-1865000 GCA_018292915.2 Batillaria attramentaria | reverse complement strand
GTTTACGTACGCACGTTTACGTGCGGTTATAGTTACGACGAAAACAGCTCAGAACGACCTGAGAGCATCAAATGGTAGCATTAGCTCCTTTATAGTCACGATCTTTGTTATGGTCCTAGGAGAATTTTGCGTGGTGTGTGTGTGTGTGTGTGTGTGTGTGTGTGTGTGTGTGTGTGTGTGTGTGTGTGTGTGTGTGTGTGTACGGGGGAGATGGGAGGGAGAGGGTATTCCATCCTCACCCCCAACTCCCATCCCCTCGCCGCCGTTCCATCACATACCACTTTCTCTGTATATATCTGGGGCGGTCGGTGGTCTAGTGGTTAAGAGGCTTGTCACCAATGCGAGAGGTCAAGGGTTCGAGTGCCACTCGGGGCAAAGAATTTTTTCCTTCTCATATCTGGCACCGTTCATTCGGGCCGATCGTCGGGGGTTCTCTCCGGGCGCTCCGGCTTCCTCCCCCCTCTGCTTTGGAAATGTTCAGCCCACAAAATTTGAAAATAAATGCAATTCTAAATTCCGAAATTTAATTAGCTGAGCTGACCCTTCGCACCACGTGATTGTAATGTGTTTACGTCCAGTGTGTGAGAGAATACGTGTGATTCACGTGAGCGTGCGTGTTGGGTCCAGTTCGCGGCGCTTTGAGCCGATTCATGAAATTGGGAAAAGCGCCTAAACAATACTCATTATCATTATTATCATTCTTTTCTTTTCAGACATACGTGTACCTCAGACAGCAGAACATCGTGAGTACCGGGCATCGGAGGAAGAAACCGAACAACGCGATGACGATCTAAAGAATGCGACGGAGGCGTCTGCAACATCTGTCAAGATGGCTACAAACCAGACAGGAACTTCTCGAAGTCAAAGATCCCCAAAGACACCGTCGCTTTACAGTTCAGCATCACCAGCATCTGTCCGGGCGAAGTCCACATTGATTTGTGAGGCTGAAAATTCAACCTGCACCAAACCTGGGCAAACGATAGAGCAGCACTGTCGGATGGTGGGGATGGCTGGACAGGCCGAGTGGAAGGACCCGGATGATGGATGTAGCAGGTTGATGTTATGGCGGATCTCCACGGCTGAAACATACGGGATCATCTTGGAGGTCGATTTCCTGAACAAGCGCCAAGGGGACGAGGTCAAAATCTCGGACAATGACGATGCAGCATGGACTGACTTGCGTTTGCGCAGTGTGCGCGATCCCTATTATTCTGACGTCAACACGCTGAGGATACGTGTCACGCATGACGACAGACGACAGAACGTGGCCAGAATTAATCTACGGTATACCTCCCATCCGGCTGCTGAGATGCCTCCATTGAAGATAGGCCGCCACGGCGTCAGGTATTACAACTGTACACCACCTTACTCAGTCCCCGAGGCTTGGCGGTGTGACATGGCGGTTCAGTGTTATCCGGGTCGTGAGGATGAACCCTCGGACTGTGAGTATCGTTCACGTGGCTGTGGGCAAGATATACCTTACGAAGACCACTGTCTGGGACTGAATATGATAGTGAGCACGGCGCTAGAGCCTAGCGAGAGGTGTGAAAAAGTGAACGGTGCAAAGCAGACACCACTCATCGGACAGAACGATAAAGATTTTCTTGTCCGTTTTGTTGCTCGCGGTGGGATTATGTTCCCTTTTAGTATTGCTGTGGCCTTGAAGAGAGTCCGCCCAGTGTCGGCCCGACTAGCACACTTTTACCAGTGTCTGTGGCAATGGGGGGAACAGGGCAGTCCCATCGCCTACCAAAAACTGGTGTTTGGACTGAGGCACCCCCGCCATGATTGTGCTGTTCTGTCTGTGTCCGAGGAAGGATATGAAATTCACCCCTCTTCCTGTAGCCCAGGAGAGAACACTTTCTACGTGTGTAGTAAGACAAACCAGCTGTACAACAAAACCCAGCCAGTACCAGTGGGCGTCAATCTACCGCCAGCAACATCAACACCAACCGGCATCAGGACCAAAGTCTGTTCGGACAAGTCGCTCGTGCACAAGTTCCACCCGTGTCCACAGGACAGTCGGCAAAGCGTGAACGCGTGGTCGGAGAAGAACTTGCCCTTATTTTCCTGCACGTTCGGCCCACCCGTCCACTACACACTGGTGTGTGACGGAAATCCAGACTGTGTTGACGGCAGTGATGAGGACAAGTGTAGCGACGCGAACCTGTCAGTAATTTCCGATAGCGTCTTTGTCTGCGAGAGTTCACAGCTTGTCCAGAAAAGGCAGCGTTGTAATGGAAGGGTGGACTGTTTTGACGGCAGTGACGAACGCAGATGTGGTTTTGTGTTTCCGGACTGTCGCTGGGTTGACAAAGATGTTTGGTATTGGAACGTGACCGCTGTTCCTGCTCCACCAGCTGTAGTGGAATTAGACGGTTATGGGAGAGCTACCATCTCTGAACTCTCGCCTGATGACGCAGGATGCAGCGAGACTCACTTTCAGTGTCCAGACGGATACTGTATCCCTACTTACTTGCTGAACAATGGCGAGCAGGACTGTATGGGTGGTGAAGATGAGGACATCCCTAGAGACAACTTCACGTGTCCAGGGTTTTACCGCTGTTTGGAATCTGGGAGATGTGTGCATCCTAAGTATGTGTGTGACGGTATTTTTCACTGCCCAAATCACGACGACGAACGGTACTGTGACCTGTACTGTCCTGACAACTGTACCTGTGAGGGTTACGCCTTTACCTGTCAGCAAACATTTGACTTTAAGGAACATTTTCAGTCGTCATACTTTAATTATATGACTCAAAGTCGAGAAACTGCACAGGCGTTGAAATATGTTCAGGTGCGATACCTGGACTTTAGTGAAACTTGGAAGCCGTCACTGAAAGACATTCACTTCATGCCGTTCCTTCGCTTCCTGAACCTGTCCCGGTGTGCCTTGACCAACGTCTCTCTGGAAGACATGCCGCTGTTGAACGTTCTCGATCTTAGCTTTAATGAGATATACGATCTCAACGCGATGCAACTGAGAAATCTTGTTGGCCTGACGCATTTAAACCTGTCTGGGAACCACATGACGCCGCATCTCGACTCTGACTTTCTGCTGTTTACCAAGCAAGCCGGCCTGGCCAACCTCAAAACTCTGACAATGGTTGACACAGGTATAGAGCTTCTTGGTTCCGGCGTCTTTCAGGTCATGGTGGAGCTGACGTCACTGGACATGGAAAAAAACCCGTTGCGGTATTTGTCCAGTGATGTGTTTAAAAGCCTAGGAAAACTCCGAGTCCTACGAGCTGACGATGCCCGAGTTTGCTGTGAGTTTTTCTACCAGAACACGGAGATAGTAGAATGTGACGCTCCGAGCGACGAACTCTCCTCGTGTGACGATCTGCTCAAGTCTGACTTCTTCAGGGTGTTCCTGTGGGTCTCCTCTGTGCTGACCATCACTGGTAACGCCGGGGTGCTGATCTTCAGGCTTTGTCTAGAGAAAGAGGGCACGTCTCCCGCCTATCGCGTGCTGGTCGTCAACTTGAGTATGTCCGATTTCCTCATGGGCGTGTATTTAGCGATCATCGGCTGGGCTGACGCACAGTTCCAAGGTGTGTACGTTTCCAAAGAAACCGAATGGAGAGAGAGCAACACTTGCAAAGCGGCGGGCTTCCTGGCCTTAGTATCGAGTGAAGTGTCGGCCTTCGCTCTCTGTCTGATCACCATGGATCGGTTCTTGGTCATCAAGTTCCCTTTCAGCTCCAGCCTCCGCCTGACCAAGCTTTCTGTTATTGTAGCTTGTGGCGCCACCTGGGCTGTTGGTGTGACTTTGGCAGCGTTTCCCTTGTTCCAGACGGACTTGGAGTTTTACGGACAGAACGGCATTTGTCTCCCCTTGCCCATCACACAGCGGTCGTTCAAGGGACAAGACTACGCCTTCGGGGTGTTCATCGTACTCAACTTTGTCCTCTTCCTCGTTATCGGCGCTGGTCAGGCTTTCATCTTCTACAACATTCACAGCTCGGCGATGGCGACGATGAAAGGTCAGCGCAAGCAAGACACGGTTATCGCTCGGCGTCTGTTCCTCATCGTGTGTACGGACTTCTGCTGCTGGTTCCCTATCGGGCTGATGGGACTGCTGGCCTCCAGTGGGATTCCCATCCCTGGCGTGGTCAACGTGTGGGCCGCAGTGTTCGTGCTGCCCATCAACTCGGCCATCAACCCGTTCCTGTACACAACCAACGCTTTGTTGGAGCGACGCGCGAAGAAGATGGAGCAGAAACGCATGGAGAAGATGATGAGCAGGTTTCACGTAGAGCTACGTTCCTGGCCTTCCAACAAAGTGGAGGAGCTGGGTCACTTCTGTCTGAGCTTAAATCCGGTGCAAAAGAAGCGGATGTTACAGGAGCTTGGAGTCAGCACTACTGAAAGAGAGCATCCACCGAGACCCCAGGCGGCTCCCAAAATCGAGGATCTGCGTCGTCAAGCTGAGGATCTCATCCTGCCGAAGAAAGATGAAGGAATGACGGAGACAGAGGTGAAAGCACTGCAAGAGCTGGTACTGTTTCTCAACACGAATCTGGTGCAGATGGAGCGCATGTTACAAGAGCCCGGGGTCTGCACGTCTGGCGGAGAACAGTCATTGACACCACGACGTCCGCTTGACCGTCACGTTGAAGAAGTGGCCCTGGTGGAGAGAGAGGGGGGAGGGAAGGGAAGAGAGGTGACGTCATCGGATCAGGAAGGTTACTGTAAGGAGTCGCAGTGCTAAGTCCTGACATGGACACAGACCTGACTCATGACGTGGACACGTACACCGACACTCAACAGTAATGTGGTTCTGCTTAAACCGGTTAATTCCATCTTTGCTGAGCCATCGTGATGACTGACGCTTTATTAAATCTATTGAAACGCAAGTACCGTTTCTGTACTGGTAGAGCAGGGCATTTCAAAAGTCCTGAAAGAAGTGAATAAAATGCTTATGATAAAGCTTTCAATCTGATGTAATTTTGCTAAACCCTTGTGGTTAGGATTTGCTGAACTCTTTCAGAGTTGGGATCACTGGATTTTTGGAAGACGTCATATTTTTAGCTGAACACCTGTGGTTAGGATTTGCTGAACTGTTTAAGAATTGAAATTATTGGACTTTCATATTGCTCGGCTGATTTAAATCTCATCGAATGAATGTGAAAACTTTGTTTTTTTTTTTGCAAGATCCTTGTGACTAGGATATGCTGAACTATTTTAGAGTTTGTATTATTGATTTGTTGTGTTTGTTTGTTTGTTTGTTTGTTTGTTTGTTGTTGTTTTTTTTGGGTTTTTTTTTTTGGGGGGGGGGGTTGTTTTTTGTTTTGTTTGTTTGTTGTTGGGTTTTTTGGCTACGCCCTTGTGGTCAGGATTTGCTGAACGCTTTCAAAGGTGGAATCATTTGCTATGCGCGAGAAAAGTTCTGTTTTGCTCAGTTCTTGTCGTTAGGATTCGCTGAAGTCTTTTGGAATTGGGATTATTGGTTTAGTACAAGAAAACCTTTATTTTGCAAAACCCTTGTGGTTAGGATTCGCTGAACTCTTTTAGAGTTGGGATTATTGGATTTCTAGAAGAAAACTTTCATTTTGCTAAACCCAACTTGGTTGGGATTTGCTGAAATCTTTTAGAATTGGGATAATCGGATTTGTGCAGTTAAGCCTGGATTTGCTGAACTCTAAAATTTTAGCGTTGGGAGTATGGAATTATTAATTTTGTGCAGTTAAGCCAGTATTTTGCTAAGGCCGCGTGGAATGATTTGTGCAGGTAAGATATTATTTTGCTAAGGCCTTGAGGTGAGGATTTGCTGAACTCGTTTAGAGTTGGGAGGGTGGGTGGGGATAGGTCGGTGGGTGGGTGGGTGTTTGAAGGTTTAACTTCCTTTGTTTAGAGTTGGGAGTGTTTGATTTATGCGAGAAGACTTACTTAACCCTTGTGGTTAGGATTTCCTGAACTCTGTTAGAATTGGGATTATTGAATTTCTATACATAGTGATGGATGTTGTCACATCGTGTGCCGAGACCACACACACACACACACACACACACACACACACACACACACACACACACACACGCACACACACACACACACACCAGTTACAAAATACCCAGGTGTGTGTTATACGCTATCAAGTATCATGATGCTCCCCGAACCTTCATGTGATGCCTTCGAAAATGATACGTGGTTGGATAACCTTTGTCACCAACTCCCATTGTGCCAAGTGATTGTGGTTCTTGAGATAATGTCAACGTTACAGCTTCACACACACACACACACACACACACACACACACACACACACACACACACACACACACACACACACACACACACGACAAGGTGATCATAGATGGCATGAAAAGACTGGTTGACACCGCTCATATTCTTAGGCACACATATGTATCTCAGCAGCAGAGAAATTCAAACAGCGGCACTACTCGGAATTATTCTATCTAACTTGTTGGCCGGAATGTTCACTTTCATGAAGCTGTTCTCAAAACATTTCCACGCTTATTATTCTTAAGACAATTCCAGAATGTACATTACAATGACGTTTCTTCGTGGTTTTCTGAGGTGTTTCAAAGTTATTTCGAGTAAATACATCTGAAACGTGGCGTGGTATCTTTGTATTTGCTGTGTGTCTGCCTCTGTGTGTGTGTGTGTGTGTGTGTGTGTGTGTGTGTGTGTGTGTGTGTGTGTGTGTGTGTGTGTGTGTGTGTGTGTTCCTTCTTTCTTTTTGTCTGTCTTTCTAACTTTGTTTTGATTGTTTATTAATTTCCGAGAGGTTGCTTTCTGATTGCTCGTGCTGATGAGATACGGCGTCGATGGCAGATCGTTGGAAAAGGTTAAAATAGTGGTCGGACGTCCCGTCATGCAACGCACAGATTACCATACGAAGCGGGCCTCCATTGTCAATTATTTATCTGCAGATTGGCTAAAATGACAAAATACCGACATGACCACCAAGAGTTTCATGAATAAACTAAACAGAGGCAAATTGATATGACATAGGACGCTGAAAACCCTTGTCCGCCACTAAACGCTGTCTCCCCGCCCCGTTGTCACGTGTCAAATTGCACGTGACGTACCGGGCTCTAATGGGACCTCTGTCGCTTGTCTCCACATGTTATGAGTTGTCCTTTACCGAGGTCAGCGTGTTGCTAATGAATATCATCTGCACCGTCGGTTGGAACTGCTTTAAACAGTAGTGTACACGTCCGGTGTAGACAAATACACATGATGTTTGTGACAAAGATATTCTACTCACCCTGTACGTGTCACTGTGAAATAAATACAACTTATCTCTAAATGTCTGGTCCTTTCTGCGCTATCATTACGTCTGTAGTGTTCTTGTCAAATATGACTGTTGACCGACAGGAAGGTAAAACATCGCTGCAACATCCACCGTAACGACCGTGAGCTGTCGCGTGTTTGGGGTTACAGAAGTCACCAATTTTCGGTGATGTTTATTATTGAAACCACCATCGTATGTCCATCGCAATAAACATTTTGCAGGACTTACATGATAAATTTCATGATGATCTCTCTAATACTCGGGTCGTGAGTTCGTATCCCGGCTGGCTTCAAATATTTGTGCTGGATTTTTCATCGTTGCCCCGTCCTTGATATCGCCCGTATGTGGTGGAAAAGGACGATAAACTCCCAAACACCCACCAACCCGCTCCTCCACCACTCACCCCTCCCTCCCCCTACCCTCCCACCCCCCAAACAGACACAATGACAATAAATCTCTCTTTGTCAACGGTGGAAGTTTGAACGCAATAGTATTTTGCCGTTGCTACATCTACTACACGACTAAAAATAGCAACTACACTACGTCACTATTAAAACAAACATTGAAAAACATAACAACCAGCAGAATGTACTACCGACATTTGTCGTGCGTTTGGGGGTCCAGCTACTAGCCACTCACTTTCCGTGATATCTCATTTTGGAGCCACTTCCATATGTCTATAGCAGAGGAAACGTTTTGCAGGACTTACCGACCTAATAGATGTCTTCTTCCCCTGCCCCCCCCCCCTTCACCCTCCCTCACAAAGAGAGAGAGGAGGGAGGGGGGGGGGCAAAAGTTGGTCAAAGACTTTAAGTTACTAGATCTAAACTTATCTCATCCCCTGTTTGGAATTTAGTTTGTGACAAACGTGACTGGTTATTTTCACGGACAAAGGTTCAACAGCTGTACACACCGGGTGGCCGACGGCATTTGAATTAAGCCTCTATTGTAAAAGTTTCAATTTTAATTTCATTAATTATTAACGTCCAGAGCTGGTCGATCCGCAGTCTCATGATTATGTATAACGTATGTGGCTAGTCCCCCCTGTACACACACACGTTCGTTTTACTGAAGAAAGGCTTGTGGAAACAGCAACGCTCGGTCACTTCCCACTGTAGACTTTGTAGACTTCAAACAACAAACAACACAACGCAAAATGGACGTCAAACTGGCGAGAAACACAGCGAGAGCGAGAGAAAGGAGAGCGACAAGAAGGAAACGTGTGAGACTGACAGTGGTCATGCTGTTACTGTGGGCAGTCTTTCACAACGTGCAGATGGTGACGACGGCGGATGGAGGTGAGTTTCCAGTGGCGTAATGTCTTTGTGGGGGGAAGGAAATGCGAAATGAGACTATTCCAAACGGTAACAATCGATAACGCTTTCTTAGAGAACAATATTCTTCAAAGAACAAGATCCACAGATTTCAATGACTCTGGATCTTACGAAATTACATCAAAGTCGCTTTCTTGGTTGTGGGTTTTGGAGAGACGACGCGTGTACATTATACATATTGATTGATTGATTGATTGATTGATTGAGTGTGTGTGTGTGTGTGTGTGTGTGTGTGTGTGTGTGTGTGTGTGTGTGTGTGTGTGTGTGTGTGTGTGTAGAGGGGGGGGGGGTATTTCACCCTCAACCCAACGCCTTCCCGCCCTCCCTACACTTACCACCCTCTCTCTTACCAAGCGAAGGATGTGTGTGTGTGTGTGTGTGTGAGAGAGAGAGAGAGAGAGAGAGAGAGAGAGTGTGTGTACAATTATATGAATTTAGTGATCTTAACTTCTTTATGTGTCTTATGCTCGCCCGCATGAATTGCCCTACGGGGATAAATAAAGTATTCTGACTTGACTTGACTTGACTTGACTTGACTCTCACGTCCTCTTGATTTTTCTTGTCAGACATACGTGTACTGCAGACAGGGGAACATCGTGATTACCGGACATCGGAGGAAGAAACCGGACAACGCGATCTGACGATTGCGACCGAGCCATCTGCGGCATCAGTCAAGATGGCTTCACACCAGACAGGAACTTCTCAAACAACCCCACAAGAAACGCCTTTGTATAGTTCAGCACCACCTGCATCTTCACGAGCAAATTCTGAACTGATTTGTGAGGCTGAAAATTCAACCTGCACTAAACCTGGACAAACGATAGAGCAGCACTGTCGGATGGTGGGGATGGCTGGACAGGCCGAGTGGAAGGACCCGGATGATGGATGTAGCAGACTGATGTTCTGGCGGATCTCCACGGCTGAAACACACGGGATCATCTTGGAGGTCGATTTCCTGAACAAGCGCCAAGGAGACGAGGTCAAAATCTCGGACAATGACAATTCTTCATGGACTGACTTGCGTTTACACAGTGTGCCCGATCCCTATTATTCTGACGTCAACACGCTGAGGATACGTGTCACGCATGACGACAGACGACAGAACGTGTCCAGAATTAATCTATGGTATACCTCCCATCCGGCTGCTGAGATGCCTCCATTGGAAGAGGAATACCACGGTGCCAGGTATTACAACTGTAAACCACCTTACTCAGTCCCCGAGGCTTGGCGGTGTGACAGGGTGTATCAGTGTGTTGAGGATGAACCCTCGGACTGTGAGTATCGTTCACGTGGCTGTGGTCAATATATACCTTACGAAGACCACTGTCTGGGACTGTTCGTGTCATTTGGCCTGGCGATAGAGCCTAGCGAGAGGTGTGAAAAATCGGAGGGTGGAAAGCAGGCACCACTCATCGGACAGAACGATAAAGATTTTGTTGTCCGTTTTGTTGCTCGCGGTGGGATTATGTTCCCTTTTAGTATTGCTATGGCCTTGAAGAGAGTCCGCCCAGTGTCGGCCCGACTAGCACACTTGTACCAGTGTCTGTGGCAATGGGGGGAACAGGGCAGTCCCATCGCCTACCAAGAACTGGTGTTTGGGCTGAGGCACGCTCGCTATGATTGTGCTGTTCTGTCTGTGTCCGAGGAAGGATATGAAATTCTCCCCTCTTCCTGTATCGCAGCAGAGAACACTATATACGTGTGCAGTAAGACAAACAAGCTGTACAACAAAACCCAGCCAGTGCCAGTGGGCGTCAATCTACCGCCAGCAACATCAACACCAACCGGCATCAGGACCAAAGTCTGTTCGGACGGGTCGCTCGTGCACAAGTTCCACCCGTGTCCACAGGACAGTCGGCAAAGCGTGAACGCGTGGTCGGAGAAGAACTTGCCCTTATTTTCCTGCACGTTCGGCCCGCCCGTCCACTACACACTGGTGTGTGACGGAAATCCAGACTGTGTTGACGGCAGTGATGAGGACAAGTGTAGCGACGCGAACCTGTCAGTAATTTCCGATAGAGTCTTTGTCTGCGAGAGTTCACAGCTTGTCCAAAAAAGGCAGCGTTGTAATGGAAGGGTGGACTGTTTTGACGGCAGTGACGAACGCAGATGTGGTTTTGTGTTTTGGGACTGTCGCTGGGTTTACAAAGATGTTTGGTATTTGAATGTGACCGCTGTTCCTGCTCCACCAGCTGTAGTGGAATTAGACGGTTATGGGACAGCTACCATCTCTGAACTCTCGCCTGATGACGCAGGATGCAGCGAGACTCACTTTCAGTGTCCAGGCGGATACTGTATCCCTACTTACTTGCTGAACAATGGCGAGCAGGACTGTATGGGTGGTGAAGATGAGAACATCCCTAGAGACAACTTCACGTGTCCAGGGTTTTATCGCTGTTTGGAATCTGGGAGCTGCGTGCATCCTAAGCATGTGTGTGACGGTATTTATCACTGTCCCAATCACGACGACGAACGTTACTGTGATCTGTACTGTCCTGACAACTGTACCTGTGAGGGTTATGCCTTTACCTGTCCGCAAACATTTGACTTTAAGGAACATTTTCAGTCGTCATACTTTAATTATATGACTCGTAGTCGAGAAACTGCACAGGCATTGAAATATGTTCAGGTGCGATACCTGGACTTTAGTGAAACTTGGAAGCCGTCACTGAAAGACATTCACTTCATGCCGTTCCTTCGCATTCTGAACCTGTCCCGGTGTGCCTTGACCAACGTCTCTCTAAAAGACATGCCGCTGTTGAACGTTCTCGACCTCAGCTTTAACGAGATACACGACCTCAACGCGATGCAACTGAAAACTCTAGTTGGCCTGACGCATTTAAACCTGTCTGGGAACCACATGACGCCGCATCTCGACTCTGACTTTCTGCTGTTTACCAAGCAAGCCGGCCTGGCCAACCTCAAAACTCTGACAATGGTTGACACAGGTATAGAGCTTCTTGGTTCCGGCGTCTTTCAGGTCATGGTGGAGCTGACGTCACTGGACTTGGAAAAAAACCCGTTGCGGTATTTGTCCAGTGATGCGTTTAAAAGCATAGGAAAACTCCGAGTCCTACGAGCTGACGATGCCCGAGTTTGCTGTGAGTTTTTCCACCAGAACACGGAGATAGTAGAATGTGACGCTCCGAGCGACGAACTCTCCTCCTGTGACGACCTGCTCAAGTCTGACTTCTTCAGGGTGTTCCTGTGGGTCATCTCTGTGCTGACCATCACTGGTAACGCTGGGGTGCTGATCTTCAGGCTGTGTCTAGAGAAAGAGGGCACGTCTCTCGCCTATCGCGCGCTGGTCGTCAACTTGAGTATGTCCGATTTCCTCATGGGCGTGTATTTAGCGATCATCGGCTCGGCTGACACACAGTTCCAAGGTGTGTACGTTTCCAGAGAAACCGAATGGAGAGAGAGCAACACTTGCAAAGCGGCGGGCTTCCTGGCCTTAGTATCGAGTGAAGTGTCGGCCTTCGCTATCTGTCTGATCACCCTGGATCGGTTCTTGGTCATCAAGTTCCCTTTCAGCTCCAGCCTCCGCCTGACCAAACTTTCTGCCATTGTCGCTTGTGGCGCCACCTGGGCTGTTGGTGTGACCTTGGCAGCGTTTCCCTTGTTCCAGACGAACTGGGAGTTTTATGGACAGAACGGAATTTGTCTGCCCTTGCCCATCACACAGCGGTCGTTCAAGGGACAAGACTACGCCTTCGGAGTGTTCATCGTCCTCAACTTTGTCCTCTTCCTCGTTATCGGCGCTGGTCAGGCCCTCATCTTCTACAACATTCACAGCTCGGCGATGGCGACGATGAAAGGTCAGCGCAAGCAAGACACGGTTATCGCTCGGCGTCTGTTCCTCATCGTGTGTACGGACTTCTGCTGCTGGTTCCCTATCGGGCTGATGGGACTGCTGGCCTCCAGTGGGATTCCCATCCCTGGCGTGGTCAACGTGTGGACCGCAGTGTTCGTGCTGCCCATCAACTCGGCCATCAACCCGTTCCTGTACACCATCAACGCTTTGTTGGAGCGACGCGCGAAGAAGATGGAGCAGAAACGCATGGAGAAGATGATGAGCAGGTTTCACGTAGAGCTACGTTCCTGGCCTTCCAACAAAGTGGAGGAGCTGGGTCACTTCTGTCTGAGCTTAAATCCGGTGCAAAAGAAGCGGATGTTACAGGAGCTTGGAGTCAGCACTTCTGGAGGAGAGCATCCACCGAGACCCCAGGCGGCTCCCAAAATCGAGGATCTGCGTCGTCAAGCTGAGGATCTCATCCTGCCGAAGAAAGATGAAGGAATGACGGAGACAGAGGTGAAGGCACTTGAAGACCTGGTACTGTTTGTCAACACGACTCTGGTGCAGATGGAGCGCGTGTTACAAGAGCCCGGGGTCAGCACGTCTGGCGGAGAACAGTCATTGACACCACGAAGTCCGCTTGACCGTCACGTTGAAGAAGTGGCCCTGGTGGAGAGAGAGGGGGAAGGGAAGGGAAGAGAGGTGACGTCATCGGATCAGGATGGTCACTGTAAGGAGTCGCAGTGCTAAGTCCTGACATGGACACAGACCTGACTCATGACGTGGACACGTACACCGACACTCAACAGTAATGTGGTTCTGCTTAAACCGGTTAATTCCATCTTTGCTGAGCCATCGTGATGACTGACGCTTTATTAAATCTATTGAAACGCAAGTACCGTTTCTGTGCTTGTAGAGGAGGGCATTTCAAAAGTCCTGAAAGAAGTAAAGAAAATGCCTACGATAAAGCTTTCAATCTAATCTAATTTTGCTAAACCCTTGTGGTCAGGATTTGCTGAACGCATTCAAAGGTGGAATCATTGGCTATGCGCGAGAAAAGTTCTGTTGTGCTCAGTTCTTGTCATTAGAATTCGCTGAAGTCTTTTAGAATTGGGATTATTAGATTAGTAGAAGAAAATCTTTATTTTGCTAAACTCTTGTCGTTTGGATTCGCTGAACTCTTTTAGAGTTGGGATTATTGGATTTCTAAAAGAAAACTTTCATTTTGCTAAACCCAACTTGGCTGGGATTTTCTGAAATTCTTTAGAATTTGGATAATTTGATTTGTGCAGTTAAGCCTGGATTTGATGAACTCAGAGGGTGGGTGGGGGTGGGTGGGTTGGTGGGTGGGTGTTTGAAGGTTTGACGTCCTTTGTTTAGAGTTGGGAGTGTTTGATTTATGCGAGAAGACGTACTTAACCTTTGTGGTTAGGATTTCCTGAACTCTGTTTGGGATTATTGAATTTCTATACATAGTGATGGATGTTGTCACATCGTGTGCCGAGACCACACACACACACACACACACACACACACACACACACACACACACACACACACACACACACACACACACACACACACACCAGTTACAAAATACCAGGTGTGTGTTATACGCTGTCAACTATCATGATGCTCCCCGAACCTTCATGTGATACCATTGAAAATGATACGTGGTTGGATAACCTTTGTCACCAACTCCCATTGTGCCAAGTGATTGTGGTTCTTGAGATACTAATGAGACTTAGTAGGGCTTCGTACGGAGAACTTCGTTGAGCAGCGTAACCCACTTGCATGTAAATTAGGCACGTTACGGGTACCATTAGCTAATCGCAGCGCGTTAGCAGCTCGCGGCCTCTGCCGTGTGAGCCTAATTTACATGTAAATGGGTTACGCTGCTCAACGAAGTCCTCCTTACGAAGTCCTACTAAATCTCACTACTGTCAACGTTACAGCTTCACACACACACACACACACACACACACACACACACACACACACACACACACACACACACACACACACACACACGACAAGGTGATCATAGATGGCATGAAAAGACTGGTTGACACCGCTCATATTCTTAGGCACACATATGTATCTCAGCAGCAGAGAAATTCAAACAGCGGCACTACTCGGAATTATTCTATCTAACTTGTTGGCCGGAATGTTCACTTTCATGAAGCTGTTCTCAAAACATTTCCACGCTTATTATTCTTAAGACAATTCCAGAATGTACATTACAATGACGTTTCTTCGTGGTTTTCTGAGGTGTTTCAAAGTTATTTCGAGTAAATACATCTGAAACGTGGCGTGGTATCTTTGTATTTGCTGTGTGTCTGCCTCTGTGTGTGTGTGTGTGTGTGTGTGTGTGTGTGTGTGTGTGTGTGTGTGTGTGTGTGTGTGTGTGTGTTCCTTTTTTTCTTTCTGTCTGTCTTTCTAACTTTTTTTTTATTTCATTGTTTATTAATTTCCGAGAGGTTGCTTTCTGATTGCTCGTGCTGATGAGGTGCGGCGTCGATGACAGATCGTTGGAAAAGGTTAAAATGGTGGTCGGACGTCCCGTCATGCAACGCACAGATTACCATACGAAGAGAGCCTCCATTGCCAATTATTTATCTGCAGACTGGCTAAAATGACAAACCACTGACATGACCACCAAGAGTTTCATGAATAAACTAAACAGAGGCAAATTGATATGACATAGGACACTGAAAACCCTTGTCCGCCACTAAACGCTGTCTCCCCGCCCCGTTGTCACGTGTCAAATTGCACGTGACGTACCGGCTCTAATGGGACCTCTGTCGCTTGTCTCCACATGTTATGAGTTGTCCTTTACCGAGGTCAGCGTGTTGCTAATGAATATCATCTGCACCGTCGGTTGGAACTGCTTTAAACAGTAGTGTACACGTCCGGTGTAGAGAAACACGAAACAACACAACACAAACTGGACGTCAAACTGGCGAGAAAAACAGTGAGAGCGAGAGAGAGGAGAGCGACAAGAAGGAAACGTGTGAGGCTGACCGTGGTCACACACACACACACACACACACACACACACACACACACACCACACACACACAGAGTTCTTCACATGTAGAAGCGTAGTGTTCAAAATGTTTGCACGCCTCACTGGCCGATGAATATTATGTCTCAGGTGGGTACAGGCGTGTCAGAAACAGCATTTTAGATCTAACACACAATGTAGGCTGCACAAATATAGAAATAATCTAGAACAGAAATGGGACTGTTGAAATATCCTAACGCATACTTTGCTAGGTGTAATTCTGCTGAGGGTCACGGGATAAAGACCGTTCAACAGCAAGGTTGAGAGGAATGATACGATGCCTTCTGTAGCTGCCACGACCAGACATACGACCTGAACAAAACAAGAAGACAACATAAAAAAATTATAGAAAAATATACACAATTATGTGTCCTCGATTTTTTTTTTTTTGTCTAAGGGGAGCCAACCCTCGTCAACCTCCTCCCTTGGAATTCTGACAAAAGTAGGAGTTGCTTCCCTTCGCGAAGAAGGGATGGCTTGATGGGTGTGTTTTGGAATTTGTAACGTCCTTTTCCACCACGTATGGATGACATCAAAGACGGGGAAACGAGAAAAAAGGCCAGCACAAATATTTGGCCCGAGCCTGGATTTGAACTCACAACCCGAGCATTGAAAGTGTCGAAAGGGATGGAGACAAACGCTGTCACGAAACCGAAAACTCCACCTCATCACTAACATACAATATAACAACATACAGATGAAAAATTGATGTATGATGTAGGACGCTGAAAACGATTGTCCGGTTCTAAACGCCTAACCCACGTCCCGGTGACACGTGTCGAATTGTACGTGACATACTGGGCAGTCAGCGTGTTGCCAACGAACACGGCCTGCACCATCGGCTTATACAGTGTGAAAGGTGGAGGGTGCTTGGGAGTTTAACGCCCGTCTTCCATCATGAGTCTGACATTTAGCGGATGCCATTCAAAACGATACGTGGCTGGATAACCTTCGCCACCAACTTACATTGTGCCAAGTCTTCTAGGCTTCCAGCTCAATGACACGCACACGCACCCCCCTCATAAGATACACACGAAGGACACACTTTGTTACTCACTAGAGTAAATAATCAAAGTTTTTCCCCTTTGTACATATACTGATATTGTCAGTATATTAATTTGCATATTCAATGTTATCGCATGAATATTATCTTATAATCATAGGTGTATGTTTGTCGGTTTTTGCCCTTGTCTCTTTCTTGAAATAATATCTTAGGTCGCATGTTTTGTTATACGTTTTCAGTGTTTTTGTAACGGAAAGTTAGAGTGGCCTCACAAGCACGAAATGTCAAGTGTCACCAAAACAACAACAAAAACAAACAAACAAACAAACAAACAAACAAACAAAAAAACACGTAAGTATGGTTTCTGGGCTGTACTAGAAAAGGGCAATTCAAAAGTCCTGGGAAAAAAAGTGAAGAAAATACGAATTCTAAAGCTTTCAGTCTGACTTAATTTTGCTAAACCCTTGTGGTTAGGATTCACCGAACTCTTCGAGAATTGTAAACATTGGATTTGTGCAAGACGAATTTGATTTTTGCTGAACCCTTGTGGTTGGGATTTGCTGAACTCTTTCAGAATTGAGATTATTGGATTTGTGCTGGACTTTTATTTTGCTGAACATTTGTGGTTAAGACATGCTGAACTGTTTTCAAGTTCGGATTACTGGATTTGTGAAAGAAGACTTTTTTGGTTGCTAAACCCCCGTGGTTAGGATATGCTGAACTCTTTTAGAGTTTGGATTATTGGATTTGTGTGTGGGTTTTTTTCTATTGGTTTAAAACCTTTGTGGTTAGGATTTGCTGAACGCTTTCAGATGTGGGATTGTTGCATTTGTGCAAGAAACGTTCTGTTTTGCTAAACTCTTGTCGTTTGGATTCGCTGAACTCTTTTAGACTTGGGATTATCGGATTAGCGCAGAAAACCTTCACTTTGCTGAACCATTGTGGTAAGAATTTGCTGAACTCGTTTAGAATTTAGAATATTTGTAAGTGCAACAACAACAACAACAACAATGTTTTTGCTAAACCCTAACTTGCGGTTAGGCGCTGAACTCTTTTAGAATTGAGATTATTGGATTTATTCAAGAAGACATTAACTTCATATCGCTGAACCCTTGTGGTTAGGATTTGGTGAAATCTTTTGTAGCTGGCTTAATCGGATTTTTGCAAGAAAACCTGTATTTTGCAAAACCATTGTGGTTAGGATTTGGTGAACTCTTTTAGAGTAGTCATTATTGGATTTGGGCAAGAAAAACTGAATTTTGCTAAACCCCAGTGATTGGTACATGCTGAACTTTGTATGTATGATAAGGTACACACACACACACACACACACACACACACACACACACACACACACACACACACACACACACACACACACACACACACACACGCGTTTCGTCTCCTTATAATTGTTATGTACCTATACATAAATATTCCAGCACTGACCATGTTTGGCTTCACATCCCCCCGAGGAAAAGCACACTTATTTAAAAAAAACAAAAAAAAAACAACAACAACTAGGTCACACCGCTCACATTCAAATGTACACCTATTATATAACTCAGCATCAGACACCTACCCTAGTCAGAATTATTCTATTTGGATTGCAGACCGACATTGTTCACTTCACAGCAGTTCTCAGAACATTTCCACGGTTATGAGTCTCAACGCAATCAGACTGTACATTGTATTGATTTTTTGTTTCCGTTTTTCTTTTTCAATGTTATTTGGAGAAAAATAAATCAGTGTTGTTGTGTTGTGTGTTTGTGTTTGCTGTGGTGTGTGTGTGTGTGTGTGTGTGTGTGTGTGTGTGTGTGTGTGTGTGTGTGTGTGTCTGTGTGTGTTTTCTGTTATTCTTTCGTTTTCGGTTGGTTGTTGTTTTTTTTTTCAATTTAGGGGTGTGGTGGTGTGATTTTGGGGTTTTTTGTGTATTAGGATCAAAAGTGACTTGTGGCAAGAAATGTTTCCTGGCGGAAATTGTACAACACATGTATGAAACTCACCAGTGACTCAGTACAAAGACGAATATTCCCAATACGTCAAAACCCAGTCAAACACCAAATTCCGCTTCAGTGAAAGCGAACAGTCAGCTAGTCTCTTCAACGGCCACAAGTAGAATGAGCTAGTATACAAAAGTGAGAACTCAGAAGCCTTGGTGAACTGTACTCGCACACTATACTGCGCAAAACAGTCGCCGGAAAGGGTAAAACACAGTGGAACCATACTCCTAAACAGAATCTGTACTCTGGCCATACTAACTACATACTAACAAATATAAGGTAGTACTGGTGTAAATCACATACTTCATTCTGGTGCAATGTAAAACTGAACTGTAAATCACTCGTTGTTTGTACTCCCTACCACACCAGTACGAGCAGATGTGATAGGAGTATTATGTCGGCACCTTGGGTGTCAAAGGTTATGATGCCAAGGTCACACACTTCCTAATCGCTGAGATGAACTGCGATATACGCGTGGTGGGGGTAAGTTTATGCATGTCTGTGGCAGATAAGGTAGGCCCTACCTGGCAGGGCGGTTTCCATTGCATGAGCTCTGAAAGAATTAATAAAAGTAAAAGAAGAAAATTTTTTTCTCCTAAACACACACACACACACACACACACACACACACACACACACACACACACACACACACACACACACACACGTACACACGCACGCACGCACGCACGCACACACACACACACACACACACACACACAGCATCCCCTTGACTTCACTGCAATCCTCTCCAGTATAATTTCTGCCATCCTTAATTTGATGAAAGGGCCTTAATGCCATAGATTTCACTGGCACTTAGAAGTCTGCACAAAGTTCGTCAAACCTTCAAATATTTTTGTATAAAATTGTCCTGCTTATACATCGGCTTTACGTTACCAGTCTGTTCCACGCGGGGTACACGCAGCAGAACGAAGAAAGAAAGAACGTTTGACATAGCATAGTTGCGAATACGTCGGATTTGCACATGAGGCATATTGAACACTGTCACTAGTGTCAGCCAATCAGAAAGCAGGTCAAAGTTCGCTGTAGTTTGATTTTTTTTTTTTTAAGTATCACAAGATTTTACACAACATTTATAATGAAACCAGTCGTTCAAGTGTATACGGCCGGCCCATGCTTGTGGTTAGTGTTGTAGACACTTTCCATCCTACAAGCTTCTGATATAGCGCTGAGAGCAGAAGGAAACGGCACTAGCTGTGTGGACCGTGGCAACAGTTACCAGGGGATCCCAGAACGGTCCTTAATGCTGCTCTGGGTTTCAAGAGTGGGTGTTTAGGTGTTTAACGTCCTTTTCCACCACGTGTGGGTGGTATCAAAGACGGGGCAGCGAGAAAAAGGCCTGCACAAATATTTGGCCCCAGCCGGGGCTGTGGGTTTCAAAATTCCGGTGCTTGTTACAAATTTGTTGAATAACCTTCACTTTCTTTCGTCTCCTTGTTTCTGTCTCCCTGGGCGTTCAGTATTCCCGATCTCTTGAATGTGACATGCTGATAACTGAAAAAAAAAGATGAAAACAATGAGAATTCACTATTCACTGTATGGTGCTGCTGATGCTGCTGCTGCTGCTGCTGCTGCTGCTGATAAATATTTTCCAATGGTTAAAAATTTTAGAGATTGGAGTAGTAGTTGTCTCCCGTTTCCGTCCTTCTCAGAAATATGCTGGAGTTGTCTCCTGTTTTCGTCTATCCCTGACAAGGGCGTCTACACGTTGGCTGTCTCGTAGGTTCAACTGTTCCAAGTGGGTTACTGACTTTCATATCTTTCTTTTATCTGAATACCACGAGACACCCTCGTAGCGTTAATCTACGATTAACATCGGAAGTGAATATTACAATAGACGACTCCACTCCTGTCAAACAAACGGGGCAAGTCCCTAGAATTCAGCCAATCGCGTGTCGTGGCATCATGAGCACAGCACATGCCATGGTCTGACCAACTTTCTTGACAGACACTACAAAGAAGGAAGCACACAATCATGTAGTTGAAATGACTGAAACATGTCAAGAAAGCAGTAAGTCCACTGACGTCATTTGAGGAAAACAACTGTTACGTCAATCGCCTTTCTAAAGAAAATTTTAAAAAATGACGTCACGGGCGGTACTATGTTTTACCAGTACACGGCAGAATAAAGGGGTGGGGTTTGGACTAGGGACTTGCCGAGTGGGGTCGTCTATTGGTAAAAGCCTTACAGAACGACAAAGAAGCAGATGAAGACAAGAAAAGCAGCCATCTGGAAACAGAACCCGTCGTAGAAGTCGAGTGTCAGGGGGTAGAGTCCGTTAAACGCTACTGTTGATAGGGAGCTGGTTATGCTCTCTGTGGCGGCTACAACGCCGAACAGACGACCTGCAAACCAAGGTAGAGAGAATGATCAAACTGAGGAAGATAATTTTAAGCCAAACAGATACTACATGACGCGCGCGCGCACACACACACACACACACACACACACACACACACACACACACACACACACACACACACACACACACACACACACTGATTCAATCTACAGTCATGAAATGGGTGAGGCCATTCAACTCGCCTTCCTGGCATGTATGGTCCTTGAACAATCACTGAAATTAGGCTAATCTCAAGTGGATGTTGTATCACAGGCAGTTTTTGAAAAAAAGATATGACGCAAAATGTACCGAGCAGCAAATAAAACGCTAAATGGATGGGAGGGGGGATGTTGTTTGTTTGTTTGGGGTTTTTTGTTTGTTTGGTTTTTTTTTGTTTTTTTTTTTTTGGGGGGGGGGGTGTTGTTCTTGTTCTTGTTTTCGTATTCAATGTTTGGTAGATAAAGACAAATCATAGAAACTGTAGGCATTCAAGTGTTTCAGCCAAACGACTCATCCACACTATGGCACACAGGTGCACAGCGCGCGCGACATCCTGAAAACAATCGGTTTTTTTTTCTTTTTTCGGTGTGCCTGGAACGTACCCGATACGAACCACACTAACCTTGTTCATTCTTGTTCACAAGTCCCGCCATGGATGCTCGAAGACCAGCAGAGGGGAAACCTTGTAGGGCCGCCACACCAACCACTGCACAATACATCGTAATATTATATATTATCAGACCTCGTAGCGCAGCGGTTAGCACTTGGGAGCAGGGGCGGGGAGATGTGACCGCCCGAGAAGAAAAATGTCGTAGAACAGGGTGGGATATGGGTCGAAAAAATCTGAAGAAAGTTAGAGCATTGTTGCTACCAGGGAAGTCAAGGAATATTATAGGATCTGGAATTTAGCGTGAGTCTCTGACATCGCTACTCTGCTCAATACTACACCCCCTCTAGGACTCAATTTGCCTATTCCTGGTTGGACAGTTCTCATTCCTTACAAGTTTGGTTGCACCCATACGGTGTCGTCTGCTACACACACATTAGTGTAAACCAATAAAAATGATTTTAGCCTGCTGCAGAAACAATGTTTTCTTTGTTGTAAACTGCTAAATCAAAAGAGGCTGTAAAAAGAGATGAAAATCTCACCTAGGAAAATAACCCAGGTTTCCTTTGCCAGCCCAAGAAGGATCAGCCCCGCCATTTTGGAAACATGTCCGGCCATAATGAGGGTTGTGTCTCTGAGAGATGTTAGCTGTTTCAGAAGGGGCAGAATAATCAAAACTGTTGCGCCCCTGGTGAAGTTCTCTGCCCCTTTGAAATACCCGTATGTGGTGTACGACCAGCTGCGAGGCGCACGCTTGAGATAGAGCAAGAGTACGTCGCCTTCACCTGTAGGACAAAAAGATAAAAATTAAAAACAATTAAAAAGCCACTTCAATACAAGCATATACGTGTATGTGCCTCCATATACCTGCTTATAACGGCAGACAAGTACATGGGCAATGCCAACAATATTTGTTCGAAAATGGACGGTTATTTACGCATGCTGCTCTATCACCAGATATGCCTTCACTCAAGTCAATATGTTCAAACAACGTGTGCCTTTCTCTCTTTCTCGTGCGACATCCGGCTACAACATGCCTTTGTCCTATTTTGTCCCGGAGCGTGTTCTGAGCTGTTATCCATGTTTGTATAAACATAAACGTCTTCCGTGTGTTATGAGCTTAAGCGAGCAAACATATTCTGCTCAACATCATACTGATCAAGAAAGCGGGTGGGGTGATCGGGAGGACACAGGACACACTTGACACACTGTACGACCGACGAACGATGAACGAACTGACTGACATCCTGAGTGACGAGACACATCCCCTCAGACAGGACTTCGACAGCTTGATTATAGTAAGTCGTGGTAGATTTAGAGTACCAAGAGCAAGGACTACCACATAATTATGCAAGATCATTTTGTCCATGGCTATTAGAGCTGCTAACTCAAGTAGAACGCGCATGAGAGACAGAGGGGTGTGTGGGGGGACTGAGGAGAGAGAGAAAGAGCACAGCGAGTGAATGTGCAGCGTGAATGTGCAGAGTGAATGCCGGAATGAGTGTACTGATGAGTGTTCAATGTGATAGGAAATTGTATGTATATGATAGTGTGTTTTATTCTTGATTTTAAGTAATTTTTTTTCTGGTCAAGACTGTTTGTTTTACTCAATTTCTCTTATGCGTATATTTGTAGTCTCATTTATTAAAATGTTTATAGTGTGTTTACTAGTATGCGGGCCAGAATTGCAATTTCCCTTTTCGGAATCTAGTAACATGTATTCTGTGTTCTGTATATTCATACACCTACAAAAGGGTCGCCCTGTCACATTCAGTATTCAAAGCCTAAGCTTGCCCCTCACATACATTTAAAAAAAATTGAAACGAGTACGTAAATGGCGCCAGTCCTTCAGGAAACTCTAGGCGCCTGAAACAATAGCACAAACAGACGTGCAACCATACCGTTCCATCAGCACTGCTGGATGGAGTCGCTTTAATTAATCAGCTTCCACGCCATGCGCACTCAGTCAAACCGGCTACCACTCTGAATTGCAAGGTATTGTTTGATCGTTTTGTGTGGAGAATATTGTGAACATACCTGTTGTGCAGAACTGCAGAATATTGTGAACATACCTGTTGTGCAGAACTGCAGAATATTGTGAACATACCTGTTGTGCAGAACTGCAGAATATTGTGAACATACCTGTTGTGCAGAACTGCAGAATATTGTGAACAATACCTGTTGTGCAGAACTGCAGAATATTGTGAACATACCTGTTGTGCAGAACTGCAGAATATCGTGAACATACCTGTTGTGCAGAACTGCAGAATATTGATAACAAGAATCAGCAGAGTTAGATGCAGTCTGGTTTGCGAGTCACGCGATGTGGTCACGAAAGTCCACATGTCACGGAGCGGTCTGAGGAAGACACCTTGACACCTTCCTGTGGAGTTATCGCCCTTTTCTTCCAGTGTTGGCTTGATATCCGGCAGTATGAAGATGGCGTACACAAAGGCAGCCACCTAAAAATTAACGGAAAGGAACAAAGAGTTGTTCTTAAACGCTCTACATACCCTTTTGTGGGGGAGGAGGAGGAGGGTGTGAATGTTACTGTAAGCACAATTTTTTAGGTTCTTTTTTTTTTTTCCTTGGAAAAACATTGAAATATCGAAATATCAAGACAAACACGCCTAGACGACAACAGACAAAACAAACACACTGCCAAAGTTTTGGCCACCGGCTCTTTGGTATTCAGATCTTGTGAGTGCGGGAAGATGAGAACACACAGACACCGTCTTACAGCGAAATCTTCACTCATAGGGTGGCTCACCTGGCAGCCCAGCGAGATGCCAAAGACGGGCACGAACCCCAAGGTGTCCACCAGCTTGCCCGACAGAAACACGCTGATAGTTCCAGCCAAGAACACGGCAGCTTCAGCCACCCCAACCCGCATCATACGTCTGTCGGGAGATGCCAGGTGAGTCAGGTAAGTGTAGGATGCCATCAGCATAGCCAGGTACCCGCCGCTTAGACCAGAAAACACCTGGACGAAACAGTGACATGGACGAAGAAGATGAGCAGCGATCAACAGCGCAATGCTGAAGCTGCACTCTCGATGTGTTGTGTAGAGAAATTATCATCGTCGTATAGTTTTGGGTACTCGCTGTGTAGGCGAAGCACCTGGTCGCCAGCCATGCCGTAGCTGCATTTTAATATCTCGAATCAACCAAGACCGTGCGGGTTACTGGTCCTACGAAATTAAGGTTTGAGATTCAAAGTTTGGGCGATTTGGTATACGTCGCGTAATGTGTCACCCGATGTCACGCGACGTATCATGTCGTCCCATGTCACCGGATGTTACGCGACGTTCTACGTCACCGGATGTTACGCGACGTTCCATGTCACCGGATGTTACGTGACGTTCTGTCACCGGATGTTACGCGACGTTCCATGTCACCGGATGTTACGCGACGTTCCATGTCACCGGATGTTACGCGACGTTCCACGTCACCGGATGTTACGCGACGTTCCACGTCACACTGATGTTACGCGACGTTCCATGTCGCCGGATGTCACGCGACGAACTGTGTCGGATGTTACGCGACCTACCATGTCACCGGATGTTACGCGACGTTCCACGTCACGGATGTTACGCGACGCTCCATGTCACACTGACGTTACGAGACGTTCCATGTCGCCGGATGTCACGAGACGAACTGTGTCGGATGTGACGTGACCTACCATGTCACCGGATGTCACGCGACCTACCATGTCCGCGGATTTTCCATTTGCAAAATTGCACTACAGTAGACATGCCAGCGTTACCTACCTGTCCGATCATCAGAAAAGCGGGCGAGGCGTCCATGTAGATGGCGTTGATGAGGTTGCAGACGGAGTAGAGGACGTCGCCAGCACACGGCACCACCAGCGGCAGACGACGACCAACTCTGTCGCCCCAGCTTCCCATCCACAACAACAACGACAGCGTGGACTGCACGGTAAGTGTGAGATGGGTTAGCGAGACAAGATCTGGAGGAAGCACGTTACAATAGTTCGATTCATCTGACTCAGGATTCCTGCGATGCAGCGTAGAGCCACAAATAACTAGCTAACTGTCTAATACCGGTACTCCCATGGCGATGTTGCTTCGCATCATCCAACCAGATGATGTTGCTTGGACGTCATCCTGCTGTGACTTGTGGACCTTGGCAAAAGTCTTGTTGTCCAGATCCGTGCAGAATGTACTGTTGTACAGCGACAGACAAGACTTGTCGTATGTTATCGCCTGTAGACAGAGACACACGCACGCACGCACGCACACGCGCACACATGCACGCACGCATGACGCACACTCAAATAAAACGGGAAAGAACTGGTTGGTGGTTTTGAAATTGATGTCATTAATTTGATGATTACTAAGGTGATTGGTTGGTTGTAGCGCTATTATGAATTTGTGTGTGTGTGTGTGTGTGTGTGTGTGTGTGTGTGTGTGTGTGTGTGTGTGTGTGTGTGTGTGTGTGTGTGAATATAAAACGGCGAGGTCCAACCATAGGGTTTATTGATTTATTAACTCTCTCTAGAGTTTTTATCCGTGGCACAGCCTGTGTGCTGGCTATTCGGCCACGTTGGGGAAAACCCATAACAAAATCTGAAACAGGATTCAAGCTTGAAACACTGTGAAACGGTTGAATGAAAACAGTTCTTAGCACGAGTATCTCCTGGGTTTGTCTGTTTCACCTCCCTAATAATAATAATAATGATAATAATGAGTATTGTATAGGCGCTTTACCCAATTTCATGAATCGGCTCAAAGCGCCGCGAACTGAACCCAACACGCACGCTCACGTGAATCACACGCATTCTCTCAGACACTTGACATAAACACATTACAATCACGTGGTGCGAAGGGTCAGCTCAGCTATTTTAATTTCTGAATTTAAATTTGCATTTATTTTTCAAATTTGGTTGGCTGAACATTTCCAAAGCAGAGGGGGAGGAAGCCGGAGTATCCGGAGAGAACCCCTTACGATCGGCCCGAAGAACGGTGCTACATACGAGAAGGAAAAATTCTTTGCCCCGAGTGGGACTCGAATCCCTGACCTCCCGCATTGGTGACAAGTCTCGTAACCACTAGATCACCGACCGCCCACCACCACGCGGAGCAGACGACACCATAGTGCAAGAGACAGTGGAGCCAGTGTGCTTGAAAAGTATACTCTAGTATCGACTATGACAACAGCATACTACCAGAAATTGTATCCCTTTGATCAGAAATACACCGTTTGGCCAGTTCTGCATTTGGTTTTGAAGTTTCTGATGTCACGAAAATAGAAAGTTGGCGACCCCCTCTACAGGACCTCAGCAGTCAAGCGTTGTGACCGAGAGGGCTCCAAAAGGGGACCTCGGCACAGAGAAAGTTAAAAGAAGCCTGGAACATTCCGCACAGCGATATCGTTTAAAAGTTCCAAGGCCAGAAAGCAATTCCGCCAGTTAACCAGCAATAAGTTCAATGTATAAATCGTCGGAATTTGAGAATACATACCATAAACGCAGAAAATGATAGATAGGACGCGTACATGTAAAGCAGCAAGACAGGTTCCACTGTAATCTTGCGAAGTGTGTTCACACACGCCTTATGTCCAGCAGCCATCCTGTCTGGTCACCGAGTGCTCTTTCTCCCTCTCTTTTTCTCTTCCTTAGTCTTGAAAGTACGGCGAGTGTCCACCTGTTTATCAAGTGAAGGTCCTGAAGGTCCCACATACTCAACTCCCCTACAGAAAAACTAAAGACCTAAACTGTATCACTGTAGAACTAGAAGTGATGTAATTTCTTTTCCGTTACACAAACACGCACAAATATCAGGGGAGCCGGGGTGGCCGAATGGTAGAGCGTTGGACTTCTAATGCTCGGGTCGTGAGTTCGTATCCCGGCTGGGGCCAAATATTTGTGCTGGCTTTTTAAAAAAATCGTTGCCCCGTCTTTGATATCACCCGTATGTGGTGGAAAAGGACGTTAAACCCCAAAACACCCACCCATCCACCAAACCGCACAAAAATATCAAGTGTGCTCGCTAAAAATCCCACGTCCACCTTTCAAAGAAGAGTAGGCTGTGGCCGGTGGCGTCGAAAAACAGAAATACTGCCGTACGCACCAGAGTGAAAAGCAGGGTGAAGGTTTGGACATAAAGTAGCGCTCAGCGGCAGCACGCTTTCACTGCTTCAGCTCCGGCTGCGGCGCCATGAGCATTTCAGAATAGATGGATATGTGCGCCGAGGAGAAGTCTACAAAAAAGAAGAAGAGGTGGTCTCTGTATCACCTGCATGCTTCTTTCGAACTAACACACTGGGACAAGGAACCTTTTAAACAGGTGCGATAAAAAGAAAAAAAAAAGAAGAAAAAAAAGGAGTCACGCGATAGGCTTATTCTGGTGCAAAAGGATTTTGGTTTTTGGGTCATATACTTTTTATCAAACTTAAAACATGTACTACCCTACAAAACATGGTCATTAATAAATGTCCTTCACTCAAATGCTATTTTCTGGGTGACACGTACGTTGTCGCATATTTTATTTTGCTTTCTATCACATGTCAAAATATTGACTCAGTGTCAGGGACTGCCGCCTGTAACGGAAGATGGCGATGGTGCAAACAGATGGGCCTACATACCGGTGGCTGTTGATGCAACATGCCTTAGGGACAGTGTCAAAAGTTTGCCTTTACAGTGTGATTAAAGCCTCTATATTCCTATAGCCGCTAAGAGACGCAAACAGCAATAATACTCCGCTGAGATGGAAAAACTACCGCGTTCGAATCCATAAAGCCGTTTGCCAGCTAGAAGAATGTTTCATTGGCCCGTCGCCGCGACCCGCGTTTTCCGGATGATGTGGCTTCTACTATTGGAGAAATGCGAATTTCTTTAAGCCTACGGTCCAATGTTGAACAGACTGGGACACGAAAAATCATCTAAAAATAGCCACCAACCAGCGCCGTCTGGCTGGGCCTCAGACCGCAACCAAATAACGCCGTCTGCTCAGTACGCGGTACACTTCTGGGACAACATACACGCCGGCCAGAGTCACCACAATCAGGGGCGCCGGAACCGGGGGGGCAGGGGGGGGGGGGGGCAAGAGTATCTTTTTGCCCCCCCCCCCCCTGGAAAATCAGGTGACTATGGCAAGAGGGGGGGCAAAGCCATGGTCTTGCCCCTCCTCCCTTCCCCTCCCCCCTACCCCTCTTCCTGCTCTCTCCCCCATCCCACCCAACAGAGAACTCAGTTTAGCCGTTGCATGAAATATCAAAACGACTTGGCAGAAAGTCGTCTGATAATCGCTCCCCCCCCCCCCCTGCTTTTCACTTTGTTTGGGCAACGTCCTTCCTGTCAGTGGCTGCCTGGTTCGTTAAGGTTTTTGTCTGCGCAGCAACTGATCCCCCCCCCCCCCTGCCCGCTTTTCACTTTCTTTTGGGCAACGTCGTACCTTTCAGTGGCTCCCTGGTTCGTAAAGGTTTTTGTCTGCACAGCATTTGAAGGCCCCCCCCCCTCCCCCCGCTTTTCACTTTCTTCGGGCAACGTCCTTATTTTCACTGGCTCACTGGTTGGGAAAGGTTTTTGTCTGTGCAGCATCTGAACGCCCCCCCCCCCCCCCCCCGCTTTTCACTTTCTCCGGGCAACGTCCTTCCTTTCACTGGCTCTGGCGTTTCCCCCCTCTGAGATTCTGCCCCCCCCCTCCCCCCAACATCTTCCGGCGCCCCTGACAATGATTTCAGATGCTATACTGTGACCCAAGTGACTTATTCTGACAGATTAAGCACACTCGATGAAACGTTTTCACGTTTTCAACATTTTATTTCCTTTTTCCCCCTTTTGGGGTGTGGAGGATACAAAAAAAAAAAAAATCATACAAACCAAGACCACATAATTATACACAGAACGATACGACAGAAGATATATGTACAACATACAAATAATCTATACACAGGAAAGCGTAACCATCTATGAAACCTCTGAAACAGCTCGCACACACACACACACACACACACACACACACACACACACACACACACACACACACACACAAATCTGTACACACTATACCGTCCTACTCGCTTTCAAGAATTTTGCTAGAGCAAGGGCAACTTTTTTGGATTTTGATCCCAACAGTTTACAAAGATTGCACGTCGATTTGACTCTAAGGAAACGAAGTGGTATGTGCTTGTTGGGCTCCTCTTGATCCCTACGCTGCTGCGTGCGTGTCCTACGTATTGGACTTTAAAACGTTCATACCGGACGTTCTCTTAGAGTGCGGTTCGTGATTCGGTTGCCAACGGTTTTTTTTTTCCCGGCGATAACTTTCGTACATTCTCAGTCTCCAGGTTGGTTTTTTACCCGATTGATTATGTTCGAACAATGAGTGCCCTTGTGAAATAAATTACGAAGGATTCCGCCACGTGAAGCAGGGCTGGAAACTGCGTGACTGGAGACTGAGACGCATGAGTAACTGACCGTACATTTTCGAACAAGTATTTTGGAACTGCAAAACACACACACACACACACACACACACACACACACACACACACACACACACACACACACACACACACACTCTCTCTCTCTCTCTCTCTTTCCCAGTGTGTGTGTGTGTGTGTGTGTGTGTGTGACGGTGTGTGTGTGTGTGACGGTGTGCGCGCGAGAGACAGCGAGCGAGAGAGAGAGAGAGAGAGAGCGAGCCCAAGGTTGCATGTTCAATGTTAAGTTCAATGTGTACGCCGTTCAAGAAATCCATTCACCAAACGATCTTTGCCCAGTAACGCGATAAGGTAAAAACCTAAAAAGGACTCAAGAAGAACCAAATCAATCAGAACTTACTGCCAAAGACGTGTTCATCATTTTCAAAGTGACCGGCACGTGTACAGACAAAGACTAACACACGAACAAAGCCAGTGGACTCCGGCTCTCTCTCTCTCTCTTAAGGCCGGTTTTAAGATAAAGTTGTCATGAGCAAGTGTACCTTTTAAAGGTCACAGTGTGGCAAGGTCACCTATATATATATCTAGACCGTAGGTGATGGAAAGTTTCGTGGAGAGCCGTGCCAGCAACAAAGACCATCTTGCCGCTAGGCAGGGGTAGTGGGTGGGTGGGTGTTTGGGGGTTTAATGTCCTTTTCCACCACATACGGGTGACATCAAAGACGGGGCAACGATTTTTAAAAAAAGCCAGCACAGGTATCTGGTCCCAGCCAGGAATCGAACTCAAGACCCGAGCATTAGAAGTCCAGCGCTCTACCATTCGGCCACCCCGGCTCTCCTAGTAGAACTGACAAGCATATAGGCTTAAAAAAAGGGGGGGGGGGGAAGGGGGAAGGGGGGGGGGGGTACAATAATACAAACAGATAAATGAACAGTTTCAAACACAAACCACCCTCAACACACAGACACAGCTGTACTGTCACACCCTCAACACACAGACACAGCTGTACTGTCACACCCTCAACACACAGACACAGCTGTACTGTCACACCCTCAACACACAGACACAGCTGTACTGTCACACCCTCAACACACAGACACAGCTGTACTGTCACACCCTCAACACACAGACACAGCTGTACTGTCACACCCTCAACACACAGACACAGCTGTACTGTCACACCCTCAACACACAGACACAGCTGTACTGTCACACCCGTGAATGAAATAAAATGAATACACAGCAAGGACTGGCGCAGTGTTCTGGTAGTCTATTGTGACTCAGTCCTGAAACAAGGTGGTTTCCAAAGCAGATACGAAGACAACCATGGACTGCCAGTGCCTGATCTCAGAGGGAAGGAAGTTCCAGATCACAAGGCCAAGATGTGCAAAAGAACGGTCACCTCGCGTTTTATATTTAATTATGAGGAGCCGTGGGCGATGCGTGGCTGAACCTTTGATCAAAGTGTCCCGTCACGAATGAGTTAAAGCTTCACGGTATGAGCCGGGTGTTTAACACGGACGACTTCTACGATTTTGCTCATTACTCACTCAGTTTTCAAACTTGTGTTTTGACACTTCAGGTATTCGTCGAGAACAGATAGAACAACCGTACAACTGACCTAAACACGAAATCAGTATCTCAAGAAACAATTTAATATAAACAACGCCCGAAGGTGAATACATGTAGTCTGCAAGTGAACCGGATGACAAACAGTAACACCCAGTGACTTTTACGGTTTTTATTAATAATAATAATAATAATGATAGTAATAAATACTAATAACGGAGTATTGTAGAGGCGCTTTACCCAGTTTCTTGAATCGGCTCAAAGCGTCGCCGCGAACTGGACCCAGCACGCACGCTCACGTGAATTACATGCATTCTCTCACACCCTGGACATGAACACATAACAATCACGTTGTGCGAAGGGTCAGCTCAGCTATTTAGGTTTAGGAATATTAAAATTGCATTTATTTTCAAATGTTATGGGCCGAACATCATGTTTTCAAAGCAGTTATCATTGTTGTTATTATTTTGATTACTACTCTCTTATTTCTCAAACTTGTGTTTTGCGACTTCAGCTACTTCTCAAGAAGAGTTACAACTACCTTACAACCCGAACTTTTGTCTGTGTGTGTGTGTGTGTGTGTGTGTGTGTGTGTGTGTGTGTGTGTGTGTGTGTGTGTGTGTGTGTGTGTGTGTGTTGGGGGGGGGGGGGTTAGCCTCGTAGCTTGTTACCACTGGCTCGGACATTGGTGGGATCCTTAGACAAGGTACTGCCATATACCGGTGGCTAGCAGTGGGACAGGTTCCATCGTTTTATTTTCTTTTCTCTTCTTAGCCAAAAGTTTGCACTGCACGGTCGGAACCACCTGACCTGAAGCGTTCATGTGTTACTTAGTAACCTAATACCACGTGTCCACTTGAAGGCAAACATCCTCAATCAAGTGAAGTCCATGATAACCTTTGGTCCCTCGCAAATTTAGCTGCTGATTATCTTCTCACGCTGTCTTGAAGTTTTGAATACGTTTTGTACACTGCCCTTGACTGTGCCCTGCTACACGACCCTCCCCCCCCCCCTTCCTCCAACCTGCCCTTACCTCGGCACCACTGACAGAATTGTAGATGCCTGTGCTGTCAAAGGCAGGCGGTGTGAAATGTGCGCGCGCTCCGAATGTCCGTGTTCCTTATTCTTTATTCACTAAGATGTGAAGTTTTGGTGAACGTTTGCATGTACATATATTTATGTACATGTACTGTCCACTACCGTTGACTGTGCTCTACTCCAGGGCCCGTATGTAATAGTCGAGGTTAGGGCTGTTAGCCCCGGGTTAGAGTCTAACCTCGAACTAAACTAGCTCTAGGGTTAAATTTTCTGCCGGTTTTTTTGTGTGTGTGTGTGTGTGTGTGTGTGTGTGCGTTTTTGTTTTTTTTTTGTTTTGTTTTAAATCAAGAAGAGGGGCCCATTCCAGCTAGGTGCCTAAGCCGTTACAGAAGGATTTTTTTCCCTACCTTTCTTCGCTTCCTTTATTTAATTTTGCTTTTGGGTTTCTTTTGTCCTAGTCTGGGTTAGACCCGTAGCCGTGGGTTAAATTAACCTTAACTCTTTGACGACGGAGCGCAATTTCTGACGCACGATTTCCTATAGGAAATCGTGCGTCAGAAATTGCGCTCCGTCGTCAAAGAGTTAAATCCACTTTTACATAAACGACCCCCCCCCCACACACACACACACACACACAAACACACACACGCACATACACACAGAGCTTACCCCCCCCCCCCAAAAAAATAAATTAAATAAATAAATAAATAAATAAATAAAAAAAAAAAATAAATAAATAAATAAAATAAAATAAATAAAATAAATATATAAATAAATAAATAATATTAAGAAAATGATCTTACGCCACTGACAGAATTGCATATACCTGCGCTGCCAAAGGAAGGAGGATGTGAAGTTTGCTCTCCTTCCCAAAGTCAGTGCTCTCTATTCTTTATCCACTGTGCTTTGGTTTTTAACCCTTTCTAAACTGACAGCCATCATAAACCACGTAACATACTCACTCAATGGCAACCAACGTAAAACAAAAATCGTTTCCAAGGGATTAATTTCAACTAGACCCATATTTCAAACATACAAATAGAAAATGAACTTCTGTCTGACTGTTACGACGACAGGAGCGCGGCAAAGAAGACTGAAATCTTGTTACGACTATAGCTGGAGCTCGGGTGGAATGAGTTAATGCATTTTCACACCAGCTCCATCAACAGCCCAAAATGGAATGGTCAGTAAAGAAAACAAAAACTGCAGACATTGACACAATTTAGTTTGGCTGCCACATTATTTTTCTCCCTTGTTCTTAAAGAAGAAAAGTACACAAAACTTAACAATTAAAATTCATACAGCTTTTATTCCTCCACGAAAATTACTCCTAGAATTCACTACTTGATCTTGAAACATTTTCCACAGAAGCATATCACCAGAATCCCCCATGGGAATCTTAGGTAATCTAGTGATAATCACATTCATTATCACATTCATGGTCATTTAATCAAGGTCTGGCAAGGGCATGGCCGACTTGCTGTTTCTCCCAGAGAAATTGCCAGTTACACAAAAACATAAACTTCAACATTCTTAAAGACTTGTCAAAATATTACCATTAAACATCAAAGCTTGTCCAGATATTACCATTAAACATTAAAGACTTGTGAAAACATTACCATGAAACATTAAACACTGAAGACTTGTCCAAATATTATCAATAAACACTGAAGACTTGTCCAAATATTACCAATAAACATTGAAGACTTGTCCAAATATTATCAATAAACACTGAAGACTTGTCCAAATATTACCAATAAACATTGAAGACTTGTACAAATATTACCAATAAACATGGAAGACTTGTACAAATATTACCAATAAACATTACCATACCTTCAAGGTCATTCAAAATCACCCCAAAACAAATCTAGTTAAAGTGATCCAGTCCAAAATGAAAATATAAACCCAAAAAAAACGGAATGCAAGGCTTGTGCTGCACAAGTTTCCATAAAATACATGACATGAACAACAAACTTGTCAGTCATATGCTGCAACACTTGGTTCCCAAAGGTTTTATCTGAACACCTGACTTAAAAAGGATCAGGGTGCACGTGCACAAGAGTGTACACAAAATATAAATGAAATACAAATTCACCTGAAATCCTATCAGCATCAGATAAATTTATAAACACACTAGAACCTTACAAGTGCGGAGAGACAGAACATTACGGGCGATAAATCATAGAATTAAAAATCACCACACAATGGCGATGGAAAGGACAAACACTCAATGAAGGAGGTAGCACAGATACAGAAAAATCAGAAAGAAACGCAGACAAAAAATTCTCAAATTGAAAGTCAAAGAACATACAAGCACATAAGAAAACTCACTCTCTCTCTCCTTCACTCCCTATCCATTTATTAGCATGCATACAAAACATACTTCATGTACCGAAACACAGACATGCTGAGTATTCAGTAATACTGCCACGCTCTCACAAGCCATTCACAAAATAGACGACTCCACTCCCGAAGCCAAAGCCTCACCCCTTCACTCTGCCGTGAACTCTCAAAACACAGTACGTCCATGACGTCATTTTATGTAAAAAGAAGTGATTTAAAGATGAAAGAGACCGACGTACTGGTATTTTTCCTCTAACGACGTCAATGGGCTTTCTGGATGCTCTCCACGTTTCAGTCATATCGAACTACACATGCTTCCCTCTCTGTAGTGTCAGGCAAGAACGTTTGCCAGACCATGCCACATGTGTTCATTATGCCGCGACACACAACTGGCTGAATTTTGGAAGCTCGCTCCCCTTTGACTGACAGGAGGGGAGTCGTGTATTAGGAAAATATGTACAGTGCCAGCAAACCATTCTCCCTCTTAATTCACACAAAAACTCTCGTTCATTCTCTCTCTGCCTACCCATTCACACTATAGAGATTCTTTTATATACTGTCTAAATTCTGCTAGGTAAAAACCAGTCTCCAGTAACAGAGCTTTGGCGTAGACGTTCAGAATGTACAGAAGAGTGAGAAAATCTGTGGTGCTGAAAAACGTGTCTGCTAGAGCAAAGCCAAGGGTGGAGGGGATGAACCCTCGGCCGTATTCCACCATCCACGTCTCTGCCTTCCATGACACGGACGTCGCCTCGCCCCAAGCATGAAAAACAGTGTCACCTTCAAGGTAAAAGAAGACATGATTTAAGTTCAAAAAATAAAATTAAAAATAAAATTTTAAAAATTGTGCTTACAGGAACATGACCCCAAAACTTAGAGTAGGTAGGTCAGAAACCTTTTTTTTTTTCCCCCAAGGACATTGGTTTGAAGGTAACGTTTCAATAAAAGGAATGAGCTGTGCCTCAGAGTTGTTCTTCTTCTACAGCAGATGACACATAGTGACTGAAGCGAATGGCAAGATCAAAATGTTCTTCGGGGTGTTGCTGTTACTGTTAATCTCTCAAAAAAAAAGAGTTTCGGGTCGGTGATAAAGAATAGGGTCAGTCAGGTTACTATGAGCAGAAGTATTTTTTCTTCTTGCCAAAATTTTTTTTTTTTTTTTTTTACCCATTAAGACCCAATTTTTTTTAAAGGAGTTACCTTACTGACTGGTTCTGCGGCTTCAACAAGCGTTATATGATACATTACTCACATACTACAACCAAGCAGATGCGTACACTTTTTTTCCTTTTCATTTATTCAAGCCATACACATTTTTACCAAACCCATGCTTTTTCTATTCCAAAATGCTAAATACCAGTGCAACCCCAGGTCAAATAAGATTTCACTGATACAGTTACCTGGCCCATAGGTTATTCTCTCCAAAGCTCCCTCTTTCCACTGGTGGAATGTTCCGATTAGAATTGTGTCTGATATGTTTGCCCAATACCTCCCTGTGGAAAGAAGGTACAGAAAAGGTACAATGTTAAAAGCTAGATGAGAAAATTGCGCAGTTTGAGATAATTCAGTTCAGTAATTTCACCTGGACACCTTGCCCTTGGACGCATACCATGCCTTAACTTACCCTCACCCACACGGTGTTCATTATTACGCACATATGTGCGTCGCTTACGCAGAGATTTCAGAATCTGTCGCAGAGATTTTGGGATTGTACTAGGTCTTTGTGACGCACGGTTTTCATGACTTGAAAAGCGAAAGTAAAACAACACACCTCAGACAGTCAATGGAATTGGAAACAACAGAGAATTATGTGCCTTACTGGCTTAGTGCTGGGGTTTCCAATTCATAAAGCACGTCGTCTCCGACAATTTTGTAAACAATGGGTACAAGTCAAACCAAGATTTTCATACTTGGGTCTGACCCTTTGATTTTACAAAATGACCCTCAGAATTTGACAGATAGAGTCAAAGTAACCCTCAATTCTGACAGCTGTCCGGAACGCTGCTATAGTTTTTGTTGCTTAGGGTGGCCAATATCAGGAAGGGCAATAACTCATTGCATCAACTTCTGTTGAGTCAGTACTAGTTGCCTCCCTATGCTCTGCAATCATAAGACCCAAGATGTCAATGGATCAACCCACCTGAGAAACTAGATGCTTTTCATCACTGTACAAAATATCCACCTTTTTTTCTCTTTCTCTCTTTTCTTTATTTTTTCTTATACAATACACACACTATCGGACAATTTTCCCAATAATTTAACAATAAAATGTACGCTGTATGAGAATTATGTCAATCCTGCAGAAAGTGCTCAATCCTACTGAAAGTGCTCAGCCTAAGAATGCCCCCCCCCAAAAAAAAACAAAAAACAAACAAACAAACAAACCCTCCCCCCCCCCCCCCCCCCACCCAGCAGTGACAGTAAGTAATGGAACAATTAAATGAATGATCAGAGCAAAATGTTTCATGTGGAAGATGAACAGTGATTCTCACCTGAGTGACCAGTAGTGTCGACTGCTGTCCCAAAGAAGAGGACGTATTCAGTCAGCGAAGCATGAAGCAGGCACATGGCACCCATCCATCCCCCTGCGTTCATGAAGATCCATTGGATATCTTGGTCTGGGAGGATGTGACCTGGATACTTCCGCCTGAACTCCTCCAATACCTTAGAGTACGCGCCAGGGATTTCCTTGTTGGATTCAACTGACATTAAATCAAAGAAATTTGAGGAGAAAAGTGTCACTGTTGCAACTGAGCTCAATCACGGCATTAAAAAAACTGAAATTATACAGCAAACATAATGTATGTGCTCAAGCTACCAAAAAGAGGAGGGGGGAGGGGTGTGGAAGGGGGAGGGGGGAGGGGTGTGGAAGGGGGGGGGGGGGTGAGGGTTAAATTCTGGCAGCTAGGTCAACCTACTGAGCCTCAAAACAGGCTTGAAAGGTCTTGGTTCAAATCTCGACAGGACCAAACTTGCTAAGGCTCTTTGAAAGCACCCTATCATTTCATTTCAAACAACTTGTCCAGAAACAAAACAGATGTGTGTCTGTGTGTGTGTGTGTGTGTGTGTGTGTGTGTGCCGTGTGTGTGTGTGTGTGTGTGTGTGTGTGTGTGTGTGTGTGTGAGCTGGGGGATACCGCATTACAGCTGAATCCGAATATCAACAGGAAGCACAGCCACAAACTCCATTTGGCAGTAAGCACGCAAGATCACGCCACTGAATAGGACAATCGGGTGATTTTATCTTTGTAATGAGTTTCAAGACTGTCGGCAAAGTTTTGGCAGTCTTATTCAAGTTATGCTTACCGACATATTTCCGCGCTATGGCCGCGACATCTTCCTCTGAGAAAAGGTACGATTTCTTCAGTAGCCAGTAATGTATACAAAAGCAGAAAAACCACAATACAATGAAACATTTAGCTAGAAAACGCAAGGCGGACCACATGACGCCCCGGTAGCAGAAGATCTTGCTTCTTCAAGAGTGCAGTCCCCTGGTGTCAAATTCGTCAGAGTTGTGTACCTTTTGCATATGGCTGCGCCCATTGGTTCCGGAAAAAAAAGTTGTTTCTGCAATGTCTGAGATCAAAGTGACGCCGCTGGGTAATTCATTTTGTATTGCATGTTTTTGTACAGTACGTGTACGTCTGTGTTACCTACGAAAACACGCCGACAAAACGCATAAGTCGTATAGATTTGAGGAAGGATCATAGTTGCTGTTATGACCAGCGCAGGTCTTCTTATCTTCATTTTCTTCTTATTTCAGAATAAAAGTGCGGAATGACCACTGCTGTCAAATAATCAAATTCAAGGCCGTACGTGTTGATCAATATATTTACTTTCAAAGTCTGTGTTCTCCTTCTGTTTCAGGAGCTGGCCAGGGTGAGTATAAATGGAGTGAACCAGAGAAGTCTGTTCTGTTTTTGTTTGAGGAATTCACATTGGTGGTTCACATGTAAAGCTGAGTTAGACAACAAAAACAAAATGGATTTTTCTTTTTGGAACTCTCTTTTCATATCACTGATGTGACTGAGTGCACTTGACTAGGTTTGTGAAACAGGAATGAGTGTATCTCATTTTCCCATTTCAAGTGACTGGTTTCCTTCATTCAATTCTGTGAATAAAAAATAAAATAAAAAACGACATTGTTGTAGAAATGCCAGATGCCCTTTTGTATTTCCTGCCTTGTTTAGTGTCCAATTTTCAAGAGCTGTTGTTGATGATTTACTTTTTAACAGGCATGCTTTTGGCAAGTTTTGCTAATCAGTATTCTTACTGTACATCTTAGTATCATTATAGGCTAATATAGCAGAAGATAATTTTCAGCCTCCATTGTATTGTCTGTTTCCATATTGATGTAGATGTTGGCCGAAGCTGCATTCTTGTCACAGTTGGAGGTCGCAACATTATGCTGGACTGTGGTATGCACATGGGCTTCAATGATGAGGTTTGTGCTATGTTGATTGTTTCGCGGGCGTGTGTGGGGGTTGGGGGGTTAATCCACTGATACATAGATAGCAGGAAGTGGCAGGAGGTAACGAAAGGATGGAAATTATACCAGTTAATACATGACAAATACAACTTTTACTCATATTACCTCTAAATGTGAATCATCTGCTCATTGAAAACCATTTGATTGTTCTTTGGTAGACCCTTCTTCTATTTTCAGCACTGGCTAACAAGTAACATTACACCGGCCCCCGTAGTGTAGTGGTTAGCACTTCGGATCATGGACCGGGAGACCCGGGTTCGAATCCCAGCCGAGGCAAGCGGGATTTTTCATACCTAGGTCGGCTCCTACCCAGAGCGGGCGTACTATGGGCCCAATGGGGAGGCTGTTGCCACACAGCCGAGTTTCACCCACTTCACGGGTGCGACTTTGGGGGTGCTTCCCTTAGTATGACACGTCTTATGATGTGGATGATTACACGGCCGGCACCGCAGGTGCCGTAGTTCCCGGGCCTGGTTAATGCCGGGATATTTATGACAGGAAGCGTGGAATGCGGCCCTGTCCCGCAGTCCCAAACCGCATGGACCTCCATAGCATAGCATCATCTTATTATCATCCTCATCTCCATCATCATGCATAATAAAAATTGTCCCAGCTTCTGAGTCCTCCGTGGGTTCCATCTATGACTTGGGAGGAACACCACAGGAGCTGGCAAAGAGTTGGGGCAGCAAAAAAAAAAACCCAAGTAACATTACACTGTAACTGTAAACAGAACTTTTTTTTCAAATGGATTGTTAACAGCGGAGGTTTCCAGACTTTTCCTACATCACCAGAGAAGGCACACTGACAGAACACTTGGACTGCGTCATTATTAGGTGAGAGAGAGAGAGAGACAGGGTGTGTCACTGTGTGTGTTTGTGGTAGTCGTGGTAGTGGTCTTTTCATCCAGCCGTGTTATGTAAATTGGTGTTATCGCAATTCACGTACATGTACTATAATTTCTACATAAATTCATAATAAAAATCGGTGGATTTGTAAAATTCTGTCTTTTGAAAGCACTCAGGATTTCATAAACCTCTGCCGTAGTAGGACATGTTTTAAGGTTTTATCCGGCTCATTCCAATCTATCCATTTGTTTTGGGTCTTATCGCTGGTACTTGTTCTTGGTTTTTAATTGTTTCTGCTTGTCCTTTATCATTTCTACTCAGTTGTGTTGTCTGGGTTTTTTGTTGTTGTTGGTTTTTTTGGGGTTTTTTCTTTTAATTTTTTTTAGTTGTTCTTACATAGTGTACATTGAGTGAATTTGGTGTTTTATGTTTTTTTAAACTTCAGTTTTCGATTGTAAGCTGCCTAGAGCTCGTTCCCTGGGGATATGCGCCATATAAATATTATTATTATTATTAATTGTACTGGCTGACCGTAACAGTGTAGGACATTAGTCCAGCATATCGTCCACTAAGAAATGACAGGACAAAATTATGTCTGCCGTGGTAAGAAAGCAATCGGACATGACAATTATGTCTCGAAAGTGAGCATCCAGCCCGGATAAGCCCTGAGCTCTGCAATTTTTCTTCGTCCTTTGCAACGATTACGTGAATGGTTCTAGTCTGCTTTGGAGTTCTTCTTCTTTGTCGTCGTCGTTCACTAGATGGAGATGATGATCGTCACCCGCACGAATGCAGTTGTCCTCATAAGGTCCTCCAGGTTGCCATGGAGCTTGACCCTCAGCGGTACTGATTCTGGCCATGTTTCTTGTCTGGGAAGCTTTGGAGTAAACCTTACAGTGTCCAGAGATGTTCTTCAGTTTGTTCAAATAACCTTTGCAAAGCTGTGTGAAACAGCGTCAGTATATGTTATACACGCACATGAAGACAGCTGATAAAAACATTTTCACAAGAAGACTGCTGATACGAACATTTTTATCTTTGTTTCTCTTTGACACAGCCATTTTCACCTGGACCACTGCGGTGCCCTGCCCTACATGACGGAAATGGTGGGATACAATGGTCCACTGTACATGACGCACCCAACCAAAGCCATCTGTCCCATATTGCTGGTGTGTTTCAGAAACTCTGTGTGTGTGTGTGTGTGTGTGTGTGTGTGTGTGTGTTACGTGTGGAGATATGTTGAAGAGCCTGTCGTCTTATCGAGGTAAAACGATGACACACAGGCGAACAACTCCTCACGTAGCGAGTTCTTATGGACTGCACGTTGTCTTTCACTCACAGAAGACACGTGAGCGTGTAGAAAAGTTATAACCGAGTGGAGTTTATTACAGCACTTCTCTGGTGTTACACTGCACTTTCAAGCTTCGCAAATACAAGCTTCTCTCGTGCACACACACACGCAAACATCTCAGGGCCTTATATACAATTACAGCATTCTGGTACATTCTGGACCACTCTTACAAAAGAACCAATCAAAAATCAGAAAGTGAATCACCTTATTACTATTTTAAAACTAAAGAAGAATCCAGAAGAATCAAGTACCTGCTCGCCGAACCTAGGCGCGTTATATAACACCTTCTAATGGTAAACAAGTCAGAACAAAGCGATTTGCACAAAATTTCCGAGCGACTGGGCTCTAGGTCCTAAGTGCATACTGCCGCCCGAGGCGAAATAGCTACAGTCAAAACAAGGTCACCACTTCTCGAACACTCGTGATAACATTAGAAACTTCTGGATCACGGGAAACAGATTTACATTACTACAACACAATATTAACTAAACGTAGCAACTTCTCTCTCACTCAAACTACAAAAAAACCAAAAACATTTCAGCTGTTATCCCACAGCATACAAACAAAATACAAACAAACGGCACAGCCACGCTCGTAACAGTATGTGTGTGTGTGGTGGTGGTGCCGCCTTGTATTGTTGTTGGCTTGTTGTTGTTTGTTTTTAAGTGTGTGGGGGTGAACCTGAAAGGAAATGGTGATATACATGGTTTCTGTGTTCACTGTTGTAGGAGGATTTTCGGAAGATTACTGTGGAGCGGAAAGGGGAGACCAACTTCTTCACATCAGAAATGATCAAAGCGTGCATGAAAAAAGCCACCGCTGTCAACCTGCACCAAACTATACAGGTCTGTACTTTGTTGAAATAGTTTTGAGTGCTGTCTTGTGTCCCTGGAAGGATCGCCACCTTGCCGAGGTCGGTGGGCTTGCGTGTCTCAGTGACCCCTAGAGCTATGCCGGCGGGAGATTCATCTCCTGGTAGGGCCACTCAAGCCGGACAGGTCAAAGGGTAGAGACGTGACGAAGTGCAATCCACTGGTCCTCCAGGTATGGGGGATGGACACAGGGCTAACAATCCTGTTCCGGAAAAACACCCATGTTACGGAAACAGCAAAAGAGGATATCAACACTACTAGGTGTGACGGGCTTCCAGATTCTTCCATCGGAAGATACTCGCATGAATGATAGTGGTGAAAGCCGAAAGGAAGCCACTGACAGGAAGATGGAAGTTTTGAGTGCCAAGACCCTCCATCACACCTTGGGAAGCATTCAGAAGCTGGCCTAGAACGGGCAGGAGTGGCGATCCTTTGTCGCTGCCCTACCTGCCAGATGGCATAACGGGCATGAGTGAGTGAGTGAGTGAGTGAGAGAGTGAGTGAGCTGTCTTGTGTATAACTTGTAACAATGGTTTTCTCTGTTCTGTTGTTTTTGAGTGTGTGTGCTTTGTTTTGTTTGGTTTTTTATTGTTGTTTTGTCTGCTATTCATTTTATGATTTTTTTTTTTTTTTTTTTTGTGGTAATGTGTGAGTGAGAGAGGAGGTTGGATGTTCTTGTTATTGATTTTTTTTTAAATCATCCTTGTTTCTCAATATGCCATTCAATTTATTTGCCAGGTGGATGATGAACTGGAGATCAAGGCATACTACGCAGGACACGTTCTCGGGGCGGCCATGTTCCACATCAAAGTCGGACAGTACTCTGTTGTTTATACTGTGAGTACTATCATGTGAAATTTAACTTTGAAAATTAATGTGTGAGCTGAAAAAGATTCAGTGTGTGTGTGGTCAGTTATTTCTATTTTTTTTCACTGATTTTATTTTATTTATTTATTTATTTTATTTTATTTTTTTGTTGCTGCCCCAGCTCTTTTTGCCAGTTCCAGTGGTGTTCCTCCCAGGTGATGGGTGGCATCCACAGAGTGCTCAGAAGTTGGGGCAATTTTTATTATGCATGATGATGGAGATGAGGATGATGGTAAGATGATGCTATGGAGGTCCGTGCGGTTTGGGACTGCGGGACAGGGTCGCATTCCACGCTTCCTGTCATAAATATCCCGGTATTAACCGGGCCTGGGAACTACGGCACCTGCGGTGCCGGCCGTGTAATCATCCACATCATAAGACGTGTCATACCAAGGGAAGCACCCCCAAAGTCGCACCCGTGAAGTGGGTGAATCTCGGCTGTGTAGCAACAGCCTCCCCATTGGGCCCATAGCACACCCGCTCTGTGTACGAGCCGACCTAGGTAGGAAAAATCCCGCTTGCCTCAGCTGGGACTCGAACTCGGGTCTCCCGGTCCATGGTCCGAAGTGCTAACCACTACACTACTGGGGCATATTACATACATGTATATATATATATAGATACCTGCACGAAATATGAACGAACAGTTGATTGTCATAGGGTGACTACAACATGACACCAGACAGACACCTCGGATCTGCCTGGATTGACAAGTGTCGCCCTGACCTGCTGATCACAGAATCGACCTATGCCACCACCATACGTGACTCCAAGCGCTGTCGTGAACGGGATTTCTTGAAAAAGGTCCACACTTGTGTGGAGAATGGAGGAAAGGTAAGAGAACAGAAATGTTTCCGCATGATTGTATTATTCAGTTATTCTTTCTTGAAACGTATCGTTTGAGTGTATGTTTTTAAAACTGCATTGAACTCAGTCACTTACACACACACACACACACACACACACACACACACACACACACACACACACACACACACACACACACACACACACTTTCTCATAGTCAGCATCGCTCTGACTTCACTTTGATCCTCTTCGGTATAATTTCTACTATCATTTGGTGAAAAGGCCTGAATGCCGTGGATTTGTTTTTGCACTTGACCCCTTTGTCTATTTCACAGTAGCTTTGTACTGGTTTTTGGAAAGTCAGCCCCTAATCTTGTTAAAATGGTGCATCTCTTGGTGTTATTATTTCACCTTGCATTACAAAGTGTAGATCTATCTGTAAACATTTCACCTTCCGGTTCAGGGATTCATCAGCGTTTTCTGTTTTTGTTGGACATATTTTTGGGTTTTTTTTTAACTTTATGCTGTTGCAGGTTTTGATTCCTGTGTTTGCGCTGGGGCGAGCGCAGGAGCTGTGCATTTTGTTGGAGTCCTACTGGGAACGCATGAATCTCAGTGTACCCATCTTTTTCTCTTTGGGACTCACAGAAAAGGTATGTGTGTGTGTGTGTGTGTGTGTGTGTGTGTGTGTGTGTGTGTGTGTGTGTCCAGCATGTTGCAACAGTTAACTAGTGCTCGGACTTATTCCTGGTCACATGCGCATGAACTTAGACTTTCTTGTCATCACTGGGTCTGTTACAGTGTGTGTGTGTGTGTGTGTGTGTGTATGTGTGTGTGTGTGTGCGAGTAGTTTAATGTGTTTCGTTAAAAAGTATTGTGGCCTGGTGGCAGTCTACATGAGAGAATAACCACACACACACACAAAATTTGCCTTCTTTAAAAAAAAAAAAAAAAAAAAGTGAAACTAAGATAGATTTTTGTATACGGTGTGGGAAAATTGGTTTCAGATTGCGGCGAAAAGCACTACACAAACAATCACTGTAAAACGACAAGTTTTGGTTCAAGAAGCTGTTTCCGTCGTAGAGTAGAATATTTGCACAATGGCAAAATTATTCCCATCATTTTCTGTGACAGGCCAACCACTACTACAAGCTCTTCATCACGTGGACCAGCCAGAAAATCAAGAAAACGTTCGTCCAGAGAAACATGTTTGAGTTCAAACACATCAAGGTACACCGGTTTTGGGGGTTGTTTTCTTGTTAAAAAAAAAAAAAAATGTGAATGATAAATAATTAATTACTTGTGCAGTCTGTTGTAGTCAGCTAACATGTTTATTATGGGAGTGATCAGTTCATGAATAGAATCATGGAAAATTGTACTGTATAAGTGTTTGTAAAAAAAAAAAAAAAAAAAAATAGAATTAAAAAAAAAAAAGAATCATGGAAAATGGCTGTGTTCATATTGGTGACTGCTTTAAAATTAAATGGGTATGAAAGCCAAAAAAAAAAAAAAAAAAAAAAGGTTGGGGAAGGCAGGATTTTGGGGGTGGGGTGTGGGGTGGGTTAGAGGGACCTGGCGATGTACCATATCTTTATACAAGCTGAAAATTCATAAAGTGAGTTGTGGTCAATGCAATCTAAACTGTTGTTTTTTTTTTGTTTGTTTTGTTTTTTTTTCTGTGAACAGCCATTTGATCGATCTTACATTGAGAACCCTGGACCCATGGTGGTGTTTGCGACGCCCGGAATGCTGCATGCTGGTCTCTCGCTGCAGATCTTCAAGAAATGGGCTCCTAATGAAAAGAACATGGTGAGACATCAGTGCTTGCTGTTAAGATGTTTTTGGGGGTTTTTTTCAGTGCAAGTTGAAATATCATCTGTAATACCATGCACTTGCTGTTAGTCGTGAATTTTTTTTTTTCAGTGCAATGTGAAATATGGCTGATTGATAAGGTCTCGTTAGCACAATATGAAATTTGGCTGAATTTGGCTTAAGTAAGGGATAGAGTTTTAGGAGCGACATGAATTTCCTGCAATCAGTCAGAAAGCGATGGAAATACGAAACAAAATGTTACAAATTTATTGCTGGTAAACAGTTATGGGATGTGTATGTTTTTGTTTTTTTTAAAATCTGTTTTGAACAGTTTGGGTATTTTGTTAATATTTATTTCATTTATTTGTATATTCATTCATTTTATATATATTTGTTCAGGTGATCATGCCAGGGTACTGTGTGGCTGGCACAGTGGGCCACAAAATTCTGAATGGGGTACGCCGGCTGGAATTTGAGAACAAACACACCGTAAGTGCTATACAACAAAACATGTCGAGCTGTAAGACAATTTGTACCATGTATGTAAAGCAGGAAAGTCTAAATTTCCAGATCTGTCTAGCGGTGCGTGCAGGCAAAATAACCATTACAGAACTGTCATTCTTGCCTAATTCTTGCATATATACCAGCTCAGAACAGAATTATGCATGTCGGGGAATCCCCATCCGCGGTAGTAAAACTGCGCATAGAGTTTAACTGGCAACCCTTGCCTATCGCTTTTTCGATGGTACACTGCCAGCATACTTGTCATCTTGTCTGGCCGCTTACGACCCGCCAAGAACTCTCCGGTCCAGTTCAGAAAAACTTCTCACCATCCCCCGTGTGAAACTTACATTTGGCAGGAGGTCCTTTCAGTACCAGGTCCCGAGAGTTTGGAATTCACTTCCTCTACATGTCCGTCAGTCTCCATCTTTCAGTTTTTAAAAACAAACTAAAAACCCACTTCTTCCAGTCAGCCTTCTCTCCCTCTTAGTTAATTACATGTAGCTGCGAAATGATCTTTGTTGCCTGCACAACTCTATCCTTCTGTAAATACTCCCCCCCCCCCCCCCACACCCCCCAGCTCATTTTATCGAGATCCCAGCTGTATTTTATGAAAGTGGTGTGTGTGTGTGTGTGTGTGTGTGTGTGTTTCTCTGTGTGTGTGTGTGTGTGTGTGTGTATTTCTGTGTGTGTGTGTGTGCCGTGTGTGTGTGCCGTGTGTGTGTGTGTGTGCCGTGTGTGTGTGTGTGTGCCGTGTGTGTGTGTGTGTGTGTGTGTGTGTGTGATTGTAGAGCGCTCTGAGCCAGCATCTGCTGGGATACTGCGCTATATAAAAGCAGTTTATTATTAAAATGTATTATTAGTACATGCGTCAAAACTCATCCAGCAGAAGTTGACTAGGTCATCTGTTGTCTGTCTCAGCTGGACGTGCGACTCTCAGTACAGTACATGTCGTTCAGCGCCCACGCGGACGCCAAGGGCATTATGCAGCTCATCACGCAGTGCTCCCCTGCCAGCGTCCTCCTCGTGCACGGAGAGGCAGCCAAGATGGAGTTTCTCAAAAACAAAATCCAGAATGAATTTGGTAAGGGCTGGACTGCTAATTCGTGACCGCAGGTAGGCGCTAAAACCCAAATCACCTGGATCACACAAAGAAGCCTGACACATGAGGCCTTTGTTTTTAAAGGAGCGAGGCGTTTTGAGACCTTAACTAACTTTTTTTGGTGAGCTGTTGTGGTCACTCAAGCTATAAATTGAACAGGTATGCACATCACATTCTTTTCACGTTCTTGACCTGCTTTGAACCTGAAACAAGCCTGTGATGCTATGAGTCGAGTCATCAAACACTTTCTAGGGCACAGATTTCAGGTACTGACAAACACTTCTCTCCAGCATTGTTGTACGCTAGACTCTCACTGTTACAGACCTGCCTACACTACACATTGACCATAGAAAACTGAGTAATTTTGGGCTTACTACGCAACTACGCATTTAATTGCCCCACTACACATTTTTTTCCCTAAATCTATGTAATTTAGCGGTTAGCGTTTCGTCAAATCTGGTCTGAACTTTTGCTCGCGCTGATCCAGCTTTTTGAATGAGCCTTATTCAAAGTTTAACGATGTATAAATACCCGGTAGAAAGAAATTTGGCTTAAAAAAAAACAAAAAAACAAAAAAAAAACATACTGATATACTATGGTAGTACACTGTAACCAGTCGAATCAAACAAGCCAAAGAATAGCATAGTTGATTTGTATTTCAGCAACAAGCTGGCACATTTCGGTTGGGATACGTTAGGACTACTCATTTGGCCAGGAAACTACTCGTTTGGTTTTTAGCACTACTCATGTCATGTTTGGTGGGTAGGCAGGTCTGCTGTTACAGTCAAACCTGTGTAAGACGGTCACCCAAGGGACTGGGCCAAACTGGCCGCCTTAGACAGGTGGCTGGGTTATCCAGGGTGGCATGTCAACAGCTAGCATGTCAGGGGATCCTCTAGAGTGACCAGGTTAGACAGTGGCATAGCTTATACAGGTGACCGCCTTGGCAGGTTCGACTGTATTTGGGTTTCATACAAAGGGGTGAACTGTTACATGCCCGCCAACGGAGAGACAGCGATAGTACCTGTCAAACACACCTTGCCGGTCAGTGCTTCACTCAGTCTTCTCAAGCGTCACACAGTTTCTTCAGGTGAATCTGTCATTTCTCTTCCTTGTCTTGCAGTGGTTTGTTACGTTAACTGTGTTCGACTTGCCAGTTTAATAATGGTCTGGGTCTGGGGTCTGATGTATGATGATAATAATAATGATGATTTTGAGGGCGCCTGTTCTGAAGAGCTCTAGGCACCCTTTCCCTTCCACATGCTGACACACACACACACACACGCTTGGGACGAACTAATCAAACGCTTCCTGAAAGAGATGGACCTTAAGACGGGACTTCAGGCAGGGACTTACATATTCCACCTTTGTATTTATGTGCATTTTGATTTTCATTTTTTGGGGGGTTTAAAAAAAAAATGCATTACGAATATTTTTCCTGTTACCAGGTCAAGATGGACCCGAGGCAAAAGCGATGCGGGTTCTGCATGGTGCACTTGTCATGAAGGGAAACGTGAGTGGCTTCTCCAGTAACATGAACAGGGCAGATAGGATCAGATTGAGGCAGTTTATATTGACAGAGTGCTCATCAAATGCAATTTTAAAATAAATGATAAAGGTGTTTTTTTTCCATCAGTTTTAGCATTTCATTTTATTTCAGCAATTGGTATGTATTTATTGTACCATTCATGTGCTAACTTCCATACTTTCACACGTCTCTGTGTGTGTGTGTGTGTGTGTCTGTGTGTGTGTGTGTGTGTGTGTGTGTGTGTGCTTACAGAAAATGACACTTGTGGAGCCGAGTGCAGCGTTCCGTGACGTGGGGCTGGAGGAACACCAGCTACGCTTCACATGCAACATCATGCTCGATGAAGAAGGGGCCGTGACAGACACAGCCGAGCATGTCTACAAGCTCATCAAGTCGTGAGTGTTTTAGCTCATATGACTGTAATAGCAATTGAATTACCGGTAATTAGGATCTAGGATTATACTAGGGAAAAAGTAGAAGAAAATTTTCAGCAGTAGGAAGGTGTGCCAAAAACAAGCACTGCTCAGGTTGACGGGAAATTTTTTAAATTTTTAAAAATATTTATAAAGTAGATAGGAGATAGAAACAACAATCTCACATCTTTTACGAGCACTTGATCAGCATATTGTCACCTTTTTCCCTGTTCCCTAAACACTTCTTCCTGATGTAGCTTTTACTGTCGTAACTTGTCAACACATAACATACTGTGCACAGGAATTCCGCGTTCTTTCGGTCGTTATCCCGCCACATTCTTGTTTTTATTATTTCAGCTTGTATGTTACTGTAAGATGTCATTTGAATGCAGTTTGCTTTCTTTATTTTCTTTTTCTGTTATTCTTGTCTTCTCTCTTTTTTTTTTTTCTCTTTTTTTTTTGAAAGTGATTATGCGATGCATTTATTTAGCTTCCAGTCTTCTGTGCTTGGGCTTACCTCGAAGAGTAGCAGGTTTCTGCATAACGTACTTGGTTTAAATCCCTCAGCATACAATTTCTTTATTAATAAAAGACCTCTGCTGTGTTTACAGAGACATGAAACAATGTCAAGTACAGATGTCCTCGGACGGTTCCATCAGCGTTGGCGACTCTGTGCTGCTCAAAGTGTCAGGCGACGAGGAAAGCAAAAACATTCTGGTGTCATGGTCGCATCAGGTGGGTATCTTTTTTGTTGCTTGCATAGTGATGATGAAGACACTTAAGAAAACACTTCAGCAGTTTTTCTGCAAAAAAAAACCCCAAGTTTTGGGTAGTTTTTAAGGCTTTATCAGTAGTGACTCGACAGCGCACCCGTGAATTTTTCACTCTTGTGAAACACCAGATACTTGTCCATGTGTGTTTTGTTCAAAAATGCATGAGCCGGAAGACAATGTCCTTTTCCCTTCTCTCTCAGCGAAGACCTGGTGCTTTTTCCACGAAACAGTACTTTCCACTTCACTCTTCACCTATCTTGGTAACACGTGATGTTCATCTCATGTGTCAGTTTGAGATGATCTGTACAGACTGGAAACTTTGATCACAGTGGTTTCCTTTTTTTCTCTTGCAGGATGAAGATCTTGGCAGTTACCTGTTGAAGCTTCTCAAGGCCAATGCTGCTGTTGTGTAGTGATGTGTGTGTGTGTGTGTGTGTGTGTGTATGTGTGTGTGTGTGAGAGAGAGAGAGAGGTGTCAGACACAAAGACAATTTATAATCTCAGAAAGCGAGAGACTGAGTAATACTTTAGAGATGACTTTAACCCTTTCATCGCCATTGGCGCCGCTCGGCGACATGTTAGCCGAACGCCAGTGTCGCCGCGCGGCGACTTGTAGGGCAGACGCCACTGTCGCCGCGCGGCGACGTAACACAGTGAATTACCAAACTTGCACAAGTTTGCACATTGTCCTTTATTGAGTGGTAAGTTTTGAAAGCAAGGGGCAATGTTTTATCCTGTGGACACACTGTAAACAAGAGAGAAACCCAAACTTGATAAGTGTTCAGTGACAGTGTTTGTGAAGTGCTGTGTTTATGATGTGTTCCTTTGGATCAATAGCTTATGGATTTATCATCAGTTTGGTGGGTACATGTACTTGCTTTCAAAATAATCAAATGTTTTTTTTGTGTGACTAACATTAATTTTTGCTTGTATGATGATATTTGTATATTGATGGCCATACAGTACAACAGTGCTGTTACCACATTCTAAATTTCATCTTTCCCCAAACGTAACTTACTGGGACACTTTCACAGAATAATAAATTGAATATTACTGTTTTCTTTGTTCAGTTGCCTTTAATTTGATACCTCATTTTTAAAAACTGGTTGAGTGGTTGAAAAGTTATAGCTATTCAAAGACAGTAGGGTGCCGCCTCTGTGTTTTCTCTGCTACACTGCTGGCGTACAGCTGACAGTGTTCTGTGCAAGCCTGGCGTAGAGGTGCACACTTGTTTTGCACTGCTGGCGTTGAAAGGGTTAAGATGCCACAAGAGTTTCATGAAACTTTTTGTGAATCTGTCTGTTGTTGAAGTCACGAAATGTAGCACAGCATTTGTTTTGTGTTATAATAAAACATCAGTCGGAAGACCATCTCAGTAATCTGTGTTTGTATGAATGTTTGTTTGCCTGTGTGGTGACTACAAATCAAAGGTTCAACCTCTAAATACATGTACCTGTCAAATGAAAATAAGCAAACCAAACAAGAGGACAAAAAGAAGGCCTCAGCTCTATATTTTGTAGACATGACATAAAATTGATAATCAGTGCTCCCCTGAAAAAGTGTGTTTTCTCCTCTGAAGCACTTGAAATCATGCCAACATGATTGTACAAAACTGCACAGATCAAGAAACAAAACAAATTGTAGTCTAATTCTAAAAATTTTCCTCCAAAAAATGGTGTTTCCTCCTGTTGTATTTTACTCCTGCTATGTCGCTCTCGGTGCAATCACAGAGAAGACGCGGGATACAACCCCAATACTTTATTAACAGAAGATGCGTGGAGAACAAATTCATGAAAGAAGAAGAACCCAGAACGCTGTGCAATGCTGCTTACAATATAATTATACTAAACAGGTCAGATCTAGAACATTCCTCAACTTACTGGCAAGTTCGAAATCTTTCCAAGGTTACGTAATCTACTGACATTACTGCACCAGCATGTTCTGGGATGGTCTCGAAATTTCCATCGAAATGCAGTGGCTTTTCGTGATCTTTACATCACCTCCTCTGAAGGACTTAAAATCATGCCAAAATGCACAAAACTGCACAGATTTTAGACTAAGAAAAAACTGCAAGGGCTGATATTCCCAAACACCCATAGCATAACGTGTCTGCAGACGCGCGCCTTGTGGTTTTGCCAGTTTGTCAGTAAAGGCAACACACACTTCCTCCTGTTGGAGCATAGACCATTGTAAGCACTGGATAATGATGATAATAATATAATAATGCAAGTCCAGTATCCTTGACTTGCAGATGTTCATTTTACGTGGATGCCTCTTTCAGACACCGCTCATAGTCCAGGCAACTGTTAGTTTGCAGTGTGTCCCCCTGGTAACTGTTAATTTGCAGTGTGTCCCCCCCCCCCTCCCCCCCTAAGTGTTGCTGACGCGCTCCTGCTGAAGTGCTTCAGGACAGAATGCCATGGGTACCAGGTCACCCACACACACTTTCATCCATGTCTTGTCTGGTTTGGTTAAGTACAGGTCCCAGCCCAGACCGAACTGCAAAAAAACCAAGCGTATTCGACATTTTAACATGAGTAGAAGCCCCCCCCCCCCCCCTTTTTTTGTTGTTGCCCCAACTCTTTAGCCAGTTTCATTCATATTCCTCCCAGTTTCACTGGGGCAGGGGTGGGTAGGGGGGGGGGGGGGTGCAGAAGCTAGAAGTCCCTCTTCTGCTTCTGAATTCCCTTTAGGTTTGTATTTGTACATGTCATTACAATAGTATAGTAAGGGAAATTTGGGCTTGCACTCTTAATATTTGTGTGTGTTTGAGTGTGTACATGAAGGTTCCACATCTCACCTCCACCATGAACTGCCTGCAGGCACCACAAGGTCCTTTGAAAGTGTCCTTGATATCACTGAAAGTAAACAAATGCCATTTCAGCCATGTACATTGCCTTACACCAAGCATAGTATCCGTATGCTACCTACAGCAGGTATGGTCTAAACTAGAGCTTTTAAACACAAACTGAGCCCATACACAAAGCAAATATGAGACATGAAAGAAAATTAAGCAGAGAATTCATGGACAAAAGAAGGAAGTACAGTAACACAAAATGTCTCACCAAACAACAGCCATGGCCTTGAACTTGCGATGACCAGCAGCTACAGCAGTCAGAATGGCAGTTCTTTCAGCGCACACCGACAGTCCGTATGAGGCGTTCTCCACATTGCAACCTGTGTATATATAATAATGGTAATAATATATAATAACAACCGCATTAACATAGGTGCTTTATCCCAAATGTTTGGCTCAAAGCCCCGCGAGCTAAACCCAACACGCACGCTCACGTGGATCACACGCATTCTCTCAGACACTGGACATGAACACATGACAATTTTGTGTTGTAAGGGGCCGGCTCAGCAATTTAATGTACATGAATTACAAGCACTGAGGTCATCATCTCATGGAAGCTATATGGGTTGGAAAAAAAGAAAGAATAAATGCAGATTAAAACAACAACGACAGAAAAATCCAGTACAGTACTACACAATTAAGCCATTAACACCTTGGCTTTTGAGAGGCAACCCGTCCTGGATTTCCAGAGCAAAGGGAAGCAAATCATACTGGCTTGCTTGGAACAGTGGGGATGTTACCCTTTCTGATTTACCATCCCTGAACCTCTTTGGAAGGTTAGACAGGATGGAAATAATGTAAGGCAGTGCAATGTAGTTGTGGGTGGATGTGACTGATATGTGTGTAAGATTCACCTCCGATTATTGTCCCATCCTCTGTCATCACGGCCGCCCCTACATGAAACTGACTGTAGGGACAGTAGGCCCGAGTTCTGGCATCGTGAGCTGCTTCTACTAGAGGCTGCAGATTTGCATCTGTGACAAGAATAATTCAACACACTGAAAAGATAATGGTGTGTGTGTGTGTGTGTGTGTGTGTGTGTGTGTGTGTGTGTCTGGTTCCCCCCCCCCCCCCCCCCCCCGGCAGGAGCCAAATATTTGAGCTGGCTTTTTCATCGTTGCCCCGTCTTTGATATCACCCGTATGTGGTGGACAAGGACGTTAAAAGGACCAAACACCCACCCACCCCACATCCCCCCCCCCTTCCCCTCCTCTGCACACACACACACACTGCCAACACACACGCACACACCCCCGCGTGCAAACACACACACACACACACACCCTGGCGTGCAAACACACACACAACACACACACACACACACACACACCAGCGCGCAAAAACAACACGCATGCACACGCACGCACGCACACACACACACACACACACACACACACACACACACACAAGATATGCATGCAACAATTAACTCAGACTAGTGTATTTCTCTTCTTGGTTACAGCAAGATCAACGACCTGTAAGCTTCAACCTGGCAAAATGTTTACAAATTACTGTACACACTCATTGTCCGGGATACATAATCGCGCGTACGACATAAATAATAGAATGAAAAAACAAACAAACAACATCAACAAAAACGGAAACGGTAATGACTGCGAAGTGGTTACAAGTTAAGCAAATAAAAGCGACATGAAAGGGACAGAAACCACTTAACTTTGACAAAGGACGGCACAGGCCAACGTTTCGGCTTTCGCCTCCTTCAGGACATAAACAAATGGGACATAACTTCAACAAACAAACAAAAGGTAACTCTGCGGACGTACTGACATACACGGCGCGGGGGGTGGGGGGGGGGGATAATAAACGGTGGGCGAGAAAAGGACCAGAAAAAATAGTAAAAATACCACAACACCCATCCTTTGGTGACAAAAGACCATGGACTGTGTGTGGAAAAAACAAATTGTTGGGCAGAAAAGAACAAAAAAGAATAGTGAAAATTAGCAATCACAACACCCATCCTTTGGTGACACAAAGAAAACAAAACAGAAAAAGAAAACCTGACACACTCACCAAGCTCAGAGAACGCTTTCCCAGCCATGGCGTACCACTGACACTGACCCCGGCCTGCGAACTGGCACAAGAGCTGTGACCCACAAACTGCTGATAAAATTTGTCACCCAAATCCACACACCTGGCTCCCAGTAAAGTGCCTAACTCGCTGACTACGTGCGTGTGCCGTGTAGTCCTGGTTACACAACCTTGCTGCGTGACTATGCACAGATCAGCGACTGGTACTGTCCTCATTATCAGCAAAGGTCTTACTGAGCAGAAGCCTAGGACTTACTGACTCATCCCGCGCATCCCAGTTAGACGCATTCGCGCTTGTGTGTGTGTGTGTGTGTGTGTGTGTGAGCGCGCGGTTGTTGTCGGCGTTGTTGATCATGCCTCTTCCTGACTATACGCAGTACTCAAGTAAACAAGACAGTGAGGGTGGGTGGGTGTTTGCTGACGATATTAAAGATGGGGCAGCGAGGAAAATGCCAGCACAAATATTTGGGCCCAGTCGGGAGGGTGGGTGGGTGTTGGGGGTTTAACGTCCTTTTCCACCACATATGGGTGATATCAAAAACGGGGCAACGATGAAAAGGCCAGCACAAATATTTGGCCCCAGCCAGGATACATGACCGCCGGTCAGATTCAAGTTACGTGAACACACACACACACACACACACACACACAGAGGATAGCACGGCTGTCTCTGCCAAAAGTCTCGTGGCCTAAAATGACGTCATTAGTTTACGTCAATTACTCGTACTACGCGTAAAAGAAGTCGGATGGAAGATCTTGCAATGGGGCCATAGACCGAACATATAAGCGGGTGAGCTGGAGTGGCAATGGCGTTGCGGGTAGTTTTGAGGTGTTTTCTCCACACAAAAAGCGCGTTCCGCCCGCCTTCTTCGCTACGGCGTTCTTTTCCACTAAAGAGCTGCCTTCCGCACTGTAGTCGGGGCTACAAACACGAATCGTACCAGGTATATTGTCAGTGTGTCAGTGTCTTTGCGTATGCGGTGTGTGTGTGTGTCAGTGTGTGTGTGTGTGTGTGTGTGTGTGTGTGTGTGTGTGTGTGTGTGTGTGTGTGTGTGTGTGTGAGATACAGAGAGAGTGTGTGTGCGCGCGTGTGTGCGTGTTGCATTATACAAAAGAGTAGGTCCGTAGTCTCTGATCACACGTTTACATCGTTCCGAACACTCCAAACGATGTTTCCTCAGTGACAATGAAGTAATTTGAACTGAACTGAATAGAACTCAACTGAACCGAATTGAACTGAAAACTGTGCTGAACTGACTGCTTGACTAGGTTGTCTACGACCAACATGGCGACCCTGGAGACGTACTGTACCACAGAGAAGAGCCAGTCAGAAGGTCTCTGATGAACAACGAAGTACTAATCAAGATGCTCCTGGCTCCAGTACACCCCATAGACCTCGACACGATAAATGGCTTCACCGACGAACACCACTGCCTGCCCGCCGTGGGCGGGTGCGAGGGGGTGGGGGTGGTGGAGAAGATAGGATGCGGCGCCATAGACCTGAACAACGGCGACTGGGTCGTGTCCAAGGGCTTTAACTGGGGCACGTGGCAGACCATGGCCGTTGCGGACGCGGCGGACGTGATGAGGGTGCCCAAAGACATTCCGCTTCTGGGAGCCGCTACACTGGCCGGCAACGCGTGTACCGCGTACAGGCAAGTCGTGCTAAAATGCTCATTGTTGTATAAGTTTTGACACTAAAGGATAAGTCGCGGGCGAGACTGATTGTTCCTGATGCGCCTCAGTCGTCGCCAATACTCGAATGTCCACGACGAACCTTGTCGCCAAAACTGGACTGTCGCAACGTACCTTGGATGGAGAGAAAAGTTTTCAAACTTGATTGATTGATTGATTGATTTAAATTGAAAATACTTTATTATTTAAGAGAGAAATTTGTATTGCCCAAAATACACGACATACACCTAAGAAACGTGACGTAAAAAGGTACAAGACCAACAAGACGTGGCAAGACTTAAGGGTGGGTGGGTGTTTGGGGGTTTAACGTCCTTTTCCACCACATCAGGTGATATCAAAGACGGGGCAACGATGAAGAAGCCAGCACAAATATTTGGCCCCAGCGGGGATCGAACTCACGACCCGAGCATTAGAAGTCCAACGCTCTACCATTCGGCCACCCCGGCTCTCCGGCAAGACTTAAGCATTAAAACAGGAAATGGTCTATGCGTAACTTAAGAAGAAACATAAACACTGTGATAAATCTAACCTTTCTCCTGCTCTCTCTCTCTCTCTCTCTCACACACACACACACACACACACACACACACACACACACACACACACACACACACACACACACACACACACACACACACACACACACACACTTGCATCAAGGCTAAAAATGACCGTGGTATGTTCGTGGCAGGCTGCTGAAGGATTTCGTCGATCTGAAGCCCCGAGACGTGATCATCCAGAATGGTGCCAACGGGGCCGTGGGTCAGGCCGTCATGCAGCTGGCCCGGGAGTGGGGCATCATCACAGTCAACGTCGTGAGGGACAGGCCCAAGATAAAAGCCCTTTCGGAATACCTCCAGGGCAGGGGCGCCACCCACGTGATCACAGGTCTTACAATTTCATTGGTTTCTATCCCTGGACAAGGCTTCAACTGTTACCGGACACGTGTTCTGGCACAGTGACTGAAAAAGTATAAGAGTTGGGAGGGGGGAGGCCAGGGGAGGGGGGGGGGTGTTTGTGAGTTTAACGTCATTTTCCATCACGTAAGGGTGATATCAAAGACGGGGCAACGAGAAAAAGGCCAGCACAAATATTGAGCCCAGGCTGGGATTCGAACTCACGACCCGAGCGTTGAGAGTCCAACGCTCTACTATTCGGCCATCCCGGTGTAGGATCCGGTCCGGTCCCCCCTCTGAAGTAGTCCCCCGGGGGACCAATTCGTGGCAAAAACTGCTCTATAATGGTCCCCCCTTAGACATCCAGCCTCGTTTTCGACTGGTCCCCCTGGGCGATTTTGGTCCCCCCTCGCATCCAAAATAGGCCCCCTCTCGAAGTGGTCCCCCTCTTTTCTAACCAATGTAGTCAGTATTTATTTTTAACTTTATTGTTATAGTGTGTGTCAACTCAGTAGAAAACGTGACTCTGGATCTCTCTCACTCTCTCTCTCTCTCTCTCTCTCTCTCTCTCGCCCCCCACACTTTCTCTCCTCCCCCCATCTCTCAAACACACACACACACACACATTATGCACGCACTCACGCACGCGTGCACACTCACTCACGCACGCACGCACGCAAACACACACACACACACACACACACACACACACACACACACACACACACACACACACACACACCCCTCTTTCGTTATATGTATAATTATTTTCATTTTTGTACAGAGATGTTATTCAAGATGATCTTGAACTGGGTCAAGGTTACAGTGTCAAATCTAAACTTTTAAAAGTGATTTAACTTCGTAGATTTGCCGTTCTATGTAGCCTATACTTTTGTTTTTTATTTTCTCTTTTTTTTTGTGGGATGAGAAAACGGTCGCCACTAAAAAACAAAAGTATAGGCTACATAGAACGGCAAATCTACGAAGTTAAATCACTTTTAAAAGTTTAGATTTGTTTTCTCTTTTTTTTTTTTTTTTGTGGGATGAGAAAACGGTCGCCACGCTTCTTGACACGTCACGTGACTCGTGTCAAACATCGCCACGCTTCTTGACACGTCACGTGACTCGTGTCAAACATGCCTATAATTATAAGTACACGACAATTCATTCCGTCAACCAGTCTTCGTTTTTCATTGACTATCATCATGGACGACACTCTGTATGACAACGTGTTGAACTATTTGAAAAATGGCACTTACCCTCTGACCGCGAAAGGGGAAAACCGTGATGTGACTAAAGTTAAAAAGAGACAGTTGAGAAAGACTGCTGCAAAATACACAATTCGAGAGGATGTGCTCTACCACGACGGAATCCTCGTGGCAAAGAGGAACCAGGTTCCAGAGATATTGCAAGAGTTTCATGACAACTATGTGAGCGGAGGACATTTGGGGATGAACAAGACTTATAAGAAGGTGAGCACCCGTTTTTGTACTCCCAGTTTTAACAGGCTTTAGAATGGGAACGAGGTTTTGTGTGTTTCTGGTATGTCTGGTATAACCAACACATCGGATATAGCGGCCACTTTTGTCCTGGTGGACGTTATATCCGATGACTCCGTATATAACGTAAATTTTCCGGTATAGCCGATGTCTTCGGTATATAACGGACATTTTCCGGATTGAAGACATTTCCTTTGCTGGCTCTCTCTCTCTCTCTCTCTCTCTCACTCACACCCCCCCCCCCCCCCCACACACACACACTGTTATCTACCAGTTATCTTTAAGACATAGTATTTATAAATATTTCATTACTCTTTTTTCTCTCTAGGTCTTGGAGCGTTACTTCTGGCATGGAATGAAACAGGAGGTTGAAGACTACTGCAGATCATGCTGTGTGTGCCAGAACATGAACGCTTGCAGAAAGAAGCCAGCAGCACCGCTTCACCCCATCCCAGTGCCCAAAAAGAAGTGGAGCCTCGTTGGAATGGACATCATAGGACCTTTGCAGGTCACTGACAGAGGTAACCAGTACATTGTTGCCCTCACAGACCACTTTACAAAGTTTCCCGTTGCCAAGGCCATCCCGTGCAAGAGTTCAGAGGAAGTTGCCAGATTCATGTACGAAACCATCTGCATCTTTGGCGCGTTTGATTCCCTCATAACTGACCAAGGCCGTGAGTTCATTAACTTTGCGCTTGATATTCTCACCGACCGTTTCAATATCAACCATCGCATTTCTTCGGCCTACCACCCTGAGACGAACGGCCAACGGGAGAGGGACAATAGGACACTCAAAGACACTTTGGTAAAGATCACAGACAATGATGATTGGGATGAACTCTTGCCAGCAGCCCTGTTCGCCTACCGAACATCCGTTCACAAGTCTACACAGTTTTCACCCTTTTTGGCATTGTATGGTGAGCAGGCAAAACTACCATTTGACGTCACTGGTGATGCCAACGAGCAAGATCTGAACGAAGAAATCATGGACACTATGAAGGGGATTCACGAGGAAGTCAAGAACAAAATTGGTGAAAACATTTCAAGGGCGCAGAAGAAGCAGAAAGAGTACTATGACAGCAGGCGTGCATATGACCACGGGTTCCGCATCGGAGACAAAGTCTTAATCATCAATGCTGCACGAGTACACAGAATGGGAGGCAAGATGGCACCAAGATTCGTCGGGCCATATGAGGTCATAAGTGTGTTGCCGAAGGGTCGACTTCAACTGAAGAACACTAAAAGTGGGAAAATACTGAAGAATCTCTACAATATCAGCAACGTCAAATTGTTCCATGATCGTACACAGGACAACGCTGACCCCTCCCATGCTCCACAGGCTGACCCCTCCTATCATCCACAGGCTGACCCCTCCCATGCTCCACAGGCTGACCCCTCCTATCATCCACAGGCTGACCCCTCCCATGCTCCACAGGCTGACCCCTCCTATCATCCACAGGCTGACCCCTCCCATACTCCACAGGCTGACCCCTCCCATGCTCCACAGGCTGACCCCTCCTATCATCCACAGGCTGACCCCTCCTATCATCCACAGGCTGACCCCTCCCATGCTCCACAGGCTGACCCCTCCTATCATCCACAGGCTGACCCCTCTTGCCAGCCGCCATTGAGAATGAAGTTCCACCCCGTTGATGGTGCCTGGCAAAAGGATCGGGCCTCCAGTTTGAATTTCCCCAGACTTTTCAGGCGGCACCCCTCAAGGGAAAGTGTTGAAGTTGACATTACGGCTACACCTCTCGATAGCGTTAGCGTAAAAGGAGATGGGAATTGTTTTTTCCGGTCTGTGAGCTTTGTTGTTTTGGGGACTGAGTCGAAATATAAGGAATTCCGAAATATCATTTGCGATTGGATTGAAAAGAATGACAAACGCTTCTACGGAACGAGCGCACGTGAAAATTACGTCGCGACATCAAACATGAGAAACGACCGTACTTGGGCCACCGAGGTTGAGATATTTGCTGCAGCCACCCTCTTGGACACGCCCGTGTATGTGTTCACAAGAGAGGCTCCAGGCCGACAACCTAGGTGGCTGAAATACGGGCCAGTTTGGCAATCGGCCCCATTGAAAACAGACAGAGCAATTTATATAATGAATCTTGGACATCACTTTGCTCCTGTTTTTTGTGTCACTCCTTAGACCAGAACTGTTAGTCTTCTGCTGTTTTTGTTGTTTCAAGCGTCATGATTTGAGACACTGGTACTCAGTCTTGACTGTCTACTTGAAGTACGCTGAAAGCCAAAGGTGGCAACTAGTTTTCATGTCATGGACACTTACTTAATTTTGAAGAAATATTTTTCTATGGCGTTGTATAGAAAATATTAGATACTTGGTCTTTGATGTTATTCTCTAAATGCTATTTCCAGTTTAAAAAAATTGACAGGAAATGTGGACTTTCATGCATTCGATGACGTTTCATGCAAAGACAGTACGGTAGAAGTTTGTTTTGTACTTTGCTATTGTTATTATTTTGCTCATTTCAGGACAAGATGTGCGATTAACAATTTATTAATTTACATTTATGTTGCGTTATAAAGTGCACAGCGCTCTGGTTAACAATTTCTGTTGCAACTCTTTGCTATTCATTAACTGTTTCTTGTTTCATTTCTTGTTTCTTTGACACAGTTTGACTGGACATACCTTTTGAAATAAAGTTTTTCTTGTCAAAGAACGTAAATGTCTATTTCAGGTTTTGCTAGAGAGAGAGAGATAGAGAGTGGGGGGGGGGGGGGGGGAGAGAGAGAGAGAGAGAGAGAATATTGATTGACTTATTTATTTATTGTTTGAAATTCTAGTAATAATGTTTAGTATTCGGTACAACCATCTCATAAACAAAAACAAAAAAAAAAGAACCAATGCAAAAAACAACTGAAAGAAACAAGAACCAACAACCAAACAAATATATCTCACACACACAAAAATAACAACAAGCACATAAATCGGGAAAAAAAAGAAAAAAAAATGTTCCTATGGCCCTGTGCTTTTGGGGACAATAAAGTTTTGTAACAATAAAGTTAAAAATAAATACTGACATAGCTCTACATTGGTTAGAAAAGAGGGGGACCAGTTCGAGAGGGGGCCTATTTTGGATGCGAGGGGGGACCAAAATCGCCCAGGGGGACCAGTCGAAAACGAGGCTGGATGTCTAAGGGGGGGACCATTATAGAGCAGTTTTTGCCACGAATTGGTCCCCCGGGGGACTACTTCAGAGGGGGGACCGGACCGGATGCTACACCGGCTTATCACATCGGTCCTGAATATGAAGAAAAAGACGCAAAAAACGATAGGGCATAATTCGAGGGTTCGGTCTGTGACCCATGTCCGGTGCGGCTCAAGCCCTGCATGGGTTTTACAAATTCAGAAGTTCCTCATTTGAATATCATAACCTGTATCATTTGAATACACTTCCGTAGCCTTCCTAATGTCCCCGAGAACGCACCCCTCCCCCCCGCCCCCTCTCATTTGAATACCACAACCTGTCCCATTTTAATGCACTTCTGTGACCTTCCTAATGTCCCCAAATACGCGCCTCCCCCCCCCCCCTCCTCATTTGAATACCATGACCTGTCCCTTTTGAATACACTTTTGTGACCTTCCTAATGTTCCCGAACGCGCAACCCCCCCCCCCCCCCTCCCCCGACCCCTCCCGGCCTCATTTGAATACCATAACCTGTCTCATTTCAATACACTTCCGTGCCCTACAGACACGTTCTTGAAGTCTTCGAGCATGCAATTCTTCATGAAGTCGCTGCCAGGCACACCCAAGCTGGCCTTGAACTGTGTGGGGGGAAAGCTGAACGTGGAGATGATGAAGTACATGCCGTTTGAGAGCGTCCTGGTCACATACGGGGAGGTGTCTCACGAGCCTGTCGTCATGCCAGCTAACGTCATCTCTAATAAGCGGGTTGGTGAAAAACTGCGTTGAAAATACGAGAGAGTCTGTTTACACTACAGCCTAGGTTCAACTAGGTTTAAAAAATGTACTACAGCCTTCATAAAAAGTTAAGGACCACTTGCAAATATCATTCAACTTTTGTCGTGGTGGCATGCTGGTGTAGTGCTGAACATCGCTGAAACGGCGGCTTATGTAGGCAAACAAATGAGCACAGTTCATAACCAGGGATGCATTCTTTGACCTGCATCTCATTTTTGCCATGCAGAAAGCCCCAGGTATCGCTCACTGAACACTGAAACGCGGTCTAGTTTTGCCGAAATTGCAGATTTTCAAACGCGCCAAGCATGCTGTGTGACGCGCACGTGCCATCCACACAGTGGTCGCCATGTTCACTAATTACCCCTTAACCTTGCTACCGAATTTTACGGGAAAAATCTTATTCGTTTATTTTTTCTGATTTATTGAAACTGTCACCCATTATGTTGACTGGTCCTTAACTTTTTGTGAAGACTGTATAACTGTGTCTGTCACTACGCAAAACACCACCAAAGCAAAAGCCTAGATGAGCTGTCCGACGTCATAAATAATTTCATAAATGACGTCATAGTGCCAGTTTCACTTTTTCACGACCTTGCACCCAGCGTTTGTGCAGAGCCCTTGCCTACCGTTGCCACCCACACACCTACACCCCGGGTGCTGACGCGTGAGGACGCTGTTTCCAAGCACCAACAACCCATGGCCATGTTATCTCCGCTCTCACTGTGGCCGCTATGCCCCATTTTTCTGGTCAAATTTTTTTTTCCATAAAAGTGCTTATAATTATCTTTCAAACCGCACCAAACACGATAAGGAAACATCCGAGGAAGACTTTTTTTAAAATAAAAAAAAAATTGATAAAAATCGCCCGGTTGGCAAGGGTTGTGCACCCGCACAGTGCTTAGGTCACGGGGGAATTCCGCGGTGCGCGGTCAAGGTCGACAATGTGTTAAAACGACTCTCCCGGCTTGACTCTCTCTTTTTTTTTTTCTTTTTTTTTTTTCATAATAGCTATTTTCCTGCTTAGGTCCGGCTCTTTGTAGCCACAAAGCTCTAGGCTCACCCACTTTACTGGTGGACCTCCATAGCAGCACCGTACCATCAGCCTCATCCTGATGAATAAAAGGGGTCCCAGCCTCCAAGCCCTCCGTGGAGTCCAAGGACGAACTGGGAGAGACATATAGACAAACAAATGCGTTCTCTCTCTCCCTCTCTCTCTCAGGCTGGGGAATTTTCAGCCATTTGGCAATTTTCAGTCTAATTTCCCGTCCTCGCAGCCAAAAAAAAAAAAAAAAAAAAATGGGAAGGAGGATACATTGCACACAGTCAGGTATCATGATACATGCCATATGGGACAGTCTAACTTCATTTTTGAAGACGTGCATGTCAGTACCATGGCAGTATTTTACTTTTGGGTGCCAGGAGAGGCGACTAAATGCCTTTAGAAATGCTAAAAATTGGTTCTCTTAAATGGGGCATTACCCTTGTGTTCTGCCAGCAGGGCACTGCCTCTGTACCTCAACCAAGGTGTCAGTCCTTTTTTTTTCCTCAGCCATTCCCCTGCCTGCTCTCTCTCTCTCTCTCTCTCAGAAGACAAAAGAGGGGTAGAAACGGTGTTTTCTTTCAACAGATGCGATGCGAGGGCTACTCGCAGACAAACTGGAACAATCAACATGGTTGCTGCCCGCAGTTCAATGACATGGTGTCCGAACTATGCGAGCTGATGAGAGTACGCAAGTTCCTTCCCCCTGACACGGACTATTTCACCTTGGACTACTACCCGCTCGCCATCAGGTTTGCCAGTCAGCCACTCAAAGCGCGGAAAGTTGTATTCAAGATCGATGAAGATTTGATAATGTAGTTTTTGCTTTGTGACCATGCTCCGTGTGTGCTGTCAAAGGATGTACTGGACTTGTAAAACGATAGGAAATATCGTATGTTCTGTATTATTTATCCACCTCGTATCCGTGTATTGAACGCAACAATCCATCAATACAGACAAGAGAGCGATTTGTTGATTTTGTGTGTGTGTGTGTGTGTGTGTACATGTGTGTGCGGAGAGAGAGAGAGAGAGAGAGGGTGGGGTGTCAATCAATCAATCAATCAATCAATCAATCAATCAATCAATCAATCAATCAATCAAACAATCAATCAATCAAACAATCAATTTACATCCCTTTGTCGTACCGTCTGTATTCTCGAACATTTCTTGTGCGTGTTCACAAAAAAGCGAAACTATTATATGTCGGTGTGATCTCCCCTTTAAGCTACGAGCAGACGACACTTTGTAGATCACATACACGTCAACAGATGTAATCAGAGAATGTCTGGTGAGGTCCTGTTTACCGGGTCAATGGAGACTAGTGGTTTTCCGCCAATTTTATTATGAATTTTTTGGCGGGCAGGCGATCTGCCGACACACAGCTGTCATAAACGAGGGACATCCAGTTTGATCACGCACGCACGCACGCACGCACGCACGCACGCACGCACGCACGCACGCACGCACGCACGCACACACACACACACACACACACACACACACACACACACACACACACACACACACACACACACACACACACACACACACACACACGATGTCGTATGTCCCAGTGCGGCTGAGGGGAAAGGCAGGCACGTTTTTCATCATCAATTTTTTTTTTTACACTTTTCTATTCTACTTCTTTATGAAAGAATGCCGAAAGCTGATCTAGGTCTGTTTGCATATAATGACACACACGCAAAAGTTCGATTCCTCCCTTTTGCGTCATGCCCGAACTACGTCATTCATTCGTCATCGCTGCACTGCCCTTACGTCAGCGTAAACTCTGATGCCGTGCTGGGGAGATGGCGATGCGGGCAGCTTTGGCTGCGTTGTTTCCGAAGCCGCCCTGGAAGAGGAAACTTCCGTTGTTGCCTCTTCTGAGAGCACGGCCCCCCGAGACAGCGGCGCCTGTCAGGTACTCCTACAGCGAAGTCCTCTCCTCTTATCAAGTGATATTTGCGGAACATGGATGCCCTCAAAAAGTGCTGTCAGACAAGACCATAAGCTTCAGAAGGACGCCGCCCAGTGACCAAATCTTGGTCAAAATGCTGATGGCTCCAGCGAACCCCTCAGATCTGGACATCATAGCTGGGACCGGCTACTACACGCCAGAAGAACTTCCAGCCGTTGCGGGTAACGAGGGCGTTGGGGTGGTGGTCCAGACAGGGTCGAATGTCACGACTATCCACCTCGGAGACTGGGTCATCCCCAAGGACGTTGGGTGGGGGACCTGGCGCCAGTGGGCTTTTACCACCGAGAAAGACGTCGTCAAGGTCCCCAACAACCTGCCCCTTCTGGGAGCTGCCACACTCGGCTGCTATCCTTGCACAGCCTACAGGTGAGTCTTCCTCCTCCTGTTCCATGAAAGTGGAGTCCGCGGAGTTTCTACGTTCGTATCCCGGCTGGGGCCCAATATTTGTGCTGGCTTTTTCATCGTTGCCCCGTCTTTGATATCACCCGTATGTGGTGGAAAAGGACGTTAAACCCCCAAACACCCACCCACCCCACCCCTGCGGAGTTTCTACAGAATGTTAAAGGCAACCACTTTCCTGAAAAATGTTAAAGAGAATCACATTTCTGCAGAATGCTAAAGGGTGGGTGGGTGTTTGGGAGTTTAACGTCCTTTTTCCACCACGGGTGTTATCAAAGTCGGGGCAAGGAGAAAAAGGCCAGCACAAATATCTGGCTCCAGACGGGATTCGAACTCACGACCCAAGCATTGAGAGTCTAACTTTCTACCATTCGGCTATCCCGGCTCCCCGCAGAATGCTAAAGGGACTCACGGGTTTTTTTGCAGAATTCTACTGAGATTCGCGTTTCTGCAGAATGTTAATTCAGAGTCGCGTTTCTGCAAAACGCTTCAATGAGTCACATTTGTGTAGAATACTGAACGGAATCACGTTTCTGCAGAATGCTAAAGGGAACCTTGTTCCTACAGAATTCGAAAGAGAACCGCGTTTCTTCAGAATGCTAATGGGAGTCACATTTTCTGCAGAATGCTGAAGGGAATCCTGAACCTGGGTCCAGGCGACGTGGTCTTTCAGAACAGCGTCTACAGCAACGTCGGGCTGGCGGTCATCCAACTGGCCAAACAGTGGGAGATCACCACAGTGAACGTTCTGAGGGACGGACCCAACACGGACCAGCAGAGCAAAGAACTCCGAGAGTTCGGGGCGACCCACGTCATCACGGACAAGTTCCTGAGATCTGCAGAAATGCAGTATTTCGTGGAGGCGCTGCCGTCCAAGCCACGGCTAGCCTTCAACTGCGCTGGTTGGGTTCTGCATGAGGACATCAAGGAGCACCTGCATGACGTCATCATGGTCACATACGGGGACATGTCACGGAAGCA
>JACVVK020000029.1:1675000-1792500 GCA_018292915.2 Batillaria attramentaria | reverse complement strand
CCACAAGTCAGCTAGACAAATGAACAGTATAATGATCGTCTTTCAAACAAACGGACGGGAGGTCAATAGCTCTGGAAACCAACCTGTAAGCTGTGCAAGGATTGACTGCCAGTGTAGCGGCGCCCACCACAGGAATATCGTTGGGGATCTTAGTCAGCTGGCCCTCTGGACTCACGGCTATGGAGCGCCACGTACCCCACCCAGAGTCGGCAGGGATGACCCAGTCTCCAGGCCGCAATTTCCGCACAGCGTTGCCGATGTCGACGACCTGCCCAACTCCCTCGTTTCCGCCTATGGCAGGCATTGGAGGGTGAACGAAGTAGGACCCTGAGATCATGTCCAGATCGGAAGGGTTGACAGGCGCCATCAGCATTCTAACCAGCACGCAATTGTCCAACGGTGAAAGCTTGAGATTGTCCACCTCGTGGCACAGAACCTTCTCCGGGTCACCATGCTCGCTGTATGTTAGTCGGTAAGTACGCCTGTACGAAGTAATAGATTTCTTAGCAGCGGCACTGGTAGGGAGCTTGCGCAGGAGCGCCAAGGTTTGACGCGTCCAAAGTAGTTTTGGAAACGTAACCAAGGCCATCAGCATCGCCATGTTGGTAACCCGGGGCGTCCCAGTGTGGTCGCCTCCCCCTGTTGATAAGTGTAAGCTTTGACGCAGGACAGTGACGATTTGATGACGTAAAACGAAGCTGATCTATTCTTGCTGGAGGGCAAGTCGCTTGTTCTCAGTTCATAAAATGACAAGCAGTTGTTCATGAAAGTCGTCATTCTCGATCTACGTCACCGACACGTCACTCGACAGTCTACCGTCAAACTGCAGACATGAAGTGGCAGGGGGAGGCGACTTGACCGCGACCACAGATCTTTATATAATCATTTATTTTATTTTTATGTAGACATCTGTGATCGCAGCGCCTTTCTTGCCATCATGTCTATGCGGAGTGCCTTCGGGAAGCTTCCGCACTTCATTCAGCGCCTGAAACCAAAGAAAGATACCGAGTTTACGTGCAGCGCCACCAACAACACGTTCATGGTGGCCTTCGACGATTACGGCGACCCTGAGAGAAAACTGTATGACAAGCTCGAGCCGGTCCGGAGGCCTCTATTCCCAAGCGATGTTCTGGTGAAGATGCTCATGGCGCCAGTCAATGTCTCCGATCTGGAAATGATCACCGGGACCTATTTCGTCCGACCTCAACTGCCTGCAGTAGCCGGTAACGAAGGTGTTGGGCAGGTGATGGAGATAGGAACCGAAGTGGAGAGGTTCCGTCCCGGAGACTGGGTCATCCCCGCGGACTTGGGCTGGGGAACTTGGCGAACGGTGGCCGTGACGGAGGAGAAGAACCTCATTCGGGTTCCGAACGATATACCAGTGTTGGGAGCCGCCACTGTGGCCGTCAACCCTTGCACGGCTTACAGGCAAGTTCAATCGATCGATCAATCAATATGTCAATCAATAAAATCAATTAATCAATAAATCAATCAATCAAATTACTTTGCCAGTATCCCCATTCAAATGGAGTGTCCTCTCTCTCTCTCTCTCTCTCGCACACACACACGCACGCACGCACGCACGCACGCACGCACGCACGCACACACACACACACACACACACACACACACACACACACACACACACACACACACACACATCAGCATCCAATATCGTGGGCCGCAGCACAGTGGAAGAAGATCGAAGAAGTTGTTCCCAGTTCCCGTTTTTGCTCATTCTGCGTCCAGCTGATCGGAGCCGTTACTGAGCGGTGATTTCTGCTCTGCGGTTGTGGAATCTGACTGGGTGTCCGCGGAGGCAGACGGCGGACGGGGAGAGTATTAACTGTGCAGGGAGCACAATGTCGTTTTCCGTTCAGTGCATCCACCAACCCTCATTCAGTTTTGCTTTGGTGTTCGTCCGCGCAGACCGTGGGATCAGCAGCTCAGAAAGCTGATTCAGGCTGGCTGGCCGCCTGCGTAGCTGAGACTTCTTCTCGCGCTTGAAACACAAGCATACGATAGCCCCACGACCACACATGACTTTGCAAACTCGAACATGGGTAAGGGGGGGGGGGGGTTGGGTTAGGTCATTTGGCTGCAGAATTTCAGATAGAAAGGTCTTTAAGTGGGCTCTTATCCTCACTGACCTTTTTACCGATACCTGTTGTTTTAGAACTGTCTCTACAGCGCCGACCAAACGTCTAAAACATCCACCTCTCTCGCCGAGCCAACACACACAAGGACAAAGAATCTATTTCGAATCATGTTTACAGGATGCTGAAGACTTTCATCGACCTCAGACCGGGAGACGCCATCATCCAGAATGGAGCCAACAGCAGCGTGGGTCAGGCCGTGATTCAGCTGGCCAAGGAGTGGGGCTACCACACGATCAACATCGTCAGGAACCGGGACGACATCGAGAGCCTTGTGATGTACCTCCGGGACATAGGCGCGCACCACGTCGTCACCGACCAGTTCCTCAAGTCGGGAGACATGAGGTACTTCATCAACTCACTGCCGAAGCGCCCGAGGCTGGCCCTGGACTGTATTGGCGGGAAGATCTCCAACGAGCTGCCGCAGTACCTGGCGGACGATGCCGTGATGGTGACGTACGGACACATGGCTCATCAGATTGAGTGCAGTGGTGATTGTGGGACTATGATCTCGCCCGTCTACAAACAGGTATGGACACAAGTTTCTTTCTGCTTTTCTTCTTGTTGTTGTTTGTTGTTGTTTTGTTCTGGTTTGTTGTTGTTGTTTTTAACATTTTTCAAACTGTTTCCTGTTGTCTTTTGCTTTACTGTTTTGTTTTGTCCTTACATTTTACAACAGATTTTTTTTAAAACCTTCTTCATTGTATTTGTCTTTGTTTGTGTTGTCCCCCCCCCCCCCCTTCTTTCCTAATTCTTCGTGTGCTTCTCTCCAAACAGGCAAACTAGTGCCAGATCTAGTAGCTGGTAGATGGGGGGTGGGGGGTGGGGGGGGGGGGTAAGAAAGGGGAATATAAAACTAGAAAGACACTGCATGCATGAGCTACCCCAATGACTCGCTGGGTAAACTTAACCCGTCTGCGCTTTGCTTCCAACAGGTCCATGTGCAAGGCTACTGGGATTCAACCTGGGAACACGGCCACGCACCTTGCATGAAGAAGATGGTGGCCGAAATATGCTCCATGATGAAGAAAGGCAAGTTCCGACCTCCGCCCTGTGACATCTACACCTTGGACATGTACCCACTGGCTGTCAAACTTGCCAAGGAGCCCTTCAGGCGTCGCAAAGTGGTGCTGAGGCTTGCCGGGGACTTAACACTGTAGTGAGCGGCTGTCCACATCTTTGCCGCTGTAGATGGGTTCCATCGGGAGAGTTTTGGTGCGCGTGTCTGAAAGAACATTTAACATCCGGGCAATCAGTGTTCTCCGCCCTTTTTATTTCTTTATTTTAATTTTTTTTTATTTGTTTTGTTTTTTTGTTTTTTTGTTTTTTAGTCGCCAGCTTATTCAAATAGTCGTCATCGAAATCACTGACCCAATTCTGGCATCTCCTGTCAATTCAGTTCCATCAGCTGGCGCCTATGGTCTGTCCACTTCTACCAACAGGTTTTAAGCCTTGTCAGGCAAAGTATCTCATCAAATTCGTGGCACGGGATGATCTGACCAACCTCTAGAAACTTCCATTGTAGCCTATTGTTAGGGACAGCCAGTGCAGTTACACCAACAAGCCTCCACGCGGCTCTTGTGAAAACTCCTCTCCCAACATCGTCATGAGAAATAAAGTAATATTTGCCCTGGTATCAACGTGTGAATGAGTTTGTGTGCGGTTTCAGTGCGCATTCAAAAGTTGGGCCGCCAAGGGCGTTAAATTCTCCCTCACACACACACACACACACACACACACACACACACACACACACACACACACACACACACACGCGGTGGGCGGGTGGGTGTATGGGAGTTTAACATCCTTTTCCACCACGTAAGGGTGATATCAAAGACAGGGCAACGAGAAAAAGGCCAGCACAAATATTTGGCCCCAGCCGGGATTCGAACTCACAGACCCGAGCATTGAGAGTCCAACGTTCTACCATTCGGCTATCCCGGCTCCACACACACACACACACACACACACACACACACACACACACACACACACACACGCGGTGGGCGGGTGGGTGTATGGGAGTTTAACATCCTTTTCCACCACGTAAGGGTGATATCAAAGACGGGGCAACGAGAAAAAGGCCAGCACAAATATTTGGCCCCAGCCGGGATTCGAACTCACAGACCCGAGCATTGAGAGTCCAACGTTTTACCATTCGGCTATCCCGGCTCCACACACACACACACACACACACACACACACACACACACACACAGACACACACACACACACACACACACACACACACACACACACACACACACACACACACACACACACACTACAATCAACACTCATTTCAAAAATATATCTATCATCATCGTTGTGGGATGGGGTTTATCTTCTCAGACAACCTTATCTAGAGTGACGTGCCACAAACTCCGAAGAACTACACCAAAACAGCAAACGTCATGCCAGCATCACCTTTTTCACCCTTCATCGGAAAGAACCATTTTCTTTCCATCAAAGAAGGGGGACACCTTTCATTTACGTCCGCTCCGTGGCAACAATTCGAGTAACTTCTCGGAAAGTGCTGGAAGCAAAGAAAACGAAGGAGCTGCAGCGATCAAAGAAAGGTTTATCACAAGAAAACAACAACACCACCACCAACAAAAACCGAGACAAATAAGACTCCGACGACGTCAACAAGAACAGCAACAACAGCAGTAACAATAATAATAATAATAATAATAAAAAATCACAGACATTACGGGCTTGAAATGAGGTTCACAGATTTGGTGCGGGCTATTTCTGCGCGGGCCATGTTCGCCTCTCACGGAGTGCTGGCTGTGTGGAGCGTGCATATGGTGTTCAATGGACTGTGGCCGTTCTACCTGATGGCCGGGGCCGCACCTCTCCTGCTGGAAACCCTTCTCTGTATCACACTCAACGGTGGCCGGGAGTGGGGAAGGTAAATGATGATGATGACGACGACAATGACGACGACGATGATGACGACGACGACGATGACGACGACGACGATGACGATGATACAAGAAATACAATCGTTTCCCCGAACTCTTGGTTCCGACCCACCGCACGCACGATCACACACACACAAAACATCAAGACGTTACAAACATGTGTGTTTGTGAGCTGAACATTTTTTTCCCCCAAAGTCATGGTGACCCTCTCCTGTAATCGAGGATGTGCAGTCCCCGAACACTCATGGGTAGCCATAACTAAGGGTGAGGTAGACTGAGTACCTGGAGATAAACCCACGCATTTTTGGCGTGTTCTGAGGGACATCAGAAGACTGCATCACGTGATCGTAGCTATGTTCTTGGTCCTAAGCAGACAAGAAGGTTAAAGGGGGGGGGGGGGGGGTTAACGTTCTTTTCCACCACGTGTGGGTGATATCAAAGACGGGGCAACGAGAAAAAGGCCAGCACAAATATTTAGCCCCAGCCGGGAGAAGGTTAAGGGAAACAGGACGCGGTGGTGCATGAGACAAAGTCGAGCCCCCTGTCCATCAGGTTCAACAAGAAGTTTACAGTTCCACTTCCTGTCTCTACTTTTATGACAGAAACCAAGTGGTCTTTCCCTCCTTCTTATTGATATGGGCATTGTGGGTGCGGGGGAGAAGGGGGATGGGGGGGGGATGGAGAGGGGGGGTGGGAGTGGGTGTTTGGGGGTTTAACGTCCTTTTCCACCACATACGGTGATATCAAAGACAGGGCAACGATGAAAAAGCCAGCACAAATATTTGGCCCCAGCCGGGATACGAACTCACGACCCGAGCATTAGAAGTCCAACGCTCTACCACTCGGCCACCCCGGCTCCCCGGGAGAGAGGGGGGGGAGGGGTAGGGAGGGAGAGAGAGAGAGAGAGAGAGAGAGAGAGAGAGAAAGAGAGAGAGAGAGAAAGAGAGAGAGAGAGAGGCTGTGATTTAAGCGGACATTGTAATTTCCCATGTCTGGGACTGAAATAAAGTATCTTGTATCTTCCAAAAGGTTTTGCCCCGGCGTGGCGTGTTATCTGATCTGGGTTCTGCCCACCTTATGGACCCTGGAGCAGGTGGCGCTGTACGAACGGATGAGCAAAGGGCACAACTGTTCCTTATTTACTCATGAAGATATTGTCAGTGACGTCGGAGCCGAGCACTCTGTCGTTATTTTCGGCGTGCGTACATCATCATCATCATCGTCATCATCATCATCACCATCACCATCACCACCACCACCACCACCACCACCACCACCACCGATCCTCTTCGTCCTCCTCGCCGTCGTCATCCTCCTCCTCGTCATTGTCGTCATCAACATCGACGTTGTCAACAATAGTATCGTCGTCGTCGTCGTCGTCATCATCATCACCGTCATCATCATCGTCGAGTCGACGTCATTATCATTGTCAGTTACGGCATTACTCCACTAGTAAAAGCCATTTCTCGCGGCTGTTTTGTTTTGTTCTTGTCGATGTGTTTGGTTTCTTTTGAAAGAGCCAAGTGGGCGCTATCAGCGTCATCAACAACAAAACAAACAAACAAAGCAGACAATGCGCAGCCAGTGACAACTGACAAGGCTTGAACAAAACGAAACGCATTTCTTTGGTGCTTCTTCTAAAGTTGACCACCGCCCTTTTGGAAAGGTTACAGAAGGAGCTGACGGCCAACCAGTGGGTAGAGACAAGCTTTGCCCTGGAGACGACACGCCAGATCATCCTATTGGTCATCATCATCAGCCGCTGGCTCATGCCCAGAGGTCACATGACTCACGATCAGCTCTCACAGCTACTGTTGGCCTACACAGGAGTTGCCGCTGACATCACAGACTTCCGGGCAGCACTACGTTTGCCAGAGGTGTGTGTGTGTGTGTGTGTGTGTGTGTGTGTGTGTGTGTGTGTGTGTGTGTGTGTGTGTGTGTGTGTGTGTGTGTGGAGGGGGGGGGGTATGTGATGCCCCTCCACAAAAGGGGCACAATGGATGATTTGGAGAATTCTGAGTCATTGGTATCGATGGAAAGCGCACCAAGTAAGCTTTCTTTTGAGAGAAGAATTATTTCTGTAGCATGCTGCAGGCCTGAGATATGCCGGCGTGCGAAAAAACAAAAACAAAAAAAAAACAAAACCTGGTACTGAAAAGCGGCAGGTTTGAGAAAATGGATAATAAAGCGTAGGGAAACGGAACCATGCCAGAATGGTGTGGGGTGGGTGGGTGGGTGTTTGGGGGTTTAACGTCCTTTTCCACCACATAGGGTGATATCAAAGACGGGGCCGGCAACGACGAAAAAGCCAGCACAAATATTTGGCCCCGATCGAACTCATTTGGGATCGAACTCACGACCCGAGCATTAGAAGTCCAACGCTCTACCATTCGGCCACCCCGACTCCCCCAGAATGGTGTGATTGCAGTAAATGCTATTATATTACATGCTATATTTTAGCTCTGTACATGCTTGAAACAGACGCTTGTCTCAGGTGCGGTGTGATGAGGTGCTGAACAACGCCATGCTAGCACTATGGAGCTTGAGTCTCCTACAGTTCACTGTCCGGATCACCCCTAGCGCCACCATCTCTCACCAGACGGGACTTCTGTCCGGGTACCTCGGTGGCGACCCCAACAGGGAATTCCAAAACGAACTGATCGCTGCCGTGTCCAGCATCGCCATGCAGGTACTTGCACCGCGAGTTCCCGGCAATCCCAGCACCGTAGACCTCTGTAGTTGTACTGCCGTGGATGAGACTTACGCCACTATAACAGCGGGAGATGGCTCAGTGCAGCTTGAGGCATAAAGTGCCCCGGGTAAATGCAGTCTGAGGCTAGAAGTGCCCCGGGTCAATGCAGCTTGAGGCATAAAGTGCTCCGGGTAAATGCAGTCTGAGGCTAGAAGTGCCCCGGGTCAATGCAGCTTGAGGTTAGAAGCGCACTTCTAGCCTCAAGCTGCATTGACCCCGGGCACTTCTAGCCTCAAGCTGCATTGACCCCGGGCACTTCTAGCCTCAAGCTGCATTGACCCGGGGCGATTCCAGCCTCAAGCTGCATTGACCCGGGGCGCTCGGCTATAGCGATTGTCTCGCTTTTTCTTTTCGAATTTTTTTTTTTAAACCTCGAATTTTTCTTCTTTGGGTTTAACTTTCTTTGGCGATTATGATGACGACGACTGCGACGCTGGGCCGCGATGATGATTATGACTGACGATAACCACAACTATGACGATGGTGATTATGGTTTCCATGACGACTCAGTTACGACGACGAAAACAATGACGACGACTTTGATAACAAGTTGTTACGAAATACACAATCTTTGCAGTGCAGATCAGTTCCGTTCAAGATGGATGGCATCTGCCTGTACACTCGGGAAAGTCCATAAGCGCTCTCACCCATCTCTCAAAAGTCTTTGTTGTTGTTGTTGTTGTTGTTTTTCTTTTTTGTGTGTGTGTGTGTCCATTTTGCAGGATTCCCAGAAAAGAATTACAATTCTATTTCTCCCGTGTGTGTGTTTTTTTGTTTTGTTTTTTGCAGGATTGTCCGTTTCTCGTGGCTCGGACAACCCTGATGGTTGTCTACAACATTTATCAGCCGTCAATCATATTCTTCATGTTTAAAAACGTTGTGGGCATCATCATTATGGTGTACCGACTGACCATAGTCAACAAGGGCATCTTCCGGAGGGAGGAGAGGAAAATAGAACAGCTGCTGCTGGCCAGGGACCTCATCATATCACATCACTATCGATTCCGGTCCTTTGCGTAGGGCACTGAAGGTGTCAGTCTGCACGTCAGTGAAACAACCAGCTGGAAACTGACACAGTGAAAGTCAATAAATAATGTACGAGCTTACACAGTCTCTCTCTCTCTCTCTCTCTCTCTCTCTCTTTGTGTGTGTGTGTGTGTGTGTGTGTGTGTGTGTGTGTGTGTGTGCCCGGGGGTGGGGGTGGGGGGGGGGGGCAGTGTCACTGATGCGGCACGGTGTGTGTGTGTGTGTGCCGGTGCCGTGTGTGAGAGAGAGAGAGAGAGAGACTGAGAGAGCCGGCTAACACTGACTCAGTGACAGACCAAGTCAGTCCTGGACAAGACTAGTCAGGACTACTGTGACTGACGAAGGCGTTTGTCTGTTAAGCTGTATTCATTTCATGTGCGGCCGGCCAAGCTGAACTGAGCCGCCGTCACTGCCGGCCGACGGTGTAAGACGGGTGTCTCTCAGTCCATGAGTCAGGATAGCGCTCTTGGTCGCACTGACGAAATCACTGACTAACTTGACTTGCATTTAGTTCGCAGCAATACTGTCAATCACACCTACTCAGTGATGTCGCCAGCTTCAAGCAACTGAAACCGCCCGCGTAGGCGGCGGAGTGACACTGAACTCAATAAACTTGAGCCGACTGACTCGAGCTTAACTTGAAATGGTGTGTGTGTCAATGTGTGTCACAGTGTGTGTGTGTGTGTGCAAAACACGAATCCCCCCCCCCCCCCCCCCCGCTCCCAAACATACACACAAACGACCCGCGTCGTGACTACTCGCGCCGAGTAGGTAAATGAACCGATGAGCCATCGTGGATACAGCGTTAATCCTCTGCTGCACACCTATTTCGAATATCGTCTTTAAAATATTTTGTGAAAAAAATAATTCTGTTAACTACCATAAAACAGGGCATGCTGATTCTGAAAAAAATGTTAAATTTTATACACAAGCTTGTTGACAATTTTTAACCAATCAGCGACGGCGTGCTAGGCAAGCCCATTTATAAACAACATGGCGCACGGGAGACCTGCCAGTCGTCATGGCAGATATGAAGCTTTCCGCACAGGGCTTGCAGCGGACACTACGGCCGACGAACTGCCGTCACAGTCAGTGTTTAGTTACGACGGAACAGAAGGTTAGTATGCACGAACGGAAGAGTTCCATGAAGAACGAAGCATTATTTACGAGCCGTTTTCGGAGGTGCTGTGCGCTGTGTAGTCGCGTCTGTATTTTATGGAGAAGGTTACGCGTGTGTCGTGCATCTCTTAGTTCTACTCTCTGGGAAGTGTGGTTTGATTGACTTGTTTCGTGTGTTGTTGTTGTTGTTGTTGTTGTTGTTGTTGTTGTTGGTGGTGGTGGTGGTGGTGGTGGTGGTGGTGGTGTGTGTGTGTGTGTGTGTGTGTGTGTGTGTGCGCGCGCGTGCGTGCATGTGTGCGTGTGTGTACACTTTAGATTACAGTTTCATGCGCCTGATACATTAGTGACAAGGCTATTCATTTGTCAGACGTGCGACATGCTCGAGAAAACCCTCTCATCCGACGACAGGGATCTGCACGACGACGAGTGGGCGTCACTAATGGGCCTGTGGTGGCTGTTCACATGTTTGACATGCCAGCTGACAGGTGAGGGTGTTTGTGTTTTTTTGTTTTTATAGTATTTATTATCCCTTTCAGGGAAATACTGGTTGCTTCCCCTGGGGAAGCACATCACAGTGGCATTCCCTTTCCCGGGGGCCTAACGCGTCTCTTGTCCCCTGCGACGATGCCAACTCGAGCTAACCGAAACCGGGCTGAGCTTAGTAATGCCTAAGAAGGAACAAATCAAAGTACTCGGTGACAAGGAAAGTCAAGATTATTACCTGCATGAGTAATCTCCCTTGCCGCAACAAGCACGCATTTTTCGCGACAGAGCACAAAGCTGTCACGAAAAATGATTGAATGCTGTGGGTCTATGTATGCACGGGGGACAACTCATGCAGGAAATAATCTCGAAACAGGCCGAGGATGTACTGGTGCTGGTGAATGGAACAGTTTTCACTGCTTCACTGCACACTGTGAAATAACACGAGGACCTCAAAGTTGTCCACTTTTCTTGTCACCGAGTAGTTTGATTTTTTCCTTCTTAGGCATTACTAAGCTCAGCCTGGTTTCAGTTAGCCCGAGTTGGCGTTGTCGTGGGGGTCAAGAGTAGTGTTAGGGCCCTGGAACGGGAATGTCGCAGTGGTGCAGCATCAGTCACCAATCGGCCTACCGGTATTTTGAGAGAAGGGAGGGGAGGGGGAGGGGGGGATGGGCAATGGGGGGGGGGGGGGGGGGGAGAGAAGGAAAATCCAGAGATAAACCGCCAGTGCGGAGATTGGGAGCCAGAAAAATCAATATTACATGATGCAGCTCGACTTGGGGCTGAACCGTGACAACGGTTATGGCCAGTCAGTTATGCACCTGCTGATCATACACATTACCTACTGAGCCACTGTTCACCCCACGTGCCTTTTCATCTGTCAAAAACCTCCCCAGAGTCATCTTTGAAACTGGCCTGGTGTTCATTCACTGCACTATGGCTCATCAGGTGGTTAAAGCATTGACACTCTCATCTAAACCAGTCACATTATGTGTATAATCACTCTCATTTTTCTTGGTTGCAGCTACGGAAAAATGTCTCCCACAGGCGATTCCATATCTATCCGTCCTCACTCAGGAAGTTCTGACAAGAGTTACGCACCTCCATCTCCACATCCCCCACCCAGCCCCAGGGTAGGTCGTCCGGGCAGTGCAAGGCGAAGGTCATTCAGAGAGCAACGACCTCCAAGCTCCAGACGATCTTCCCGTGACTACACAGATAAGGAGGAAGGTGAGCCCTTTCAATTTTATTTGACATTTTCATTTTTGTTTCCCAAACAAGACACTTTGTTCGATCAAAGAATGCGTGTGTGTGTGCGTGTGTGTGTGTGTGTGTGTGTGTGTGTGTGTGTGTGTGTGTGTGTGTGTGTGTGTGTGTGTGAGAGAGAGAGAGAGAGATGAAATAATTTTAAGAAATAATTTCTGGTGGATCAAAGGGGTTCTGACATTGCAGTTGACTGTTGGTTTGTTGCTTTTTGTTTTAAGGAGAAGGGAGAGGACCGTCTCATTTTCAAATTGAAGATAAACTCATAAGCACTTGCGTGACATTCATGTTGCAGCATGCTGCTTATCAACTGTGTTGACGTATACTGACACCAGTAGTATCAAATACAATGATTATGATGGTGTTTGTTGCAGAGGTTCTGCCTCCTGTGATGGCCACTCTTCGGCCACAGTCATCACTTGGAAAATACCAAGTTCTTCCTGACATAGGGCTAGCGCCGGATGCTAATACTGCTACTAGCAGAAGTGATGGCTCCTCTGCTGATGATCAGAGGGGCACTGAAGAGGTGGACAGTTTGGTAACAAAGCTGGCACACAAGGCAAGTTTAGGTGGGATGCAGGCTGAATCAGCCAGACATACGCATGACAAACCCTACGCGGTTCCCCAGGGCTCACATGCAGAAAGAAACAAAGATTCACAGAGGACAGACACTGTCTCTGCTACTTCCGAGTCCAGCAGTGGATCTGCTGAAGTGCACATCCCAAGGAGAAGGTCCTCCACAAGAGAATCCTCCGCCAGTTCGGGTTCTGTGCCATCCCCGGGATTTCTGGAGCGCAGCCGAACGAGCATTTCCCACTACAAGATGGATGAGGCACCGCAGCCCACAAGCGATGGCCAAATACTTCTTGGGATCAAGATACCAACGGATGGTACCAGACACAAGCAGTACTTCAACCTGCGTGATCAGCTGCGCTGCATTGTGCTGTTCGCAGAAGAAGTCTCCGGAGAGGATTTCAGCAACCACATTCTGGTTCTGGCCAACCCTCGGCAGAAATTTTCTAACCTTTCACAGACAATTGAAGAGGCAGGCATTGAAAACAAGAGTGTGATACATCTTGAGGAGCTGGATTAAACGTACACAAGTCAACATCGCCGAGATCACAGATGGAGCTGGGTTGTTTATGATGATGAAGGCATGATGCTGTTGAGATGTGCAACATTGTAGCCTTCTGTTACATAGATATATAAGCCAAAGTGGATATCTGCTGATATTCATGCCCTGTGGTACTGAATGTTCTCAGACAACACACTCATGCTGTCATGTAATACCCAGTTTACATACAAGAGCCAACAAGTTTACAGGGCATTAACACTTCACCAAGTTACCATGTCATAAAAATATTTTGACATTGGGTGGGTGGGTGTTTGAGGGTTTAACGTCCTTTTCCACCACACATGGGTGACATCAAAGAAGGGGCAAATCAAAAAATGCCAACACAAATATCTGGCCCCAGCCGGGAATCGAACTCAGACCCGAGCATTGAATGTCCAACCCCGTTCCGACTCTTGGAGCTGTTTATCCCAGGTGGGCTGTCTCAAGGTAACAGACTCGAAAATGTTGCTGCTGAATCTCCTGTGCAAGTTTCAGTGGGAACGTATAATAACTATGTGTAATACCTCTGGCTATGATGTGCCTTGAGGAGAAAGGGTTTTCACTGTTAGTGCAGTCATTTCTGTCGGAGTTACTGAGCATTTTTGTACACACTGTGGTTTTCTTTCTTTCGTTTCTTCTGTTTTTGAAGGACTCATGAGTTATTTCGGTCCCTACACAAGAGTACACTGTGTGTACTTTTTAAGAGTGGATGCAGTGGAGTTTTTTTTGTTGTGTGGGAGCCGGGGTGGTCGAATGGTAGAAGCGTTGGACTTCTAATGCTCGGGTCGTGAGTTCGATCCCCGCTGGGGCCAAATATTTGTGCTGGCTTTTTCATCGTTGCCCCATCTTTGATATCACCCTATGTGGTGGAAAAGGACGTTAAACCCCCAAACACCCAACACCCACCCTTTTGTTGTTGTTGTGCCATGCACCATCAGGAGGTGATTTTGTTGTGTTGATAGTGAGGTAGTTTAGCGCTGCATTTGCCATGCACCATCAGGAGGTGATTTTGTTGTGTTGATAGTGAGGTAGTTTAGCGCTGATAGTGAGGTAGTTTAGCGCTGATAGTGAGGTAGTTTAGCGCTGATAGTGAGGTAGTTTAGCGCTGATAGTGAGGTAGTTTAGCGCTGCATTTGCCCTACAGTTTATTGCTACATCACATTTTCTTTCTCAGTAAGATCAGGCATACTCAGGCAGGGGAATTGCGGAGGGAAAAAAAAAAGACTGAAACTTAGATCAGGGTGCTGAGGCAACGCCCTGCTGGGAGACTACAGAGGCAATAGCAGGGGTGCCAGCAACTCGGGACCTACAAATCTGAAACCACTTCAAGATGTTTTGCCAAATCTGAAAAGCCACAACTCGGAATGCAAGGAACGGCAGAAAAAAATTGACAAGCGGGTGGGGGGGGGGGGGGGGCAACGACGAGAGCCATGCAGGTTTTGAAACTCGGCTCACGGCAAGCAAATCTAGCTACCGCAAACTACGTAGCCGCCTGCACGCGCCACCTCTTTCTTTTTCAAGATTTTCCGGTTAAAAGTGTTTCTAGTTGAAGAGGAGGCCATTGCAACTTCTACTCCGCCGAAGATGGTCTCGCGAAAGTTCCACCTAACGACAAATCGGAATTCCCACCCAAAAATGTACGATTTTCTGCCAAATCTGAAATCTGGGTTTATGTGAAATTTGAAATCGGAAATCCGATCTGAATCGGAAATCTGCCACCCTGCAAATCGGAATTCCCCCCCAAAACACGTACGATTTTCTGCCAAATTGGAAATCTGGATTCAGGTGAAATTTCAAATCGGAAATCCGATCTGAATCGGAACTCTGCTGCCCCTGCAATAGCCCACTTAAGAAAACAAATTTTTGCATTTTTAATGGCATTTCCTCTCCTGGCACCCAAAAGTAAAATACTGCCTTGGTGCTGACATGCAAGTCTTCAAAAATGAAGTTAGACTGTGCCATATTGCATTACAGGTATCCAAACATGACTGTGTGCAATCAATTTCCCCTTCCTTTTCTTTGGCTGAAACTTAAATTTTTTGGGCTGAAAGGATAGGAAATTTGGCTGAAAATTGCCAAATGACTGAAAATTCCCCAGCCTGCATACTATACACGTTTTCGGATCTCAGAAACCAACATGTTCATGACTTCCCATTCTCTCTATACTCTGCATCTTGTGTAACATGGATGATGGGAAAGAAACAAGAAACATGGCCTCACCGGCCCCCGTAGTGTAGTGGTTAGCACTTCGGACCATGGACCGGGAGACCCGGGTTCGAATGCCAGCCGAGGCAAGCGGGATTTTTCCTACCTAGGTCGGCTCCTACCCAGAGCAGGTGTGCTATGGGCCCGATGGGGAGGCTGTTGCCACACAGCCGAGTTTCACCCACTTCACGGGTGCGACTTTGGGGGTGCTTCCCTTAGTATGACACGTCTTATGATGTGGATGATTACACGGCCCGGCACCGCAGGTGCCGTAGTTCCCGGGCCTGGTTAATGCCAGGATATTTATGACAGGAAGCGTGGAATGCAGCCCTGTCCCGCAGTCCCAAACCACATGGACCTCCATAGCATCATCTTACTATCATCCTCATCTCCATCATCATGCATAATAAAAAAATTGTCCCAGCTTCCGAGTCCTCCGTGGATTCCACCCGTGACCTGGGAGGAACACCACTGGAGCTGGCAAAAGAGCTGGGGCAGCAAAAAAAACAACAACAAAAAAACATGGCCTCTGTGAGCGCGGAGAATGGATCGGACAATGGGTTATTTTTAACCCCAACTAAAACACCGAAACGTTTTTCACGGCTGGGGGACTTCAAACTCCCAATGGCTACAGTTTAATGAAATTGAACTGTAGCAAGGCGGGGTGATAAACTTCTTGTCATTGGTGCTCAACGTATCTGAAAAACATTTTCTGTTTGTGTGTGTGCTTTTTTGTTTGTTTTTAAGTTTGTGTGATTCTGGATACACAAAACTAAACCACAAAATTCCGTTCACTATCTTACATTTACTGCACTTGATACTTTTTCACTTTACAATGAGTTGATTTTTGAAGATCATAATCTTACACAGTAGAAAGGAATGGTGTGCGTGTGTGTGTGTGTGTGCGCGTGCGTGCGTGCGTGTGTGTGTGTGCATGCATGCGTGCGTGCGTGTGTGTGTGTGATCAGATCCATTGCTAGTCAGTATTATAATTGTACATAGATATTTCCTAACTGCTGAAAATGAGTGTGCATGCCTGTATTTAAGTGTGAAGTCTTCAAGATGGTGTGAGTGTAAGTGCAACCAAGTGCGTACATGAGTGCATATTGGTTTACAGGTCTGGAATTCAGCCTGTAGAACACAGGAATCTACATCAGTTTGGGGGCTTAGGGTAAAAATGAAAAACATGGTGAGAGAGAGAGAGAGAGAGAGAGAGAGTGCCTGCGTGCGTGTAGAACTTTCCATTGTGAGCATTTCTTTATAGATCTCATATGATACAACCTTTTTCCACCCTGTGCATTTATCGCACGCTGTCTCGTCCAAGAAAAGACTACAATAATGCATGATCTGTGATTTCTGATGTCAGTTTTTGTCAAGACACCTGCTGATCATCTTGTTTTCTTGTTTTCACCACAATGACTGCTGTTGTGTGTAAAATTATTTTGACTTTGTTAACAGCCATAGGTAACTCAAACCAAGACATAAGCTTGCAACGTCAGTCTCCTCAGCTGTCACATGGTGTTCACCCTCCTTTGTGTCTTAACAGGTTTTCCCCAACGTCTAATTTTAACCCTTTTTTGACTGGCACTGCCACAGTGCAGTTTAACCTTGCTGCCTAATACTGCCGCAGTGAAAACACAAAATTTACACAAATAAATTCTGGCCCTGCCATGAAAGGCATGACTTGGACTGGCCACTTGTGAGAGTGGAATTTCACCATTGTGTGAAGATTTGCAAGTTTCAGGCACAAAATCTGCAGAATCCGAGTCAGACTTGGGGTCACTGGCACTATCACTATCGAGAGCAAACCATGTGAGGGCTCCATGTTGTGCCGTTTTTGCCAAGAAATTGCAAGTAAACCAGCAAGTCAGGAAGTGACCTTAATGGCAGTGAGACAACAATGCAAACATGGCATGGAATGCTGAAATCTTGGACCAGGACAAGATTTGGGCCGCCAGTCGCTATGAATATGCTCAGAGCACAGTGGTGGGTGCAGTTTGGCCGTTGCAAATATACTCAAAGCCCATTGAGAAAGGGTTAAGACAGGGTACTTAGCCTGTTGGGACGTCTCTGACCACTGCACACTGCTTCAAATTTTGAATATTGTACAATTCTTTTTGGATCGTGGAATCTTGAAAGCATTTCCCAACCTTTTTGTACAGCAGGCATCCATAGAGCAAGTAGATAGGGTTGCAAGCTTAAGGTTGGTTTGATGTGCCTATGCAAGAGCTGCATGAAACAATATGCTGCTGTTTTATTAGCATTATTTACATGTGTTTCAACGAGGAGTTTTTGGTTAAAAGTGAGAAATCATGTTGACTGCTGACTTGTTTTCTGACTGATGAAGGAATGTGAAAAATAATAATTCAAGGATTGAACCTGTCTTGGCATTTGTGGCCTGCGGACACTCATAACTGATTACCACAGGCTGTAAACTCATTCTCAAAGAGAAGTAACAGGGTCAAGGTTTGAAAATTAAAATAAAAAAAGGGGGGGGGGGGGAATTGATAATCAGTAACAATTTAAATACTCCAATGCCCCTGCTACATACAGTTAAAACCCTCGCACATGCATCGCAAAGTCTGACAAAACAGCTACACCTCAAAGTTGGTCACCAAGTTCACATTTACTGCAAGAAAACATGATGATACAACAGTGGATATATATACTGTGTGAAAATGTGTAGTTTCTGTACAGCAGCAATATAACATTCCAAGTCACTTGCCTTGTTCAGCCATGTTTTATTTCACACGTTGATTTACGGGCTAACTACGATAGAAACTTAGCTTTGATCATTCACTGGTGAACACTGCCATGAGAACAGACAGATGACAAGGGGACAATGCAGCTCAAACAAAAGGCAGCATCTCATGTATGGACACAAGTACTTACAGCTATGTACACAACTTACACAAGTCTCAGTCATTAAAAGGGAGAGTGATCTTCCTGTTCAGTTCTGTAGGCAGATGCATGTGATAGCTGACATCATCCCCTATCCAACTTTGCAGCATACACACACACACACACACTGAGCGTTGACACTTCTGCACACACCCCACACACACACACAGAGCGCTGACACTTTTGTGCGCGCACACACACACACACGCACACGCACACACACTGAGCGCTGACACTTCTGCACACACACACACACACACACACACACACACACACAGAGCGCTGAAACTTTTGCACACACACACACACTAACAAAGCACTACTGGTATCAATCCAGCATGTAAAGATGACTAAACGATGCCTAACACCAGTAATACACACACACACACACACACACACACACACACACACAAAAACTCTCTCAAAACTTGAGCTGGAACCCTGTGCCTTGTGCTGAAGCTCCCTTGACCGCTGTGCTCATGTGGAACCCTCCTGCTGTCAGGTTTTCCTCATCATCCTGAAAAATAGACGCACGTGGGATAAAAACCAGATGCTCCTAAAGCAAACCAAAGAACTTCTCTATTCACACAACAACGTAAACACCATCAGGCAGTTCACTTCTTCAGTAAAGCCACATCTCCTGTCTTCTGATAAAGACCTAAGCGTCGTACACCTGGTGACTGCAAAGGCCCCCTTTACCATCTGACAGTTCGCACATTCATATTCTACACAACTCAACTCTACACACCCTTAACATATCAATAACTAGCTGAAATTTGAACGCCATGGTCCAATCACAAACGCACAGGATACACCTGCTGTATGAAAAATTCACTCCGACAAAACATACCATGAGCATAGCGTAGGCTTTCCCTCCTGATGGCGGCTTGGGAGAACTGACGTGCTTGCGGCCAGCTTGCTCGCTGCGTGCTGGCCAGGTCGGGAACATGGACGGATCTACAGGCAGTGGAGATTCCGTGAAGTACTTGTGTTCCAAAGCTGTTTTGGCATCTATACGATGCTTGGGGTCATAGGTTAGAAATCTGCAAAAGGCAAGCGCAGAAACATGTTGGTATGAATATTCAATCACTATACACACACACAGAGTATCACACACACAGTATCACACAAGCACACGCACACATACACACACAAACACCAGACTGTTACCTGTTGAGCAGGCTAAACCCTGTGTCAGTGAGCATGGAGCCGAAGCGGTTCCTCATGGAGTTGTAGGGATAGTTGGTGAAGGTGCACTTCTTCATACCCGGCAGCTCGCTCACGCCCTCCCAGATCTTTTCATTCGGGGTTCCCAGGTCCTGAAAATAAACATAATATAAATATGAATCCAATGCACAAAAACAAACAAAACAAAACAAAACCCCTCAGATTACAAAGGTAGCCAAGCACAACAGCAGCACTATAATATGATGAATACTTATGAATGCATATTTACCTGGTTACAGGTCCGAGACACAGAGAAATTAACAGGGGAACATTAAACATGTGCAAAGCACCAGCACGAAGGTGTTGCACCAGCAATATTTTTTACACTGTAAGTATAACAAATCCATTTTTGCCATCAAAATTTTCATACAAACACAGAGTAATATACACGTGTAGTCCCTGTCCTCACCTTGAAGATTCTGTTCAGCTGATCAATCTCAGACTTCCCTGGCCACAAAGCCTTCAGCGTCAGGAACTCGGCAAAGATGCATCCCACAGACCACATGTCAACTGGGCAAGAGTACTCCTGTTGACAGAAGTACAGTTTTACCTTAGATCGCACAACAAAGTGGACAGAACATGTCAAACTATGTGCCACACTCAATGCGATGAGACCATGCACATTAAATCATGAATTTTAAACTACAGGTTATTGAGTGCATTTGCTTCCTCTGCAAGCTTTTTAAAAAAGTTTTTGGGGAAGTAGGGCGAAGCTGGATGAGCCTCGGACCGTCAGTGCTCCGGTTATGAGTTTGAATTCTGACTAGGAGCCACGTACTGGTGCTGGCTTTTTCCTTGTTGCCCCGTCTTTGTTATCACCCTTAACTCATTCTACCCTGTGCCCGTGTAGACCACGGGCAGCCTTGCCTGCACTGCCAGCCTGCGCCCGAGTTGTACACGTGCGTGAAACTCGTTTCGTGGAACCAGTTCGTTTGCGGTAAAAGCTAACCTAAGTAACAGTCCAAGGGAAGTAACTCGTAGTCTACTTCCTTCCTGTTGGACGCACGTTCAAAATTTTGAATCAGAGCGTTTTTCGGGCGTGTATTTGATGAATTTGTGAGCGCTATGTCCAAACCTCGGCGCCTGACTGCCAAGCAAGTGGCAGATGAGATACTTACAAGGACTCAGATTCAGATTTTGAACCCAAAAATTTGGAAATATCGTCGAATTCAACGTGTTTAGACCTGCATGATGCTACAAGTCATCTTACTCTTAGTCAACACAAACTGTTGTACATAAATCTGCACTTCACATTCTCATACAAACCAAACCAATGCACTAAACAATACCAACATCAAGTATAACATAAAACAAATACTTGTTGGTCAATGTGTAAATTTTGGTGGATGCAGGATATAAACTTTTTGAGTTACGGGCTTTTTAGTGGAGTGACTAAAATTTCTTAGCAGTACAGCTGAGACCCCCCCCAGGCTGGGGAGGCTGCTTAGCCTGTTATGGCGCAGGGTAGAAAGGGTTAAAGAAACAAGTTAAACCCCTTAACAACCACCCAACCAACTTGGAAATTTTTCTTTCAATATCTGGTGGATTAACAATTAACGTGTGAGGGATGTCAAAACAGCCTACCTTGATGCCAAGCAGCAGTTCTGGGGCGCGGTACCACAAGGTGACCACGATCGGCGTGTACTGTTTCAGGGGTGACCCATACTCTCTTGCCAGACCAAAGTCTCCAACCTGGCCAGAACAATCACATGCATCCCATTAGCACCGTGAATACAATGCATACGTGTATACGCGCTGTCCTGGAAAAATATGCTACAAAAATCTAGCGCACTCACGAGAAAGGGCCCAAGAGCCTATCAGATCCATGATAGTTAGTTCTGTTTCCAGGTGATGTCAAAAAAAGTCTTAAAAAGCACTGAATGATATGGCAAATGGCAAGAATAGCCCAGAACAGAGTGCGATGGCGAAGGGTTGTCGATGGCCTATGCTCCACGTGGAGCCAGGGCCCTAAGTAAGTAGATATGGCAAATGAAGACATTCTCTAGCATGTAATCTCACAACTACTGTTCTTTCCCTCTCAGTGCTACACCAAAACCACACAGTCACAATGTTCTACATGTACTGCTGACCTTGAGAATGCCCTTGTGACTAAGCAACAGATTGGAGGTCTTCAGGTCACGGTGAAGGATCCAGTTGTCATGGAGATGAGCCACGGCACGCAGCAGTTGTTTCATCAGCGTCTTTACCTCCCCTGTGAACAAAGCGCATGTTGATGTACACTGCACTTGGGCATGGCTAGTCAAAACAAAAACAGATGAACTCACAAAACAAAGTGCAAATGGACCACAGGCCCTTTCTGTTCGTTTGTACCGTATGTACGCAGACCTGCCTACCCACCAAACATGACATGAGTAGTGCCAAAAACCAAACAAGTAGTTTCCTGGCCACATGAGTAGTCCTAACGTATCCCAACTGAAATGTGCCAGCTTGTACCGGCCCCCGTAGTGTAGTGGTTAGCACTTCGGACCATGGACCGGTAGACCCGGGTTTGAGTCCCAGCCGAGACAAGCGGGATTTTTCCTACCTAGGTCGGCTCCTACCCAGAGCGGGTGTGCTATGGGCCCGATGGGGAGGCTGTTGCCACACAGCCGAGATTCACCCACTTCACGGGTGCGACTTTGGGGGTGCTTCCCTTAGTATGACACGTCGTATGATGTGGATGATTACACGGCTGGCACCGCAGGTGCCGTAGTTCCCGGGCCTGGTTAATGCCGGGATATTTATGACAGGAAGCGTGGAATGCGGCCCTGTCCCGCACTCCCAAACCACATGGACCTCCATAGCATCATCTTACTATCATCCTCATCTCCATCATCATGCATAATAAAAATTGTCCCGGTTTCCGAGTCCCCCGTGGGTTCCACCCATGACCTGGGAGGAACACCACTGGAGCCGGCAAAGAGTTGGGACAGCCAAAAAAAAAAAAATAAATAAAATGTGCCAGCTTGTTGCTTAAGCTACAAATCAGCTAATCTATTCTTTGGCTTGTTTGATTCGACTGGTTACAGTAATACCATAGTATCTCAGTAGGTTTTGTTTTTTTGCTTTTTTTAAAGCCAAATTTCTTTCTACCAGGTATTTATACATCGTTAAACTTTGAATGAGGCTCGTTCAAAAAGCTGGATCGGCGCGAGCAAAAGTTCAGATCGGATCTGACGAAACGCTAACCACTAAATTACGTAGATTTAGGGAAAATAAATTGTGTAGTGGGGCAATTAAATGCGTAGTTGCGTAGTAAGCCCAAAATTACTTAGTTTTCTATGGTCAATGTGTAGTGTAGGCGGGTCTGTGTACGTATTAATTACTGACAATAATGTCAGTGTGTGTGTCACTTCAGCTGATCTGTACTTGGCGTTGGCTTTCGAGTCAAGGTACAGATGTCTTTATTGTCAATTTCAAATTAATTAACTTGAAAGGCAGAAGTCACTCACCGACTAGGAAGGGACTTTTCATGGTCTCCATCAGACTTTTCAGGTCGTGTTCCACGTAGTCCATGACGATGTAGATCTTGTCCATGTTGCTGCCCACCACTATCTCCTGCACACACATCAAGTCCCATTATTCAAAGGTATGTTAAACAATGTTATCGTTGCTTGATATTTTATACACAGCTCATTGAACAATACCTGAAACAGACACCCCCCCCCCCCCCCCCCAAAAAAAAAACAAAAACAAAAAAAAAACAGCAAAAAAAAACCAACAACAAAACCCCAAAACAAAACAAACCAAAAAAAACAAAAACACCACCACCCCACAAAAAAACCCCAAACCAACCCCCCCCCCCCCCCCAAAAAAAAAAACCCCAAAAAACCAAAACAAACAAAAAAAAAAAAATTACCACCCCCGAAATAATAATTATAAAAAAAAGAACCCAACACCAGAAACCAACCCTAACAACAACCCAAAATACAAAAAAACTTAGTAAAAACAGAAATACCACTAGCTTTGCCAAATAAAACTAATTTTATAGTAAAAAGAGCAAGTATCTCTATGCAGTCTTGCCTATAAGTACAACCACTCACCCTGACAGTTACAATGTTGGTGTGCTGGGCTTTCAGCAGCGTGTTGATTTCACGCAGCGAGGTGATCGGGAATCCCTCCTTTTCCTTCTCCATTTTCAGCCGCTTCAGCGCAACGATCTCGTTCGTCTTCTTGTCACGGGCACGGTAGACGACACCAAAAGTACCTTCTTCGATACGATTCAGGCAATGAAACTCCTCCACACTTCGGCAACCCTGTCATGGAACAATGTTACAATAATTACACTTTTTATGAAGAAGTTGTTTGGAAGAACATGCACCTGGTCCTACAGAGTGTGGATAACTCTTATCTTTATTTCACTCTTGCACGCATACTGGACTGAAGCTTAATTAAGAAAGGAATAAGTGCAGAGAAAGGAAGTTTGAGATTTATGTAAATTGCAATGTAACAGCATGTATACAGGTGAGTGCACATTCGCAAAGGACAGGAATTTTCCAGCACATTTCATGTATAAAGTTATGGGTGTGTAGACATCCATCTGTGACATACTGTGCGGGTGGATCTATGAGTGTGTGGGCATCCATGATGAAGGCCATGCACACGTTCCGAGCAATGCAAAGCAAAGGCTACATAATCTACGCTGAGCTCTTTTTTTTTTATTCTTTTTTTTTTTAAATTCTCTTTCTGAAGAGAAATTCACACTTGTGAAAAGTACAAACAGCACACAGCAAACCCCCAAAAAACAAACAAGCAAACAAACAAACAAAACACACACACAAAGAAACAACAACAACAACAACGAAAACCCCCTCTCACATGTCCACATGTTCATTTCAGGTAGAGGACTCAACATAGACACAGCATATGACGTATATGAGACCCATTTACACCCAGTGAAAAAAGAAGAAGAAGAATGCTGAGTTTTTTTCCATTTTACACACTGCTTCACACACTCCTACAAAATGCAAACAAAGACTGTAACTCAGCGTAAGCCTATCAGTTACCTGAATAGCCGGTAGGTAGATGGGTAGCTCCTCTGCCATTTCTATCGGTGACTGGGGCGGGGTGTCCTGAATATATTCACCGTGGCCTCGTTCTGATTCTGGCGTACGGGAGGGACTGCGATCTGCGAGAGCCTTGCCATCTTCATTTTCCTCTTCTTCCTCGGATTCGTTGTCAAACTTGGACTTGAGATGAACTGTTGAGAACACTATCACAAATTATTGCTTTACCTTTAGACAGAACTCAGTCATCATCTGAAAACAAAACCAACCAACTAAAAAAACATTTCAAGATATGAAGAAAAACTAACTTATGATTCACAAATTGAAGGGTTGCTTCTTTTTTATCTTGCATACCTAGTTTTTATACCAAGGTTCTGCAAGAGGGCAACTTAGATCCGTACCTTTGCGTGTGTCCTCCCCATCAGAGCTTTGTTCACGACTACTCGCTGAAGTCTTGCTGCTTTCTGCACACACAAAAAACCCATATGACTTGAAATTTCACACAATGTAGAGGGAACTTTGTTATTAAGTTTACAGAAACTATGCACTCTACACAGAACCATGACCATACAAAATAAATGAATTAACTGCACAGCTGAGACCATGTTCAGGCTTGTAAAAAATAACAGTGTATTGCCTGGGCGCTTTACCCAATTTCTTGAATTAGCTCAAAGCGCTGTGAGCTGAACCCAACATGCACGCTCACATGAATCACATGCATTCTCTCACACACTGGACATGAACACATTACAATCACGTCATGCAAAGGGTCAGCTCAGTTTCAGAATTTGGAACTGCATTCATTTTCAAATTTTGGGAATGAACATTTCCAAAAAGCAGAGGGGAAGGAAGCCGGAGTACCCGAAGAGAACCCCTGATGGTCGGCCCGAATGAATGGTGCCACGTACGAAGATGAAAAATTCTTCACCCCGAGTGGGACTCGAACCTGACCTATCGCATTGGTGGCGAAGTCTCCTAACCACTAGAGCACCGACCACCCCGACCGTAAATGAGGAGAAAAGAAGACTGTACACATTGACAGAAGATTTCTTCAGACTACCGGTAATGGATCAAAATTCAAACCACGCTGCATTATGGTCTGGTATCTGATCCACAACAGCTACAACTTTGACAGTTGTAGTGACTGAAAGCTAAAATGCTGCTTCCAGACTAACCTGACCCAGACTCCTCCTCCGAGGAGCTGCTGCGTGCATCTGGCTCCGGGGTTTTGTTCGCTTCGTCCTCTGAGTGCGCGGCAGCATGGGGAGAAGGGGGTTCCTCCTCGTGATCCTCCTCTTCCTCCTCGTGATCTTCCTCATGGGTCCGCTCCCTCTCCTCCTCAGACGGCATTTCTTCCTCGTGTTCTTCAGCATGGTAATCATCATCAGGAGTGCGTGGGCCTTTAGGCGGAGCTGTTAGAAGAGAGAGGAACACAAACGCTGGTATTTACTTCTGGTGTAAAGTACTTCCAGGGCTTAAAATGCCTCATGATCCAAAAGAAGTAAACGTGTGTACCATTAAGTGAAAAAGTGACAAAGCCACAAACGCGCATCTGCAGAACCGACGAGCTACGTTAGGTGGGGTCCACCCCCCGATGTTTAAAAAAAAACAAACAACTAAAATCTGGAATTTGGTACATTTTGGAATCCACAAAAAGATGGACAATTTCAAGCCCTGTACTTCACGACTAACTGCTGACTGAAACAAGTTTACAGATAAAATCTTGATTTCTTGTTTTTGTGGTGTGACTGGCATAAACATATTTCAAGTGAATCGACCACAAGAAAAAGGGGGATGGGGGTGTGTACAGGTTTCTAGTCCCTCGCACGTAATGTGTTCCCTTAATACCACTGTTATTGGAAACGTGTTCCAGCACACATCCTCATGAGCTGAATGCAGCCGGGTTACTGGTATCAGAGCAGAGCAGAACCAAACCATGCAAACCATGAATACCGTACGAAAACCCAGCAACATCTGTCTGTCCTGACCCCAACAGCTTTCACCTTCACATTTTATCAGACCTTCTGCGAATGGCTGCTCTCCTGTGTGAGGCTAGTTCAAAGGGGGCGGAAATCAGAGACAGTTCCACTATAAGAAAAATCTACGGCAGATTGGCAGGTACACGAGACTATCGAAAGCGACATGGAGACTGACCGGCAATAATAATGAAAAGCCTACCTCGCTGATCACCCTGCTTGCCATCTCTGTCCCTGTCTTGCAAGCGAACATCGCTTCTGTCACGATCGCTTCGCTGGCGACGCTGGTCCTTGTTGCGACTGCGGTCACGATCACCGCGATCTCCACCACGGTCACCTCCGCGATCGCTGCTGCGATCTCCTCTGCTCCCCTTGTCTCTTCTGCCGGGATCTGAAACATACACATCCCACCATATGAAGACACTGTCTGTGTATACAGTATTAGCAGGCATGAGTTTTCCTGCTCCCCCCAAAAGAGGAAAACAGTATGCGTAATATTATATAAAAAAAGACGGAATGGCCGCGACGTCAAATGCTCCTTTTCTTTTTTGGTCATAGGCTGCTTCATGAAGGCTTCTCTCCAGGTTCACCAGCTTTTCACGTGACAAAATTTATAATACGATACTGTATATATTGATAGACAGCACTGGTCCTGTCACAACATGTTTCCCACACAAAAAGCAACCAAAAAACTCGGATTATTAATTTATATCAATGAATAAAATAAAAAATCTGGTATACAGCAGTAAACTAAAGATTAAAGATCTGCGCAAGTGATTTGTGTTTGTATACTTGGGTGGCTGGTAGTGAAAGCTGGCTGGATAAGCAAACCATGCAGATCTTACCTTCTCCTCTTTGCTGCATTCTCCTTTCTTCCTCCTTGCGTCGCTGTTTGTCGGCCCTCTCTCGTTCCTCTCTCAGTCGTCGCTCCCTCTGACGCTCTCGCTCCATCATCTCAAGGCGCTCCCTGACAAAAAAATAAACGAATAGAATAAACTGACACCAACCAACCCCAAAAATAAAATACTAATAATAATTTCACTGTCACCAGCTGCATAGTAACAACACAGGAAGTGCCGGGGCTGATGTCTACAGAGTACATTTCTAATACATTATATGTCACTATGCCTGTCCTCAGCCAGTACCTACATCATATTTTCAACGACGTTTTTGTTAAGTGGTATCAGTATTCTGGGACTGTATTGTGTGAACATAAAAGAGGATACTGTGAGAAATCATCGACGGCCATGCTACATACATAGTGGAGCGGTATTGGTCTGTACTCGTGTTTAAAAAACCAAACACTTTTACTGCTAAAATGTTTGGTAATTTTTTTTTAGTAAAAACTACCCTTAAAAGTTGAGTTTTACAAAAAGGCGCAAGCAACACCACGGAAGACACACCAAACCAGCAGGACATACATGTCGCAACAAACAGCCAAGCAGTTGAAACAAGAAGCACAACCAGGTGCTCAATGCAGACATGATTTGTAACACACGTGTACAGATGCATTGTGCTTACTGAAAACATTTGCACTCCTCATACACAGCACCTACACAGCACACCCAGAAGCACAACAACAAAAAACCCAAACACACAGCGATATGGGGTGGGGGTGGGGGTGGAAGGTGGCATAAGCTATGAGGACCCTTTTAATTCTTTAGGGGAAAAAGTTCTTGGACATTAACAAGTATACATGTACACGGGCATGTCGTGTGCCTTACTGAACACTGGAAAAGAAAAAACGGAGAACAGCAAAAGTTGACAATGACACGCACATGAAATTTACAGACCCACCACATACAAGTTTTACAACAGGGTGGACACATATAAACATGCACTACAGATATCCAACCTCTTCCTCTCAGAACGAGATAACTGCTTCAAGTTAGTACTGCAGAAAAAAAAGAAACAGGGCATACACATGTATGTAAGTGAAGCCAATCAAAACTGCATTCATGTGCAAAAACTCTACAGAAAGACAAGAACTGCAGAAAAAGCAAATTAAAAAGTAAATAAATGAATGAATAAAATTATAAGGGAAAGGAATCTTGCGAGGACTAACTGCACAAAGCAACTAAACTGAAAGTGAAACTTACTTCGATGCAAGCACACTGACACACACCCTCAAAATTGTGCCCACACCATGCTTGAGCAAAACATTCCTGACACTGACAACAGATCCTCCCAAGTTCAACTTTAAATGATATTTTCCGATTTAGCACCAGTGATACACGCTACCTAGTGTACCACCACAGGTGCAACGGACTTACCATGTTAAAAACACTTCATTCCACTGTTATTACCAACTAGCTGTAATTTGTTTCTTCCTGCTAAAGTCTCTGTTTTGCCACAAAGCATGAAATGCCAAAAAGCGGACACATTTTCAAGGTATTCGAACAGAGAATACATACACAGAGTGCCTCTGAGTGTCAACATAGGGCACATCAAGGAAACCCCAACTCCACGTACTAAGGAAATTTAACCAGAGACACACCCATCAATCTCTTGACCATGTTCATAAACTGACATGTACTGTGGCTACTGCAAACTGTGCATAAGCAAAATGAGCAGCAACAAAACAGTCAACCAAGCAGAGAATAAGCTAGCTAAGTTTTTTCATACTGGTCAATTGACCACAATTTTCCCCACTTGGCACCGGGTTCCTGGCAGTTGTTAAAAACCTGAATATGCCGGTCTAGCTGATTCACTAATAATAATAAACTAACTACAGAAGCTGCTGTACATTAGCTATCAATACAAGTTATTTGGGATTATTTGGCATGCTGTGAGCAACAGCTGGAGCACAGGTTGTCAAAGGCCGCATACAATGGACAAGCAGACAGGGTTGGTGCTGGTGCGTGATGCTTTCTGTCACCGTCAAATTTTACATTTACTCAGCTGAAAAGTTTTAACTGTTGCTCATGGCAACTTTTTAACCTTTACGCATCGAGACGCGAACCGGCTCGCGTCACTCTCAACAGCCGTAGGCACCGAGCCGCGAACCGATTCGCGTCATCCTAAACGGCCAGCAGCTGCATGCGCGTCAGCAGGGAAGTAGGTCACTGGCCAAGCTCGCGATGTCAAAGAGTTAAAAGTGGTGAAGACAGGTGTGGAAACTGTTGCTGTTAAAGCATTTACGCCAGTGAGCTTCAATTTCACGCAATGGAACATGGAGGAGCTGACAGCGACTTTTGTGCGCAAGGCTTACAGCGCTAAGCTGGACTGTGTAACACAGAAGCAACATTCACCAGCTCAGAGAAGAAGGGGAGAAAAAAACAGCACATGCACACGAGGTTCCTACTATATTTCTGTTTCTACAAAAGTTACTACAGGTAACTTGTTCTCACCTCTCTTTCTGCGACTCCTTCCTCTTCAACGCCTCTCGGGAGTCCCAGTCTTCACGCGGTGGTTCTTTCGCTCGCTTTCCCTTCTCTTTCTCCTTCTGTCGTTCTCGCACAATCTCACGCGCATCCTTGAAGCCACGGATGCCTCTTTCTTTGGGCTCGGTTTTCTCCACTCTGTGGTGCTCTGTACTGCTTCCTCCATGTCTGTAACCTACAGCATGACAGAAAGAATAGGTTTTTTGGTTTTTTTAAAATTCTTTTTGGGTTAAAAATGTTTTTTTTTTTTACAAACACTTATACAATACAATACACTACGAAACAGACAGCACAGTGCAATACATAATGCTACTATATACATGGTATGGTACATTGCACTATGCTACATTACATTGCATTTCAATACAGTACACTGCACAACACTACACTACACTACACCTCAAAACAGTACACTACACTACTGTTTCGTGCAAAACCTTAAACTACAACGCAATACATTACCCTATCTTGTACTACATTACGTAACTGGCACGAAGGTGTACACCATTACTGTGAGGTATGATACTAGTAAAAAAACATCTAATGTAGAAATTTTATGTTGTGATGTAAAGTAGGCTGGTACACAGTAAACACTGGTATAGAGGTTAACAGAACAAGGTGGGGGTATTCACGGAGAGAGAACAGTGTAAGTGGGGTAACGCTGGCGAGTGGTACAGGGAAGTTAATGTCAGTTGAAGATACCAGATGGCATGCCTGTGATTGGAAAAGCCCGACGTGCTCCTCCGCACCTCTGAAGCCTCCCATGTGCGGTCTTTGAAAATGTTAAGTGGTAAGATTTGGACTGTAAATGTAACAGTAAGCCAGCATGCTGCTGATGCATGGTAACGTATTGTTTACATTGCTGATAAGCTCTTTCTCACTGACATGGTGCAGTGGTAAGCTCCTCGGCCAACAAACAAAAACAGCAGAAGACCTGGAACTGAAAGTGAAATACAGCCGAGGCAAGTGGGAAAATTTATCTGCATGGGCAGGCTTTCATAGAGGTCTGGAGCGGGCTTGCTCTGGGGTTCACGAATTTCCTTCAAGGGATGGAAAATGAATTATACAGACCCACCCCCCACACACACAACTGAGGGATAATCACTGGTTAGTCAAACACACAAGATCTCAAGCACTCAGAGTCTGAAATCTGCCAATGCCAGCAGAACAGGCAGATCTGAGCTCTAGGGAAAAGAAACTTTGACACACGACGATGACAGGTGACTTACGATCTCTTGTGTCTCTGTCCCTCTCCCGACCCTGCCTCTGCTTATCACGGCGACGCTCCGCCTTGTGTTTGTGCTTGTGAGGTTTGTCTCTACGCACCAGGCCAGCCTGAGACTGCGGAGGTTTGATGGTCAGGGCATCTCGCTCTACATCTCCTTCGTCGGAATGAATCTCTATGACATCCCTGGAAAAATGCCACCGACCACTTTGAAAGAAGACAAAAAAAACACATGGTAAAGAAATCAAATAAAAAAGAAAATGAACTCTCAACAAGAAACTGATGACTCTGGCCTGGGTACTTGTAGCTGTACAAATCAATATCAGTAGCAGTACACGTACTAGTACACGTATTGAAATTTGGTACTGGTGCACACACCCACATGTATCCATGCAAAACCCGCTCTTCCTCCCCTTACCCCCAACAAAACATGACTTCCATAGTAGAATGAATGTTGTGTGCATCACTGCTCTGTGAGGTTGGTTGTATAAACCATAAGTATAATCAAAATTTCAAATGTCCAACTCTTTGCTTTGTCAATGTAGGCCTGTCAATCCTGAGACTGCACACTCTTTGATTTTTTACCAGCAATGGCCAAATCTTTGCAATGTCAGATTCTTTCATTCTACAAAAAAAGGTTTAACCCTGGTCCTGCTAAATTGTCTTAATGCTGAAAAAGCCATAGAGGCAGCCCCGCATATTCTGGGCAGAGCATTACCAGGGTTAAAATTATTTGAAATTAAAATTCAAAATTAAGTGCTGATATATAAAATCCATCTTTTCTAAGTTTACATCGTTTACAATATTGAGTTAAAATGCCTATAAAGGGATCAGCAAGGAAAAAATCCACCAAAATCACCTTTCATCTTTATCGTCATCCAGTGTCTCTTGAGAGTGAGGTGAGAGGGACAGGCCGCGCTCCTTGTCATCATCACGTCCTCGACTATACGTGTGCTCTGGACTTGACTTTACCTCCCCTTGCTCGGGGCTGTTGCGACTGCTACTACTTGAATCAGACATCACTGTGCTGATTCACCTGTTTACACACACAACGAAATCCATGCACTTGAATTTGAAATGGAGAGTGGTTGAGAAGGAAAGGAGTTTAAGGAGGGCCGTTAAAGACCGAGAGTGGACTTACGACTCTAACTAGTGTAAGATTCGCTGCCACCAATGAACCAGATTAACTTCATGAAATGATTGTTCTAACTGAGAAACAAGTGTAACTGGGTGCCAGGGGTCCGGTTCATGCAGGCAGGGAGACAAAACACAGAGGTCGCTATCACATGAGTTTATTTGTTGGAAACGCACAACAGGCAGGGTAAAGAGCAAAATGCAGAGTCCAGTGCACTCGCAGCAGGGCTAGGACGGAGACGGTCAAGTGTAGCATAGCTAGCGGCTATTTATGCCCTGTGCAAGGCCCGCAAAGAGAGCAACGAATAGGACACAGAGAGACAAAAAGAACGCTGATGGGCCGCAGCGAAACTTGTGTTTCTTAGCACATGAAAAACTAAGTTTAAGTAACGGGTGTAATAGGACAAGTACAAAGTTCAAACAAACTGCACTGAAAACAGCGTGAAAAATACTTTAAAATGGTATAGGATTAAATTAAAATCTGAGTCAAATACAGGGAATATTCTACAGCCGCTCAAAGAGCTGAAAAACCAGGACAAATGCTTTTGAAAATTTTATGCTAAATTCCACCCGTTAAACATTAACTTTAAGCTAGCGCTAACACCAAAACATGATCATGAAACTACCGCAGTTTACAGGATAACTCTAGGTTAAGCGACTGCGGAGATATTTCAGACTAAATAGAGACAAATGCACACAACTAATTGGCAAATGCACTATTGCGGATACAAAACACTGTACGTTTAAGGACAAACCTCTAGCCACTCTTTCTACCTAGAGGGCTAGAGGGAAGGCGGGACTAAGAACAAACGGGGTAAATTCAGAGAATAGGGGCCTGCGGAGGAAGTGGGGCTGGATTGGACACACCCTCAGGAAGCCAGCATCCAGCACCACACGCCAAGCCCTGACATGGAACCCGCAGGGGAAAAGGAAGAGAGGCCGGCCTCGCAACAGCTGGAGGCGGGACACTGAGGCAGAGCTATGGAAGCAGGGTACCAACTGGACTGGAGTGGCAAGACTAGCCCAGAACAGAGTGCGATGGCGAAGGGTTGTCGATGGCCTATGCTCCACGTGGAGCCAAGGGCCTAAGTAAGTAAGTATGACCCGGTCTCACAATATTTTCCAGTATGTTTACAATTTTTTTTTTACAACATGGCAATATGAGGGGGAAACATTGTCTTCTCTGGACTGTATACAAACAATATCTTTTTTTCCAATGCCCCTAGAGGGTGGGAAATAAATAAAACTTGAACTTGAACCCACACTTAACAACATGATGATGTATGATTCATACCCCAAACTAACTTTACATAATACAGATGTTTGGACAAGGGGGAAAAAGTTTTGCCTACCTGTATTCATAACTGACACCAACTGTCTTTGCAGCCTAACAGGGACTTACATAATGTACTTCTATGTAAGTCCCTGAGCCTACCAATTCCCCCCTCCACTAAAGTTCAAAAGCAGACTTGACAGCTTCTGGGAGCCCCTTCCCACTAAATCTGATCCAATCTCCTAGTCCTATTACCCAACCTCTTAAAAACTTTTTTTATTAGCCCTTTTTTTTTACCTGCCGCTTTTAGCTTTATAGCTTTTTTTTTTTTTAAATCAGATAATTATGTCAGATAGTTCTAGACTGATGAACAAGCCAAAAGCCTACAACATCAAACTTTTCAAGTTCTAGTTCAAGGACATGGCCACTACACGCCGCCATCTTTTCTGTCAGTGCTTGTGATCATTCATGAACAATGCAAAGTGATAAAAGAACGTCGTTCCCTCTCCCATCCCCACCCTTTGACTGTACAGCGCTACGTTATTCTCAAAATTTAGGCTTGGAGATTGCCAAAACTGCACTTGAACCAGCCGACACTGATGTACGGCATGAGACACGTACGACTACGAGCTAGTCTGGGGGTACGAATCTACAGCTGCGTAACCGGAGACACTGCGTGCGGCAAAACAACCTGTCTTATTGAATATTGTCTTCAGATAACCAGTGGACCGAAACTTTCATCGTATCCGTCAATGTTCAATTTCTCAAACTCTGTAAACGGAACCAACCCTCTCAAAATCGGGGGCACTGTGACCAGCGTCTAACAACAACAACAACAACAAAAACGTAAAGACTCTCCACTTAATCTGAGGTCTCTGTTTCGGTCAAGATGATGGTAAAAGTTGAAAATGTCTATCGCGGGTTTTGCAAGGAAGAAAAATTACATACGAGGCACACACAAATACGGGAAGTTCGAATGTTTCACAGTATTGAAAAGACATCCTCACCTGTGTAGACTGCGATTCAAATGATACGTCAAACAAGCGCATTCGTTTTGTTTCGCGATGCACATTGACCGGAAGTCGAACAAAGAACCCACAAGGGAGACAAATGTAGGTAAAAATAGCGGAAAATGTGTACTTTATTCAATATAATTATATTATGCCGTTATTTCACGGGAAGTTCGAATTTTTCACAACGTTCAATAATCGGCCCACATTGTAATGAAAATACATGCTCACCTGTGTAGAATGCGATTTAAACGACACTTCAGCGCGCATTAGGTAACTGACTGACAACACGTCGTTTTATTCGCCGCGTATTGACCGGAAGTCAAGCAAAGAAAGTAACGAAGGGAGACAATTGCAGGTAAAAAGAGTGGATTGGAACAGAAATTTGGTGTTGACTGCAGTCGGAAAATGTGTACACATGTACTTTATTCAATATTATGCCCTTATTTGATTCACAGAAAGAGATGGGGGGGGGGGGGGGGGGGACGACAACTATGAGGTAGACACATACTCGCAAATCCGCTGATGATCAGTTACACTCAACAAATCTGCATACATTACTTTTCATTTGCAGAAAAACTGAAAATATAGATAGATAGATATATCTAGTCTGAGTCATCTGCTCACAGAAGAGAAAAGTTCACCATTTCTAGAAACCTATGCCTCATACGAAGTTTCAGACACAAAAGCCCAAAAGTTGTCCACTTTGGGCTGGTGTACACAGGCAACCTTGTTTGACCTGCCATTTGTTCCAGGCTGGATCACGTTCACAGTTCTTGTTATAGAACTGTACATTTTTTTTCTTCCATTATGAAATGTCTGTATGAGACTGCACATTAACTTGGGGCTTTTTTTGAATGCCACAAACGTTTTTTTGTTTTCACCCAGCTTTGAATTTTACACACTACTTAGCAAAAGGCGAGTGTATATAATGTGTCATTGAAGCAGGCTCTCTCTATCTGCCACACCAACCCACACGCTCAATGCTTCATTCACACAGTCTCCCACACGTGTATTCAGAGACAGCCACGTAAGACTTTTTTTTTTTTATTTCCTCACAATGTACACAAAAACACAGAAAACAAATAATGCCCTTGATTATAGGTTTAAAGTTTGCTGCAGTTGTCAATTTGTTCACAAAAATCTGCTTGATGTAAGCCAAACAGTTGTAAATGCGGTTTTTAACAAATTTGCATTGCAAATATGTCCGAGTAACCTAAGTGAATGATGTCAGAACAAGACATTTTCATGAAAACACCAGAAAGGTTTGTAAACAGTTACACAGGTCAATATTCATTTCAATCAAATCATAATACTGTCAGGAGGGTGGGTGGGAGAGTTTAACGTCCTTTTCCACCACGTATGGGTGATATCAAAGACGGGGCAACAAGAAAAAGGCCAGCACAAATATTTGGCCCCAGCCGGGATTCCAACTCACGACCCGAACATTGAGAGTCCAACACTCTACCATTCGGCTATTCCAGCTCCCATACTGTCAGGGGGAGTTGGGAGGCACACACAGTATATATATTATATGTAAGCACCAACATTAAAACAGCATTCTCCGTTCACAATATCCATATGCACATGACTGACAGAATAGCAGACACATCATACAAGGAACACAGCAAGACACAATGGAATGGCGCGCGCGCACACACACACACACCTAAATGTATGCACATAAAAATAAAAATAAAAAAAGACCATCAGATCATAGAAACTAACAGTAATACACATGTACTAAAATGTTAAATCACATTCCCAACCTATTTTTATCCACTTACAGCAATTTCATGTACATGATTTACTGACAGAATGGCAGACACACAATAGATACGTAGACAGACACGCACGCACACACACACACACAGCGTTACATGCAAACACCAGACAACACACACACATGTATACATTTGCACATACCAAAAATAATGTCTATATATTTTCTCACATATTAACTGTCCCATATTTTTCTCCTGCGATGGCAAAACCAAGTGAGGTAACTGTAGTTCGGACTGTACGTGCCAGCAGAATGGTAGTGCCTGTCATCTGGAGCTGAGGACTGACCAAGCCAACAGGAGGTTCGCAGCCACGCTGACCAAAGCAACCATCACAGAAAACACAAGCCACCTGGAAAATTCTGAAAAAACATTGAATGGATCTGTTTTTAGGTGTTCTTGTGTCCTGCCTACGCTGCCCAATCACACGCAGACAAAGACCATAAAGTGTGCAGATGTCGGCTATGATTTATTCTGCAAGGGCACATATCACCAGACACCAGTCCCATAACCTGGGGTTTAACCAAACCTACATGGTCTCCCTTAGACCACTACGTAAGTTGCTTTGCACACTGTCACTGTTGAAATGATGGATTCTTGCTTTAACATTTCATTGTTGTTGATGTAAAAACAGCATCAAAATGTTACTGTAAAAACAGCACTAAACATGACTAGTGTTAGTCGTAAAGACAGGACCAACCAGTGTTAGTCGTAAAGACAGGACCAACCAGTGTTAGTAGTAAAGCTAGTCTCCTATGTGCGACCTATCAGTGTGCACCAGTTATTGAACAAGTAGTTATAGAAGTACGTGAAAGGAAAGCTTTTCAACTGAGTTGCGGAACTTCTCATGACTGTACACAGTGGAGACAAAATGCCCGAACAATCAGAAGGTTTTTACCCTTGCTCCGAATCACAAAATCAGTTTTTAGGTAATTTACAAACACCAGAAATGGCTGCAATAGTGCAAAACACAACACTGCCATTTCCTAAATACTTCTGTAGATTCCAAGCCACTACATTATTACCTCTGAAATGAATACAGAATAGTTATGAAAACCCGGAATTTCCAAGCATGTACATTACCTGACTTTGTGCTGACACTAGTGTCAGGCTTCGCTGCCTCTATACCGTAGCTCAGCACATCTTCCTCATCATCAGACACTTCAGGGCAATGTCTATACAGTGGCGAGAACTGAGAGAACGCTGCTCTTGGTGGGATCTGCTGCAACCTGTCTTTCTTATCAAGACTCAGGAACGAGAGGCTTGGAGTTGTGCTGTCGCATTCCACGTCACCTAATTTAGTTTCACTCAGTCTAGTCGAGTCAGGTGCCTCTCTTTCATCATCGGCACCATCCACCACAGAACTGTCTCGCCACAGTGATTTGCTGCTTGGTTGTTCATGGGTACTTAGTTCTGTCTTTTCAGGCATAGGTTGTTTCAGGAGCAATGACCCCGAGGATGAGCTGTGGCCAAAAAGACTTGGGGCTTGGCCAAAACTTTCCTTGTCTGAAAAACAAAATCAAATCAAATAACACTAGTGATGTCACTCTTTCGAAAAGCCTGTCATACCTGTTCAAGATGAGGACATCTTGGGTCAATATTTTGCAATTAAAGTTAACTCGCTTTTCAAACCACACTGTGTTTTAGAAACGCCCTCAACTCAAAACAGAAGAGTCCAACATCATCAATTTAAAAAAAAAAAAAAAAAAAAAATATTTCAGAAGTATTATTGCATCAGTTTTGCCACTTACCATTACATCCATGATCCATGTACCAGCAGCTAATGAGAGTAAAATATTCAAAAGCCATAAGCGCTTACAGTTCTCAACCCTAATGATAGTCTCATCTAAAATCCCATCCCTATATTGAGAGGGGAAAGAGAAGATGCTTTCAGACAGGTGGCCATTATGCACCAGGCCAAACTTTCAGAATCACATAATTATACCTCTGTGAATACTGTTAGATTTTCCCTGATGCTTGAAGTTGAAGTTAGAGGTATCCTTTGAGTAGCTGTGCTGTGTAAACATGCTGTGAGGACGTGATTCCTGGGCCAGGAAAATATTGTAGTGTCCACCTGGCTGCATCTTCCCATGCTGAGCACTTGAAAACATCTGCTGGCTCTTGGGATGAAAGTTGTAGATCTTGCCATTGCCTAAACAACACAAAAATTCAAAAGAATGAAATTTCACACAGAAATTACATACTGAAGAACCTTGGGTTACAGACCAGTCATAGCTTCTGGGTCATGTAGTGACAACTACGCTAAATATAGTAGAAAATCTTTGCCCCGTTAAAAATTTGTGTGGAGAGTAAAAACTGGCAATCTGGTGCTTTCTGTTGGCTTTGTAAACAAGTTTCATGCCAGGTAATAGTAAAATTAGGGAAATATGAGGCTGGCTTGTGGACTATTTGTATTCATGCGCGGGTGGCACAGGAGCCAGCAGACGAATGAGGGGGTATGTGATCGCTGCCAACATTGCAAAAAAATGGGATAATGGAATTTGTTGAAATTTACTCTACACATGAGTCTATGGCTGCCTTATTTTTGTGATTTTTTTGTTGGTGAATTTTAACGCATTTCTAGGGTGTCATCTGCAACCTTATGTGTAAGAGGAATATATACTATAATATAGCGTTTTCCTCGAAAAATGCATCTATGGTATGTAGCGTTCACATGACTGCACTGTCCATCACTTGACCATGTGTCTTCCCTACGTTGCTCTAGTTACCCCTTGCACTCAGGCAGCTCAGTTCCATCGCACATTTTCTCACAGAAGATGTTTCCAAGCAGACGGCTTGGTCTCAGATCAAGTCTAGACTGGATATTTCCCACAGCTGCCACCACGTGTTGCTCTCTAGCTAACATGCGTCTCACCGCTCTCAGTCTCAAACTTCAAAATATTCCCACACATGGGTCGCCACCATGCCAGATATTTATTTGTCCTCAAAAGTGTGTACCCCAAAAACGGGGTCTACAACTTCCGCCCCAGGGGTGCGTCGTCTGCTAGCACTGCATGTACACTAACATGACAGTTACCATAGTTCTGTCATGTCTGGGATGGTGGCACATCCGTTGAACCATGCCCAAAAGAGCCAAAACAATGTAGCGAGACTCATTATGAAGAAACCAAAACATGAGCATGTCCTGATAAAAAAACAGAAGGTAGGTTGGAAGAGCTGAGATGACTGTACCTGCATTGTTAGAGAACTTGACATGGCTAAGCCTTGCAGGGGAGATCAGTGGACGAGGGAAGGCAACTCCAGCACTCAATCCTGCAGAGGCAGAGGTGAAGGTGCACTGGCCAAAGACGGATGAGCTTGCACTTCCTGTTGCAGTGCTGTAGCCTGTTGATCAAAAGCAGGGGTGCACACACACACACACACACACACACACACACACACACACACACACACACACACACACACACACACACACACTTCTAAAGACATTGGAGACTGCTGGAGGACAAGCAATAAAACTGTCCACACACAAAATCAAACATTTCTACTTTGTACAATTTTGTTGTTGTTGTGTACTTCTGCCCAAAACAAAAAGTAAACATGACTGTCTGAAATTTCTTTGCACATTTTCCTTAAAAAATATTCAGATTTCATGTCATATCATGTATGGTCTAAAACAACTTCAATCCCAGCTGGACATAAACACGTACGGAACAATGTTTTTGTTTTTCTGCACAATACCTGATTCACTAGGTGGACGACCAATCCAGAATCCGTTCAGATCATTTCCGAGTGTATCAAGCTCGGATTTCAGCATCTGGCCGTCACGACCTGATTGTGAGGAACCTTCAGCTGGTGCCTCGTTCATATTCCACCGGGGATTGGTAATATTCTTGGTCTTAGCCAAACTATCACTGCTACCCCCGTCTGGGACCAAACGTCGACGACAGCTGGTACTGACTGACGACACAGCTTCAGAAACTGCCTCGCTGTGGGCGCTTGATGTATTACCATCCAAGGACAACCTGTGAATAATAGCACACAAAAAAAAAACTTTTAAAACTTTTCCCCACAAAATCTGTACAGTCAGAATAACCTTAACCTTGAAAGTAGGAATAGAATTTGGGTTCTTAACAACGCCCAACACAAAATTTAACCGAAATTTGTTTGACATGATTTGAGAGATTCCATTTTTGCAAAACACAAAATAAGAACAACAAAAAGACACAGAGAACCCATGCTCACCTTTTAATAACTGGTGTGGTAGCATTAGTCTGGTGTCGGCCTGTCAGTGTCAGCGACACACTCATTTCCAAGACAACCAACAAAACAGCCATCACCAAATGTAAGCAGAAATCCGCAGCATGCAGAGGCAAGACAAACTCTTTGCTGCCAGGCATCGATGAGAGTACTGCAGTCAGCCATGTAAGAATGTGGACAACATCACGAAGGAGCAGTCTGTGAAGGAAACAGAGCAGAAAATCTGTATTAGTACTATTACAGTTTTCAATTACAGAAAATTGTTCCTCTTAGATTTTCAATAACAGGGCCCGCATAGTAAAAGTCAGGGTTAATGAGTTTACCACCGGGTTAGAGTCTAACTTCAACTAAACTAGAGTTTAGCTCTAGGGTTACATTTTCTGTTGTTTTTTGTTCAGGAAGTGGGCTCATTCCAGCAAGGCCTATGCCGTTGTAAAAGGATTTTTATCTTTTTTCCTTCTCTTCCTTTTCATTTAATTTTGTTTTGGGGTTTCTTGTGTCTTAGTCTGGGTTAGAACTGTAGCAGTGGGTTAAATTAACCTCGAGTTTTACATACGGGCCCAGCCCTTTTCAACAAAAAACTTGATGAGGCTTCCATTTGACTTTCTCACATAGAACCTGAATATCACATCAGTAATTTTTTTCCCGCCCTCAGGACAGCAAATGCTGCAAACTTTCCTAACCTGTCTTTTCCCAGCAGCACTTTGGACATCATACACACGGCCAGGCCGCACACAGATGGCGCCACTGGGACAATGTTATCCTGGAGCCACTGACATAGTACCCCCTCCCAGAACTTGCCGAGCTCTGGTAATACGCGACACAGCTCTGTGAAAAGCAACACCACAGCACACAGAAAAGTGACGACCGAGGATAGCTGCAGGACAAGTTTAGCATCATTCCTTCTTGGCTGTGCAGCAACAGCAGAGGTTCCGACATCCTGCAGGAAAACGGAAGAAGCTGTTAAAAATCCAGGTCAAAGGTACAGGTGGCTGTACGACAGTTTGCCATTCACTACTCTGACATACAAGTAACAACCGAGGAAACATTTCTGTAGTAACCAATTATGCTTACAGAATTTACCACTGTATAGATACAGGGGTTATGAAAGCTGAAAAATCTTCCTAGTCCTTTGGACTAGCAAGATTTAAAACCAACTAGCACGAAACCATTTCCACTAGCCCAAAAATACATTTTGTCAAATACAGACCTATTCGTAAATAAAAAAAGAATCACAACACTTTGATAACTGTTATGAACACGTGGTCGCCATGAAGGGTTTCTCGATTCCTGGGATGCGCACGCGCGGTGCGCTTCGCGGAGAAACCACTCTGCACTCACTGAGGTTTTTACGGACAGTTGTAGTGAGTGGCTCGCGCTAAAAATAGTTACTCTCACCCCAGTGTCACAACAGAAACAGAGAGAGAGAGAGAGAGAGGCTCGCTGACAGTACCTTGTGCATTCAGCTCTGTGAAAATAGAGCAAGCATTGCCTCGTAATCTCAACTAGTTCAGCGGGCCAGTGGTAAAACAATTTTAGTCCGACGGTATTCAGTATTTTCACTAGTCTGTGGGATGTCGGACGAGTCTTTTCATAATCCCTGAAGACAAGGATGAGCTATACAGCAGAACTCATTCTGTTTAGCATCCAATCCAGTGACCTAATCCTATACATGTACTCCAATGTCATGCATGCAGACATACCTCACTGCAGGATTTTTCTGGCGACAGAGACTTGTCTGTCACAGCACTGCTGTTATGTTTCTCCAGTGTGCTGTCTACACGCCGCAATTCCTCCTGCACTCTCGACTCACAGGCTAAGCACAGAGCATAAACACTTTCCAGGTGGCGCTGGTAAAAAGCGATCTCTTCATCATAGGCAGCCTGCAAAATAGAAGTGCAGAAAGCAAGGGCCTAGAGCGACGTTTGACATCAGACATAAAATCCAAAACTAGATTTTTTTGTTTGTTTTTATCCTGCTGTTTTTTTAACTGTTTTATTTCTGCAGGGGCGACGGAAACCGGGGGGGGGGGGGGGGGGGGGGTGGGGGGGCAGCTGCCCCCGCCCCCCCCCTGTACCCAAGCAGGGGGGGCAAGACCCCCCCCCCCCCCCCTTCCCCCTCCCTCCCCCCCCCCCTGGAAAATCAGGTGACTATGGCCAAGAGGGGGGGCAAAGCCATGGTCTTACCCCCCCCCCACCCCCTCTTCCTGCTCTCTCCCTCATTCCACCCAATAGAGAACTCAGTTTAGCCGTTGCATGAAATATCAAAACGTCTGTGCAGCATCTGAACCCCCCCCCCCCCCCCCCCCCTGCTTTTCACTTTCTCCGGGCAATGTCCTTCCTTTCACTGGCTCTGGCGCCCCCCCCCCCCCCCCCCCCCCCCCCCCCCCCCCCCCCCCTGAGATTCTGCCCCCCCTCCCCCCAACATCTTCCGGCGCCCCTGTTCTGTTCAGGAAAAATGTCTCCTGTTTAAATTCTACAGTCAAACCTGTGTAAGGCGGTCACCCAAGGGACTGGACCAAACTGACCGCCTTAGACAGGTGGCCGGGTTGTCCAGGAAGGCATGTCAACAGCTAGCATGTCACCCAATGAATACTCTAGCGGTGCACGTGTTACGAGCTGACAATAGGGCTCGCCTACAGCTCTCTATACACTTGAAAATACGTGTTTGGGGTCCTTTTTATTATTTTTTTTATTACACACCGTTTGATTTCAAACAAACAGATCAGCAGGTGATTGACTGACGATGCAACAAAGCAACAACAAGCTTCCTGCTGACAGCGGATTCACGCACATTAACACGTCGTCGTCTTAATCGGAAGCAATAGAAATGACAAACAGGGTGACAACACCTTTATGTATTCGTACACCTTGGAATTTGATCAGTTTACAAACACAAAGCTGACTGCTTCCTACAGACCTCGTACCGATTGCAAAGCAATCAAAAGGACGCCACTAACGGCCACCCCCTCGACCCCACCAATCCCCCGGCTATTCACTCGGAGGGGGAGGCGCGTGTCAGTGAAACACGGCGTAGCTAATCCTGGATTGTCAAGCAGTTAGGCAGTCTGTCTTATCAGTTGAGAACACAGCAGGGGCCCGAAGGCGGTCACTACACAACAAAGTGACTGTCTTGTACAGTGTGAAAGGTCATTTGGGACTGCCAAAATAGGTGGCACGACCGCGTTAGACAGTGACCTGGTTATACAGTGCATATATAGAGGGAAAACACTCGGGGAACCTCTGGGGTGACCGAGTTAGACAGTGGCATGGCTTATACAGGTGACCGCCATGGCAGGTTCGACTGTATATCATTATGCACTTTTGTGATGTTCAGGGCAAAAAATCCCGACATTGAAAACAGGAAAAGGACATTTAATATTTTGTCCAGTCAGTGGCCTCATGAATACATGTGAGCTCTACTGACACTATAACAAAGCCATGAAACATTAGATTATAAAGTACCTCATTAAGGGGTTCAAAAGCTGCCAGCTGCTTGACCTTGAGAAGCTGATTACGTTGACAGGATGGACAGAGAAATTCTCCCCGTGTCAGGAACTCACTAGGTTGGCAGCGGACTGGGTGGTTGATGTCCTCCGTGAACTGTGCGGGCACTGGTTTGTTAAAGTCTCCATCCTGAGAAAGACACCAACCAACTCACCATCAGTGCAATAGGAACAGTAAAGTAAAACCTGGCATGTTATTCAAGCTTAATAATATTAGCTAACAAAGAAGCAGATCTGTCTCCTGCTCTGTATATATGTGTGTGTGTGTGTGGGGGGGGGGGGGGGGTGCAGTGGGGACGGAAGAGGAAAAAAATTAAATAAGACAACATACTGCTGTGAAGCCATTGTACTGTTCACAGTTTGGACAGTCCCAGCAGTTCTTGTTCCCGTAGGGAACCTGAGCATCCCGAGAACAGAACCAGCAGTTCACGCGCACTGGAAACAGGGGCCTGAAAGTGAAAGCGAAGTGCAAGTTCTAGTGGTAGCTTTCTTCCATCAAAGTAAAATAATGAAATAATGGTGATGAAAAACACTTAAAAATTATTGGGCCTTTTTTAAAATAAAAAATGACTATTACTGAGACTATGTACTAAACCCTTCGCCAAACTGACCCCCAACGTTAAACTTCATGATTTTGACTTCTAACCCCAAAACCTCATTGAACCTATACATGTATTACTAACCCTAAACCTTCGCACTATAGTTGGTTTTTGTTTTCAGCTGTTTTCGGTAATTAGTACTAGTAGGATCCGGATTGCTGTATACAGGTTTCGCGTTTCGGTATAGAGCAACCCAGCTGGCACAGCGGGCGTCCAGGTTACAAATAAACAAAGTGAAATTGTATTGCGCAAGGGTGGAAGCCTGCAGCACATGATGAAGCTGGGTTTCGATGCATATAATATGGCCTTGCATCCCTGCAGATCGTTGCTGATGCGCTTACCAGTTTTGGACGATGATCTAAGTTAAAAGGGGTGGGCAGGTTACGCTGCCATCAACATTTGATTAGTGTACAAAATGAAAGAGACAAGACCAACAAACGTTGCGATTAGATACGAGATCAATACCTTATCTTCCAGTACAAAAAGCAACAGCCGGCGATGAAAACTGCAGCCGCAAGGAGACCAACAATGATCGTCTCCATCTCTCTGCCGGCAAATGGCGCGCCACACATGGGCCGCAAAACGGAACCATAACGATTTACTTCCCTTGATATGCGCATGCACAGTTGATTAGCAACGATGACAACAAAGATGGCGGGCTAAGACGCTTATCTTTTTGTAGAAGTTTTGTTCCAAGCAAAAGATCGCAGGATGACACTAAATCCGCTTGCGTTCCCTAAGGGGGTGAAACTTGTGTGTGAACTTTGTCAGAAACCAGCATTTGTGCAATGTACTCAGTGCAGAGTGACTTATTATTGGTAAACCACGCACTCGTCTCACCCTTCCGCTCTCTCTCTCTCTCTCTCTCTCTCTCTGTGGATCTCAGCAGTTTCACTCATTCTTTTTTTTTTTTTAATTATTATTATCTATTTGTATTTCCATTATCATCTTATTTTTTTCTTGTAAATGTGGTATTAGAGCATGGCGTGCGTGAGCGCGCATATGTGTGTGTGTGTGTGTGTGTGTGTGTGTGTGTGTGTGTGTGTGTGTGTGTGTGTGTGTGTAAAAGACAGAGACAGATATACTCTCTTTCCATAACACTGTTGTTTAATAATGACAGCTGTGTTGAGCATCAGAGGGCAGACTGGCTGGGAATCCACGAGAAGATATGCTCGAGCCTGATGATACTTCGCCAGCCAGTCCCGTTCTTGCCATCAGAGGAAGAACGCCAGAAAAGAGAAGATGAAATGAGGATGGAAAGGGTGAGTCAGGACAGAGAAAATGTCCTCTTCATTTAAGGCCGTCCTACACATGACAAGCGGCAAATTGCCGCCCTTCGACATTCCCCCCACAAGTTTGTCTGCCGCAACGCCGCTGCTTCCACACGCATAAACCTCCACACCACAAGTCGGCTGATTGACCTTTTGTGTGATCCTTTCAACCCCATATTTGGAAGGGGCCTCGCGCGATTTCGCCCGGCCATGGTCGCGAGTGAATCCGAGTCAGATTCAGCTGAAAATGTGGATGAAAGTCCGGAGGAGGAATTAGCTGTTGCAGCAGCTGCTGTTATTTTGTTGCAAAACAGGAAGAAACAGCGGATCTGGGCGAGAGCGTGGATCTTGCAGCGAGATTCGCTTTGCGCATACGGCACACTTGTGTGGTCTTTGACGCCATTTTTTTTTATTCGTCCGCGTGACCACTACGCGGCGTGCGATTGGCCATCCTGGGGGGGGGGCTCCCTGGGTGCCTCTCGCACTTGCCAGGCGCAAGCCAAGAAAATAGAGAGCCGTTCTATCCGAAACTTGCCGCGGCAAGCCGTGGGCAGCAAGACTGTACATCTTGCTTGTACAATTGCCGTCGACTTGCCGGGGCTGCAAACCCGCTTTTGCCGGGCAAACTTGCCACGTGTAGAACGGCCCTTAGATTGCCTGTGGACACTTAGGAGTTATCAGTAAGACGAAGATCACAATATGTGTGCTGAGAGGCACAAATCCAACCCCACAAAATATAACTAATTTTGCAGTATATCAGAGCACAGTCATTATAGTGAAGGAAACCAGTGCAATTTTAGCCTGTTTGAAATGCATCCATCTTGATAGCTGTTTCTCCTCTGTCTCAGAGTCACATGGTCAACCTGACGCGTACCACAGGCCAAAAGCTTCTGTTTGAGGGAAAGCATGAGCAGGCTGTGCCAGCCGCCATGCAGTCTCTGCGTTTTGCTATTGATGTGTATGGCATCGCCAGCATTGAGCTGGTTCCATCTTACCTCATCCTCGGCGAAGCCAGTATTGGTAAGTCTGTGTGTCATTTGAGGATGTGTAGGGTTCAGTTCAAGGCACTTTGAGCTAAGCAGTTTGGTTAAATTATTAAATTATTATAACTGCAACCAGAATCCATATTTTGTTTTCTTTCTATTAAATGCCTAGATGACATCGGGTATAATGTTTTGAGTGCCAAATTACCCCCCCCCCCCCTCCAAAAAAAAATAAATAAATAAATAAATAAATAAAAAATTTTAAAAATAAATAAAATAAAATAAAAGAAAATAACAACATAAAAAGAAACCTCCCCCCAACACACACACACACACACACACACACACACACACACACACACACACACACACACACACACACACACACACACACACACAAACAAAAACAAGCAAACAAACAAACAAAACAACAAACAAACAAACAAACTGACAGTAAACCTACTGATTTCAAGCCCTATTACTATGTTTAGTTTTGATAGGTTTACTTCAAGTTTATGTTGCTTTGCTGCTTTACAGGGCTTGGCAGACTGTCACAGGCAGAGGAATACCTGGCTCAGGCTGAATGGACCGTGCTGAAAACACCTGACGTGTCGAACGCCATGCAGTCTCGACTACACAGAAACCTTGGGCTGTTGCACGCGGCAAAAGGCGATTTCCCAGAGGCCCTGCGCCATCTTGCTGATGATGTAAGCCGGGTGTTGCTGAAAAAACTGCATAGGAATAATTGTTGGTGTTTTTCTAAATAGGTATCATAAGGGCAGTTCCATTAGCCTAATGGCATGTAGGCGTGTTTTGGGGAGCTGAATGGGTTTATCCGCCAGCAGAAGCTGTGGTGGATGGTATCTGCGCTGCTGCTGCTGCTGCTGCTCTGTGTGTGTGTGTGTGTGTGTGTGTGTGTGTGTGTGTGTGTGTGTGTGTGTGTGTGTGTGTGTGACTTAGACGTAACATGATACTATGCTGATTTAGTTATGTGTGCTCTGATTGTTGGCGGACGTTGAGTCTGTGCCGAAGCGTCATGGTAACCTGATTATGTCCAAACTGAAGTGTTCTCTTTTGCATAGTATTGTGTGAAGAATAAGAGAACAAAGTCCTGTTGATGTGTGTGTGTGTGTGTGTGTAATTGCGTGTGTGTGTGTGTGTAATACAGGAGGTTGGAGGTGATGTTAGGGGGACAATGCTAGTGGCAAATTACTGTCTCAGGCAGTATCATTGCACTTGGTATTTTCCTTTCAGATTTACAATGCATCTGAAGCATATGGGCCAGACGATATCCGAACATCCGGAGGCTACTTCCACATGGCAAATGTCTTTTTCCGCCAGGGCCGGCGCGATGTGGCTGACTCTCTCTACAGACAGGTGAGCTCACTTGCAAATATGTGTGTGTGTGTGTGTGTGAACAATTTGTTGATTCAATGATTTGAGTCACAGTATACATTTGAAATTTGTAGTGATGCAAGTACATGTATTTGCATATGTATCAGGCGCGTAGGAAGATGCTGAGAGGAAGGGGGGCCCACTAAGTCGGGTGAGCCATACGGACGGGGTGAAGAAGGTGTGTGTGTGTGTGTGTGTGTGTGTGTGTGTGTGTGTGCCTGACTGCCAAGGATTGTGTCCTGCAACAGCAGACCAGGGGGGCTCCACCACTGGTGCCCCCCCCCCCCCCCCCCCCTTATCAAAAGCAAGGGGGGCCCAAAGATATTCGGGCCCCCCTTCCAAAAATCGAACAGGGCACTGGGCCCCCAGGGCCCCTGTGGTTCCTACGCCCCTGTGTATTGCAGCTGTCAGCAATGGAATTGTCAATGACACAGTGATGCCTATTCATTTTGAAATGCCAAGTCACTTTTATAATTCCAGAGCAAGGGAAGAAAGCACCTGCTAATGATGTGCACGTTTGTACTGTTATCACAGGTGACGGATATATGGCACGTTCATCTGGATCGTATTGTCAAGTCTCGCACCCGCACACCACCCACACCACGCGGCGTTGGTCCTGGTGCTGTGGAACCTCAACAGGAGGAGGAGGAAGGCCTAGGTTTGTACTGTGTGTGTGTGTGTGTGTGTGTGTGTGTTGTGAGAGAGATGATGATGATGATGATGATGAACTTTATTTATCAACGGTAAAAGTTTTGACAGAAATTCACCAGTTTGCAAACGTGCCGTTGCTAATACTACAGAGAGAGAGAAGTTTGTAGTGTGCATATATGTGTGTGTGAGAAAGCAACAGAGATAAAATCAAGAATTAGAAAACTATAAACGGTAGAGGTAGTTAACGTAAAACAGTTTCATACCTGCCGTTGCTAATTCTAGGACAGAGAGAGAGAGAGAGCTGCAAGACTTAGTGAAGTTCCTATAAATATCATAGTGTCTGCTGGTTTCATGAATGGTAAAAAAAGTTGGCCTTTTTTTCTTTAAAAAAAAAAAAAAAAAATCTTTGACACATGTACCACAATGTTCACAGATGAGGCACAGGAGGCCGAGGCCATTCAAGTGCTGAATTCCATCTGTGACATGCGCGAACACCAAACCAACCGCAAACCCCAGGATTTGGCGACAGTCTGTCATGCACTGGCTATGCTGTACTTTGTACTGCGCGACATCAAGAAGGTTTGAGACTGAGGGGTGGGGAAGTGTGTGTGCGTGTACATGTGTGTGTGTGTGTGTGTGTGGTGTAAAAAGAAATAAAAAAGATTTTCACTGCCCACAGTGAAATGTGTCACACATGTGAAGGAGTGTGTGTGTGTGTGTGTGTGTGTGTGTGTGTGTGTGTGTGCTACGCTGTTGAATATGCTGGTGGGTACCAGAATGGGGGGGGGGGGGGGGGGGGGGGGAGTTATTCCAGGTCTCAAGACATGCTATGCTTTACATATGGCGTTGCAGGTGCTCTCAATCACCCTATAATCCGGAACTTGTTGCTTGCTGATTTTGCCAAACTGGTAAATTTAAAGTTTGAAAGTTCTCATGCTGGAAATCCGGAGTGTTCTGGGAAATTGGCATCCCTGAAAATGTTGATCTTATGGTTTCACTCCCTTGAACCCACACAGCAAATCTTCATAATACATGTATGTTGTACTGAATGACCAGAAGTTCAAATCCACACTGAATAGATGTATCACCTTGTTTCTCTTTGCAGGCCAAGGAGTTTGGGCGTAAAGCTGTGGTCGCCAGCGACAACAACCCTGATGAGAACTTTTCTCGTAACATCGTGGAGTTCATGAAAGTGTGTGAAAATGTCAAGTAATGGGCACAGGACAAGCAAGATATACTGACACCGATTACAGCCAGCAAGTGGACAGCAAGTGAATTGTGTCATGTTACTCACCACTTTGGACAGAACTTGTATATTTGGGAATTTGTTTCATGTCGTCTTCATGACATGAGTTCAGAAGCAGGTTGTGCTGATTTTGGGCTGGTTGGTTCTCCGTGAACTTTTTGAGTGCATGTACATATAAAGAGATGCGAATAAACTTTTGTTTTACATTTTGTTAATATGTTTTGACTCTTGCTTTTAGCATACTGTCACAGAGTGAAGACATTATGATACACCATGTAACACAACAAACATAAGACCTCTGTTGTAGACACAAACAAGTTTATTCTCCCTCACACTATGGACATTTTGCTATGAAGGAAGGGAGTGGGGGGAAACATATGGAAGGTGCTACACCTTGACGTCTCGCTAAGTGAAACCAAACGGTCACAATTTTACCAATATCACATGCTGGTAAACTTGAGTAGACACATCACACAACATGCTAACAGCTGTTCTAATACAGACCACTACATCATATGCTAACCCTGTTCTTTCACTACATATTGAATTACTGGTTCTTGACGGTCACATCTAAAAGAATGGAAAAGACAATATGATACACTAATCAACTGTAAAGTTTCAGTACTGATGTCGGTAATTGATACATGAAGAATGCCCAGGGTGTTTGAAAACCAGATTAATTTAAATGCACTGATGTGTACTTTTGGAGTGAGAAGTAAATGATGGAACTAAAAAAAAAAAAAAAAAAAAATCTTAAAAATTACATTTGCAGTGGTGGTGTTCCAATAGGTGAAACTGTAGAAACTGGAACACTTTCATAATGGCAGAGGCAAAGTTCTACACATTGTACCAATACCAGCCTCAAGAAACTCACAATTCTAATCTAATGCACAAAACTGCTTGTCCAGTACTGTTGTGTGTATGGAATCAGGTGCACCAAGACGATAAAAGAGGAGCTGTCATTTACAAAGCAAGTGAGGTGCAGAAATTCGACCTCTGGCAGCAACAGCGTGGAATGCTTTTATCAAACACATACAACTCCCGAACAATCACATAAAATGAAGAAATGATTCAGAGCAGACGTAAACCTACGAAAGAGAAGAACAAAATGTCCGGGCCAAACATCCAGCAACAGCCTGAATTTGTAAGTTTAGCCCAAGCACATACAGCTGATGGAACACACAGAATCCTACACAGCCAGTGTTCAACATAATGATAATCTCAAGTTTGTTTCCCGCTTTTTCACAGTGTATGCAAAGAATATAAAAAAGACAAAACTGGTGATAAATGAAGAGCAAAATGGTACAGGTCGTGCATACTATGTGCACAAAAATACCATCCACAGAATAACTGAACATCAAAGAATAAATACAAGATATGAATGTATAAGATACGCCTAGGCATGGTTACATGTCATATTGCAATCATCGTCGTTTATGCAGGGAACAATCTTTTCTTATTATACCATAAAATAAATCTCCGTAATAGTGCAAATCACCAATAATGAGTATAACAAAGACATAAACACTGCAATGTGGAACATCACCGTAGCAAAATGAAGTCTCTACAGGCTGCGACAGGGGTACCATTCAAGCTATGGCGCTTCTACAAATTAACAATTTCATATGATACTTGAATTCATCAAAAGAACGAGATGCTACATGATGAACAACAGAACAAGTCACAACACTCACCATGTTGAAGATACTCGGCAATCACTGTTGTCAATCTAAATTCCTATGATGAGTGATTTGGAACAAAAGGACCCGCTAACAATAATTGCTGGCAAATCTAAAGCTAGACGCATTTGTACGATGTCTGCTGTCAAAGACACACCAACATTTGAGAAGTGCACACAGATGATTTTCAAAAAACACCACACTTTACATCAGTTGCTACTTCTTGCTACCAATACACACATCCTTGATAACAACCATCCACGATGAAAAAATGAAAAAAAAAAAAAAAAAAAAAAAAACACCCAAAACTTGTAGCGTTTCAAAAGAAACTGAAAGGGACTTAAAATCTACAAGGGTCTGTCTTTGAATGCGTATTGCATCTACACTGTATAGATCTACTAAGCATCAGACTCCACATTAACTGCTCATCTACCCTTCATCAATGTTTGAAAGTCTGCTGACGCAGAAGATATAATCCTCACACTGACTAGCGTTTCTCCTGGAGACGATGTTCTCTGAGAACACATGGATCAGCCAACAACTTCCACCGCCAGTGAATGCAACCATTTCTCATGAACAGCACAGGTAAAAAGCATTTGATCGCTGCGATACAGCTGAATAACACGAACCAACCACCTCTGTAGGACTATCACGTCCATAGCAACCATAACTAATGGAATTTTGGCAAACTCCATTTGTAAGATGGCGCAGGAAAAGTCTACAATACACATTACTTTGCGATATTCTCAAAATGCAGTTATCCCCAAACCTCATGAACTTGAAATGTGTGGCCTGTCCCTGCTCTTTCAAGTTCAACAGCAAAGACGCGGCCTTGCAGACAATTCCTTTCTTTTAACCCTGTTGTCACAGCCCTGCCCATGAAAACAAATATATGTCTTTCCTCACGCATATGGCAATGGAAACTCCTCTCATTCTGTATGGAAACAGTTACATTCACTGAGGTGAACAGATGCCCGCTTCTCGTACAAGTAAATGTCAAAGCCTTTTCCAGGAGACGAGCACGCACGCTTGATTGCCGTGGAATGATGGTCCATGCTGATCAACATCTCGTCTCGTACAGTCCGCTGCGACCGATGTATCGAACCCACTTGATGACGTCGTGGTCACTGTAGTTCATCTTGGATTCGAACACCTTCAGGTAGCGTACCTTGAATCCTGATGGTGCAAATGGCACCTACAGGGCAAAACAAATAATAATTATGTATGTACACATATGTATGTACCATGCTTTTATTTTAAACTTACCCATAGATGCAGAATCCCCTCACTTACTACAGCTTTGGTACACTTGCACCTGATCCTGTTTTTGGTTTTGACAGCCAACAGAGAAACAACATCCTGCCTGCTTGTGGTTCAACAAAACCAAGTCAAGGGACACTACTCTGCTTGGGAAAAGCGTTTTCTTCAAGAGCCAATCACAGCCGCCCAATAGTAATTCCAACGACCAATCAGCAATTATTATCTATTGACTTGGTTCAACCAAACCCATTGTTTTTACAATTTTGTCAGTGACTACACATGCTTTACAAGTCATGAATAGGAAAACCTTTAACAAGGGCACATAATTCTCTGACGTTTCCAATTCCGGTCAACGCATGTTTTTTCTTTCAGTTTTTAAGTCTGAAAATCATGCGTCACAATAACAGACAGCCTCAAAATCTCTGCATAATCCACACATGTGTGAGTAATAAGGAACACTGCACAGTATCTTGTAGCCAAGAAACGACTACAATATACTTGGCATTGTGCAAAGCAGCTTGCATCTCACCTCGAAGTTCATGGAGATAGGTGGTCGTGTCCACTTTTTCTTGTCGTTGGTGGCCAGCAGTTCAATTTCCGCACTCAGCTGGCATTCCTTCATTCCTCCCATGCGCTTGATCCTGTTCACAAAAGAAAACACAGAAATGATCCTCTACTAAAGAAAGGCAGTTGCAAAATGGACTCTCTAACCAGATGTGTATGTGCTCCCACAGAAAACCGACATACTGTGGTGAAGAGCGCACGGGACAGGCTGCTTGTCTCGGGTGGCTGGGGGGACCACTTTATCCCACCACTGCGCATGACCACTGATGCGCAGTGGTCAGTGCCCTACTTGCAGCTGTCTCTTTTGGCCTGTGGACAGCGTACTGTACGGACGTACCGCTCCCAGCGGGCCTGGGGAGCACGTGGTATGGGGATGCCGACTAGCGGCAGGGTTGGGCAGGTACTGTACGGGGTTGGGTTAGTAGGTAGCTGTGTTCTGGGTACTGTACCTATACCGAGTGTGACTGTTTGTGTACTGGCCTGACCTGTGTTGTAGAGTAAACCTGTTGTATCTGTAACCATGTGTTCCGAGTTGCATGTTTCACGTGTGTGTCAATTTCACTACAATACCACGTACATGGGCTTCTCTTTTTGTGTTTCACTTTATTTGTTTATTTTTGTAAAAGCTAGGGGGGTTTCATGCCTCTTGGGTAAGTGAAATATACTTACTTCCAGACAATGGCATTCTCGCTGGCCTTGTATTTAGCCTTGCCCTTCATGCAAATCACCTGCACGCCACTTGTATTCAGGGGAGTTGGGATTCGCACCTGTTGAAAACGGAACATATACTCAGCATATCCGTATACAACACAGACAAAAGAAAGAAAGAAAAAAGAAAAACAACAACAAAAACAATGCCTAAAAAACCCAACCCCAAAACCCCTTCTAATTTTAAAACAGCGGAACTGATCCTCTTATAAAGTCAGAAATTTAAATCCCACCACAAGTCCAAAATCAAAACTGGAACATTACATACTGTTCATTCAAAGACAGATCTGTCACTTGTGATAAATAAACCAGATCTTCTGACTGTTCAGTGCCTTTCTTTCATTACTCATACTCAGCCTCACAACTAGGACTAGGAACTTCCCCACCAGTAAAACCGATCTAAACTGACCTCCACTTTCTGTGCAAGAAGCGATGGTTTGAAGTTGGACTTCACTACCACTTTCACTTCCATCTTCTGGCGCCCGACCTCGCGAACCAGGGGGATCACACGGAACGGCAGGCTGATGTCTTTGGTTGTTCGATATCTGCCATGAAACAAATATATAATTATATGTATAAAAGTTTAGCAAACTTCTGTCTTCTTGTTAAAAACTGTGTGCATCTGAAATGGAAAAGCTGCACTGGACTCATCTGTGTTGGCAAAAATGTAAAAAGAAAGAAAGAAAAAAATAGAGGAAAATAATATCCTTTATTACATACTTTCAGGAGTGAGACATGCTGCTGGCACCTGTCCAGAACTGGTCTATGGTGTATATATGTATTATTTATTCAATATTGCAATTTCTCCAAGGGAGGCAGCCTAAATTGTCCAAAAAGGAATTAGAAAAGTCAAAAGAGGGAGACTACTGAAACTAAAAGTGCACTGATTTCATCATACGTGTTTTCCCTTGTGAAATGGGCTGTGAGAGAGAGAGAGGCAGGCACACACACAGAAACAGACAAACAAACAAACCACACCTCATGAGTTCAAATTCACCATCAGGGGGAATGAAGCTGATGCTGTGTTCTGTCTCAAACTTGCTAAGCTTCACACACTGGTGGAACTGACAGTCGTCAATAGCGATGGATGTCTTGCTCCCACTGCAAAAATCCATACACTTACAAGTCATGATGCTAACACAACAGAAATATAAGATGTCAGTTAAATAAGAAGGAAAAGAACCTTCATGAATCAATCAAGTTCTTTCATTTCTTTTGGGACCTTCAAGTGAGCCGCATGTGTGTGTGTGTGTGTGTGTGTGTGTGTGTGTGTGTGTGTGTGTGTAGAATGGAGGGTGGTGGGACACACAGAAAGCATGTCAATGGGACCAACAAAACACCATCACACTTCAGCTAAACCGTTCACTATTTCAGTAATATCACACTTCTGAAAGCACCTACAAGGGTGATCACTGCATCATACCTGCTGCCACTGACGCGACTGCTGTCGTCCAGACTGCTCTTCCCCTTGCTCTCCATCAACACCTTGTCGTTGATGCCAAACTTGCACTCTGGCATGCCGCTCAGGTAACTTTTCATCACGATGCGGCCTGCTACATGGGCACTCAGTACCTGACCTGCAAAGCAGACAGACACAATGTTAAACATCTGACACAGTCGAATACTATAATATTAGTTATACTGATAATGACCGAGTATTGTGCAGGTGCTTCACCAAATTTCTTGTCACCTCTGTGTTGTCCCAGTCACTGTCACAATAGTTTGTTCCCCACTGGCCAGGGCTTTTTTGTTCTTGCGATGGACTCGCTGCTATCTTTACCTCTCATACCGATACAGTGTGGTGACACTGTGTTTAGGTCGATCTGCAGTGTAATTCTTATCACTGGTTTTAAATCTTGCGGGACCGGTTCTGACACAGGTTGTTGAGTGACAGTGTGGGGTAGTCGCTGATGGGACCGGTTTTCAAAATTCCTAGCGCGATCACTGTTATTCTGAACTGACCCTCCGTAGCGTGTCCTTAAAGCCCAGTTTGTGAACAAATGCGTATGAGCGTGCTCGATTCAATTCACGGTGCTTTCAGCATGTGAATGAGCGTGCTCGATTCAATTCACGGTGCTTTCAGCCAATCAACTAAGAAAAGGCCTACTTTGATGCAGAGTTACACTATGTGCAGGTGACTGACTACACATAACGGACAGCCTCTCACCCTGTGGTGACATCAAGAGATTGACAGACTCAAGGACATCCAGGAAGAGCTCATTGCGACGATACTTGATTCCCTCACGACGCCAGCCAATCTGACCCGTTACTTGGGAGGTAATCTGAGCAGTCTCCTCCTTTGACTGCAAACAAAAATATCAAGCAGTCAGCAATTGCTCCGTCTACACATGACTTCCTGCCACTGCAGGTAAAACATTTTATCCCCCCCCCCCCCCCCAAAAAAAAAGAAGAAAAGTGCACTAAAGGAACCAGATTTTTTTTTCTTTAAACTTACCTGACAGAATAATATAACTTAGACAACTACAGACCTAGGAAAAACCACATCATTTTCCCCAACTGTCTTCATGACAAAAATACAAGTACATGATACTACATACCTGAGACTTGACGCCTTGTTGCGTTATAAATGTTTTCAATATACCCGTGTCAGTGTTCTGAGGGTAGCCAAAGTCAAGGATCTCTGAAATCATAAAAGTGTACAATGTACACAGTGTTTCTCTGATGGCAGTAATGCCACACATGTAACAGAGATTGGTTTTTTTTTTTTTTTTTTTAACAGGATTATTAAACCAAAAAGAGGCAATGAAAGCACACTTCTTTTAATCTACAAACCTTTTGCTATAGTGCTGGTATATCAAATTCAATTCCAACTCATTACCAAAAATAAAAAGATGAAGCTTTCGACTCCTACTCCTTTACTGTTTTTCTCACGTTTAGGCAGGCTAGTGGACTACAGCATGAAACAATCTTAATCATGAGCAAGACACAATTGATATACTGATCTGCTGTTCCCCAAATTCCATTTAAAGTAAAACTCTCTTGTCTTGAAAAAAAAGTCTGAAGTTCACAACTGACCGTCCAGAATTTCATAAATCAAGACGAAGTTGTTCTTGATGTTGTCCTCAGAAATTTTTCCGAAGTACGCCTGCATGACCTCCACCATCTTGTGCAGAAACTCAAATACCATGGCCGCATTGACATTTTGCTTTGTCACTGCTGCCACCCAGATGTTGGAGCGCTTGATGTGGAAGAAACTGGTGCGTGCAATGTTTGTCACGGGTGAGCGAACCTGCTGTCGGGCGTGGATGACATTTACACGAAATGCGTCCACAGCATTACGTCTGAAAAAACATGAATGTTCAATGTCATTTTTTTCCTTTTAAAGATGATTATTAAAATTGGAAATAAGAAACTAAACTGATTATTTATTTTAAACTTTCAGTATAGTACTGAAAAATATAATGGAGGAGGTGGGGGTGGGTGAGGAGAGAAGAATCTCTAAACATTTTGAAATATATGCTCCCGGGGGAAAGGGGAGGGGGGGGGGGGTTGCCAGAAATTCATGTTGCCTGTCTAGGCCCTTTGTAGTAAAACACTGAATTCTATTTCCTAGTTCTACTGCAAAGCACTACGAAAACAAAGCGGTTTTTTTCCAGTAAAACCTGAACACCATGGTTATTACTCACCCAATATCATCCCTGAAGACACGTGAGATGAGGACCTCACCCTTGTGATTGTACATGAAAAGTCCCCCAATCATCTTGGATAGTTTTCCCTCTTTATCTTTTCACTGAAAAAGAATGTGCATGCAACAATTTTACACATCTCTCTGAAATACGGCCAGGGCATCATATCCACGGCAGCTATAAAGTATAATACTAATAGCTAAGATACAGATATAATTTATATAGATCTAAATTCTAACAGTAACACTAACAGGACAAATGACCAGGCTGCTTTCACTGTTTTAAAAGCAGAAGTGCATGATATGACCACCACCAGACACCGTCTCTGTAATCGATTCTCTTGCTATGTAAAATTATGACATGACATCATAAGGTCTTTGACAACGGTGTGACTTTCAACTTTTCATCAAAAGTCAACCTACTGAGCTAAACCTGTGTACACTGACGGCATCTTCATTAGTTCATCACTTCATGAGTCAGACTTCTTGCTACTGAATGCTGACGTGAACATCGTAGTTTATGATATATACGCAAGCAACTTTGACAAAAAGTCACGGCTTGCAGTTCCCCTCACACAAATAATTCTGAACTGGTCCTGCGTATACTTTCACACAACGCAACTTGTAAAATACTCGCACTGGTCGCAGACGACCCTCCCCATAATGAATGTGACAGTGGACACCGCGGTGCGACGAGAAATCACTGTCAACCACTGTGCCTTCAGATAAGAGAAGGAGAATGCAGGCGAGCTTTACCGGAAGAAAGAGAAAATGCAAAGACAAGCGGCACCAGACAGCACTAAGCTGAGTCAATTTTTGTCGTGCAACAACTTACCGGTGAAAGGGGTGTATCCAACATCTTCCCAATCGCCTCCAATTTAATGCCGGAAGTAACTATAGAGTGGATTGGAATTGGGTCTGTATAATGAAAGTTAATTCCTTTGACAGCAGACACAAAGTACACTTCTTGTCACAATAAACCATACCTATGTAGCTCCGAAAGTAGTTACTTTGATTCCTCTGCTTTTAGTCTTTGAAACTGATCACCGTGAAACAGCACAATGTCCTCACTGTCCGAAGTCCAGACCGGCATTATGATTTTCATAATAAAGTAATTTCTCTTCACCCAAAAAGGTGCGGTTGATTTTGCATTGGAATTGCTGTTTCACAAGGGAAGACTGTCAACAAAAACTCCCTTTTCAAAATTTTATCTTTTATTTCCAATCATCGACGGAAACCACGTGATCTCGTGCGGCCTTTCTCGCGACGAACTTCAGCATGGCTCCCGTAAGTCAATTTGACTGTGCACAAATTTTGTCAATTAAAGCCGTTAGAAGGTCCCGTTTTACAATAGTGGCTGTGTGTAAGATCTTTAGTAACCATTGTATCAGAAAATATCACCAGTTGGCCGCAGCAGTCGCTGAGTATAGAAAATAATTGGATTACATTATGTATGTGTCGATCCTAAGGTACACCACTACACGTGCTGCTCTGAGCCACGTGCTCATCGCGGGCAGCACTGGAACTAGTAGTAACAATAGTAACTGGTGAATTTGCCATTAATCATGACTTCTTATTTCTAGGTGAAACAAGGCAAGCGACCTGGCAAGCAGTCGGGCAAGGCTGGCAAGGGCAAGAAGAAGAAGACCACCCTTCGCTTCATGATTGACTGCACCCACCCAGTTGAAGATGGCATCATGGATGTTGCTAACTTTGTAAGTCTGAAGAATTGCCGATCCGGGCAGAAATAAATTTTAGCCTCACCCCAGAACCAACAAAGTGTTGGTACGTAATTTTTAAAAAAATCTCTATTATCATTTATATTGATCTGATGTACACATGCAAATTTGTGAAGTGACACCGTGATTAAAAGAGACTTATGCAGTTACTACTAAAGATTGCATGACTAGGGCCACCTTCCCTAGTCTGATTAGGGTTACCTTCCCTAATCGCTGACGGCGCCCCAAATGCGCCTTCTGTTTGTCTGCAGGAAAAGTACCTCCATGAGCGCATCAAGGTTGAGGGCAAGACCAACAACTTTGGAAATGTTGTCTCCCTAGAACGCAACAAGAACAAGATCACACTTACTTCCGAGGTTGCCTTCTCCAAAAGGTGAGCTGCTTGATGGTCATTAGGCTGACTTTGTAGCCGCTCCTATCTCCGCAATCCTGTCCACATTTTGTCACATTTTCTGATAAGCATGCATTTTGTTGGTCTGACTGAGCAGGTGATGCGCCTCAGAATGCCTCTTACTTGCTAAAGGTAAATAAAGTTTGAGAATGGAATGATCCACAAAATAAAGGATAAACATGGTATCCTGAACTGTGCATTGTGTGCAAGACTGCATTATCCAGAAATTACAAGCATTTGAGTAGTTGTACACTTTCTGTGGCGTTTCACTTTTTGTCTCTGCCCTCTTAAAGCTAAATTTCCTTTTGACAAATTTCTCCACATCGCTCTCTTTGACAACCCCCTCGTGTCAACGAAAAAGCTGCTCATATTATTTTACCTTTGATTGGTATGTGACGTGAATTATTGCAATGTGTAATTTATTTTCAGGTATCTTAAGTACTTGACAAAGAAGTACCTGAAAAAGAACAACCTGAGAGATTGGCTGCGAGTGGTGGCGAGCTCCAAGGAGGCATTTGAACTGCGCTACTTCCAGATCAACCAGGATGAGGAGGAGGAAGAAGGGGACGAGTGAACTGTTGATCTGTACAAATGAAACGCTGTTGTTTTTTATGAATAAACCAGTGTTGCAGTAGTTTCCTGTTGCCTGTTTTATGTGTGTGGGTGAGGTGGCAGTGGTTCAGTGTCGTTTTGTCGGTCCTACTAATTACCGAAAACAACGAAACGACCGAAAACAACTCTTAATACGGATAGAACGCGGTTCAAACATAGAAATAACAACACACAAACATGATTAAAGATGAAAAAAGTGGCCTTAAAAAAAGCTAAAAGGAAAAAAAAAGGTGATATTGCAGAAAATAACCAGTCCAGACCAGAGTCGCTTCCCTTGGGAGACGTTCATTTCGTCGTGTTCTCTTGGAGTTTAATGCCTCTTTTTCACCTTTAATCATGTTTGTGTGTTGTTATTTCTATGTTTTAACTGCGTTCTACGCGTATTAAGAGTTGTTTTCGGTAATTAGTAGGACCCTCGTTTTGTGAGTGTCTGTATGTACGGTTTTTGTTGGACTTTTTTTATCAAGTACACAACCATGCAGTGCTTGCACATTTCCAGACTATTTGACACGCAAACATGTATACATAAATGGATTTGGTTGCCACAACTGCTGTGGTGTGGAATTTTAGGTGTGTGCTTCTATGTGTGGATGGTGATGTCCTGGATGCACGTGGTGCATACCAAACTACAAGAAAGCCACAAATTCATTCATTCTCATTGATTTTAAAACATGCACCTGTCTTATGCACCATGCCTAGGGCAGCAGTCAACTGAGTTGCTCTATTCCGTATGGTATGTGATGGGATTAAAGGATTTTACATTATTGTTGGCTGTCATCGGATGTGACCCTGGTAAGTGCTCGGTAAGTTTTATTTAAATGCTCCCCCCCCTTTTTTTTAAATTAGACTAAAATCTGTGCAATTTTGTGTATTTTGGCACAATTTTGAGTGTTTCAGAGGAGGAAACTTTTGAAGGAAAGGTTTCAGAATTGGCCTAAAATCTGTGCAATTTGGTGTGTGACATGATTTCCAGTGCTTCAGAAGATGAGACACTTTTTTTGGGGGGGGGGGGGGGGGGGGGTTGTAGTCAAAGGTTGAAGACTTTAAGTCCTGGCATATATGGGCTATGTTATGCAGTATTCTTCGGATGAGGTCGTTTTGGGCGAGTGTCGCAGAGCCATCGAGGACGCCTCGGTGTATGAATCTACCCTCGTGAACTACTTTTTACTGTGGAAAAGAAACAGCAGTACAAAGAGACGTAAATACCACAATAAAAGCTTGTCATAAAAATGATATTTTAAAAGTGAATTAAAACATCGGAACACTTACTTGAAACTGAAGGTGGTACTAGATATCAACGCGCATGTATTCGCTTCCGGTCCTTGGGGTAAAATGGCCAACGAGGAAGTTCTGTAAACTTGTAAACATCGGAAGATGGGTTGAAACTTTTTGCAAAGTTCGAATAAGTTTTATTTGTACAATTCTTGAGACTCTGCATGTGATATACTCGACTCAGGGTACGTAAGTTAAAATGTTTGTGGCACTGATCACCAGAAAACTGTAAAGTGTTTAGCGAAAAGCGAAAGTAAGTTTCGCTTGGTTGACGCTAAAGTACGTTGTGTGGCAGTTGATCTTCCTGTTGTCTGATGATATTTCGACAGTTCTGATCGGCATTTGCTTGTGAGATTTGTTTTGTAGGTATGTCAGTACCACAACGAATTAGTTATTTGCTATGTAGGGTACTGGTTCAGAGGCCTTGCTGGGAAGGTTTTTTCTCTCTCTCTCTCTCTCTCTCTCATTTTGCAAATCGCGCATCGACCAGCTTAACTGTTTACCAGTGGGCCCTCATAATTTCGCCAGACACTGCTGTACTTCACCAGATACAGCTGTCACAGTTTCGTGTGTGTGTGTGTGTGTGTGTGTGTGTGTGTGTGTGTGTGTGTGTGTGTGTGTGAGAGAGAGAGCTTAGGAAACATTTTGGCACAGGTAATGCAGGAGTTAGGAGCGGATCATGTTATTTTCAAGCAGTTGGCTGGTAAATATTATTACCCATTAAGAAAAAAATTTAAAACAAACAAAAGCATCAAAAGTAAACAGACTACCCACCTGTGTGCCCTGATTTTGATAACAGGCAGTTTATACCCTCTTTTTTTAATGTGTTTGCAGAAGAAGACACAACATACACCATGCCTGCCCCGGTGCAGCTGCCAGACATCTCTGTGGAGGTGGACGAGGCGGGGCAGCTGAGTGTGGATTTCTTGCTCCCCAGTGGCGTCCTTGTGCCCATGCGCATTGACTTCTTTGCTTCACTCGACCTCATTAAAAAAGTTAGAGAAAGTGCAAATAAATGACAGTATATTTGTGGATGTGAAATATCTCATCAGATTTGCACTCTGTTGTATTCTAGTGTGATCTAATCAATTCAATTCAATTCAAAATACTTTATTGTCTGTTTAAGAGAGACTCTAAAAAACAGAAAATCTTCTTTGGACTCACCTGATGCTACTTGTTACTTGAATTCGGAATGGGTGTAGTAGTGTATATTTTAATTGCTATCCTGTACTTTTTTTTACTATCCTGTATTATTGGGTTTGTTTGTTTGTTTTTTTTTTGTTGTTTTTTTTTTTCCTGTGTTAGAAATCCCTCCTGTTCCATATTTCTTTGCTAAAGACTACAGTTTTACTTTCAGCACTATGATGTCTTTCTCTCTTAAGCCCCCTCGCCCCACCCCTCCATTCCCGCCCCTTGTCCTCTTTTAGTAACGTCAAATTCATTTTACATTTTCTTTGTTTACAGTCACTGTGGAGAGAAGTTGAAAAATACCCCCTGCATAGTAAACTAAAAACTGAAGATTCCTACTGCTTCATGTTCGTCAACAAGCTTGGAGAAAAGGTAATATAGAATAGTTAACTCATTGCCTCTTACTGAAATCATACCAGCGTACTTCGTTGTACTGTTTGGCATACCAATTTACCCTGGTCGCAGTTGACCGGGGACTCCCTTACCATTACCATGCTTGCCCCATCACGGTCTAGGGGAAGCAACTGTTTCTTTGAGGTCTCACTCAGTCATAGAACAGTGTTTTTTGTCTAAAACTAGTAAAAGTTCAGAATTTTCTGAAAATTGGCTGAAAGGTAAACCAGATAAGGCAAGTTCATGAACAGTTGTGTTTTTTGTTCTATATTTATTACTTATTATTCACACCCCAAAACTTGGCAAAACTTCGCAATTAAAAAAAAAAAGAAAAAAAAGGGGGAAATATTTAGTCATTTATGTTTCTGTGCCCACAGGAGGAGATTCTGGATGAAAGCCAAAACTTGAATGATGTCCGTCCATTTTGGGCCGTGCTCAAGCTCATCGAGAAGAAGGGAGATAAAAATTCAAAAACACTGGAGCGGAGCGTTAACAATTTGATTGGAAAGGGTAAGGGTTGCTGGGAAAAGACACATTTGTCGTCACAGCTATTTGTTGAATACACAGCTTAAACAAAGAAAGTTTTGTTTTTTTGGTTTTTTTTGTGTTTTTTTCCACAAGGTGGTCAGATGGGGGATGCTGAGATCCACAAGTGCCAAAATTTGGTCTCCAAAACACTGTAGTTGAAATCAGATGTTTGTTTCTGATTGCTTTTTTTTTTGTTTTCGTTTATTTTCAGGGCCTCAGAAACTGGATTCTTTTCAGCCTGCAGAGATAGACTTTTTCCGCAGAAGGATCAGTGAAATGTGCCATGAGATCACCACGGCACGCAGAGGACAGGTAATTTTGTGCTTTGTCATAGTTTGTGTGTGTATGTGTGTGCTGTATGTGTGTGTTTGTAAACTTGCATTGTCTCATTATATAGTCATGCCAAATACAATTGTTACCTTGATGCACAAATAAACAGGTGAGAAACTGAGTGGTTTTCATTGTAAACTTGACAGAGTTTCCCCACAGCGTGCGGGTTTGTTGGTGAATTAGTGTTTTTGACACTTTAACTTCATGATCTACATGTCAAGGAGTAATTCTGTTTCAGACAGCGATTGAGAAGTTCCAGTGGCGACATCCAGTTCGCTTGAGGGGCTCCCCACAAATTCCAAAACAGCTTGAGAGTCGACTGACAGATGGCTGCATCGTCATTGATGTTGGTATTCAGGAAACCCAGGTAAGTTTGTTTCTTTTGATGTTGTTTTTCAGGTGTCATTACTGTCAAGGGGTATTCTTTTGTTGTTTGAAATTCCATTCCTACCAAGCTAAACAACTGCAAAAATTGAAGCAGAAATTGAAGAGACAAGAAAGTTGGAGTTTGAATTTTTGTGTCATTTGCTATACAGTATGTTCTTTAGCTGAAGTCACTTTTTTTTTACCTAGGATATCTCAGTGGAAACATACCAGGCGTATTTATGCAGGAGAATGATGACGAGAACCTGGTGCACGAAGAAGTGTACCTTGGGGGGGGGGGGGGGGGGGGGGGGGGTATGGTGGGCACAACTTAAACTTTTGATAAACCAGATATCACAGGTTTATAATTTTTAAAAAAAGTGTCAGATGGTACCTTGGTACCTCTGACACACAAAAAACCCCCTCCACCCACCCCCAACACACACTGCAACCCCTAAACACACACACAACCACACACGCGTATATGCCCAACCCATTCAAAAAAGGTGTGAGGGGGTAGCAAAATACACACTGACCAGTGGTATTATGATTATTTTTCTTTCTTTCTTTCTTTCTTTCTTTCTTTTTGTCTAATCAGACAGGGCTTATTGTTGTTGCAGATTTGCACCAAGCTGAAACTAAGTGCACACCTTGAGCCCTTGGTAGCCGTGGAAATGCTGCTTGCCAGGCGATCTTCTGTCACAAGTGAGGTGCAGGGAAACAAGGACGACTACATCCTCAAAGTCTTCGGCTTGGATGAGTTCATCTACGGCCCCTACCCCCTCATACAGTTCAAGGTGAATGTGTGGGAGAATGTGTTACACGTGCACACACACACACACACACACACACACGTCACCCCCCCCCCCCCCCCCCCCCCCAATTCTTCTGTTTGTGTGTCAGTCTTGCTGACACTACAGCACGAATCACTGAATAGGTTGTGTGCATGAAGTTTATATTGCGGAAATCATTCTCTAGACCACCTTGGTAAGGGGCAGAAGGTCAGGTGGTTGTACCATCACAGTATAAGTTTGTACCATCGCAGTACAAATAACTGTGCGATCTCTTTATTTTTATCTTCTTTTTTTTTCACTGCTACAGTGATCATTTTTTGTAGGAAATCTATGGGTGAAATGGCCCACTGTGACCAACTTATATGGGCCATTTCCAAATTTTATGGGTCATTCTAAAACGGAACCAAACAGATGAAAACGGTGACGCGCACACAACTTTTTGTGTATGAAAAGCGCTCCAAAACGAGGCTCTGGGGTAGACGAACGATTGCTTCTGATTGGGCAGACCAGACCACCTGATTGTAGTCTCATCCAATGAGATTTTACGTAACAATAGCTGTCGCTGAGTAGCAGACGAATTTTGTTGGGGAGTCTTCAGACTGTGAGCGCACAGCACTCTGTGTTGAAACTTTTAAAGTTACAACGATGCGCCGATCGGCGCGCAGCTTAAGATTTTCATGGGTCATTTTTTTAATTATGCGCCAATGGCGCAAGGCGCGGACATAAAATGATCACTGCTGCTATATTATCCTTTGTGGGAAGTTTGGGTTGCTTCTTCCTGGGGGAAGCATGTCACTGTGGTGCTGCGTCACCCAGTACCTGTCCTACTTTCTGGACATTTTGAAAAATCTGGCGGAGCGTGGTGCAAGGGACATTTTTATTTTATCCATCAGAATCTTTGGGAAGAAAGAGAGTTATGAGTCGGGGTTTGTAGTGAAAGGAGAGGAGAAAATTTGTAATGCTGTTCATGTGAAATGCGTACCCAAAATGTTTTGCATTATTTTCACGGAATTATTGTCACTGTTTTGTTGCAGTATGTGTACCAGTGTCTTGTCAAGAACACAGCCCCTCAGTTCTGGCTTGTCCCAAAGAACACACTTGCAGGTACAGTTACAGTTTTCCTAAAATGAGCAAAGGAAACACAAGCACAGACATGTACTTGTCTCACCATTCATACCTACAGTAATGTAGTACAATGTTTATATGAAGGCAACTTACCTTAGAATGAACAACTCCTGAAGTCCCCCCTCCACCAAAAAAAACACCCAACAAAAAACAAACACGAAAATATAAACAACAATAAAAGCCAGAAAAAGACTAACAGCAACCAAAAAAACAAACCCCAAAACAACATAGTATAATACACGTACCAGTAAAAATGGAGTATTTTGTTCTGTGCATATATTTTCAGACATGGCACCAGTGGTACCACCACGTCGGCCCACTATGATTATTCCATCACCAGGACCTTCACCGTCAGAGGTGGTGAAGGAACCCGACCAGTGTGTGTGGAACATGCAACAGAAATTCACTCTCTCTGTCACAGGTCTCAGCAAGGTGCAGCTCTCAGACAATATCAAGGTATGAAAATTAAGTGTTTTTTTGGGGGGTTTTTTTTTTGGGGGGGGGGGGGGGGGGGGGGGGGGGGGGGGGGGGGGGGGGTTCGGCGGGCATAGAGTGAAGAAGCTAGTGAGACCAGAAATATTATGAAATACACGTACAGAAGTGCTACAATGTGAGAATTACCAAGGTCATAAAAAGGTTTTTATGTGTGTGTGAGATTTTAGTGCACGTTAAGACTCCTATGTCGAAGTGTGAAAACTCCCAGATCTGTCCAACGATGTATGCGGGGAGAGTGTTCTGCATGGGAAACATGTTGAAAAACCATCGCTTTTTCTATACTGTTGCATATAGCGCAGGACTTCACATCCGCGTTAGACATATGTCATAGACCGATGTATTTTTGAAATGTCCAAGTATTTCCTGTCATTCACGTTGTTGTTGTTGTTTCTTATCTAGGACGAATGTCCTATGCTTTTTTTTTCTCGGTCAGCCAGCAGTTCTCATGGACGTGAATCTCTGAAAGCGGCTAAAACCAAGTGCACAGGCCGAATGAAATGTGTTTAATCAATTATACATGTATAAACGTGAACACTTTCTTATATAAAGTGAACAAGGGATCAGCATTTCTGTTTAGTCAATTAACAGTCTTTAAACTGTCTTTCGTATTTGCAGATGAAGGTGTTCGTGGGACTGTATCACGGGAGGGATTCACTCTGTGATGTAAAAGAGACAGATGAACTCTCTGTGCAAGATGGCGGCTGCAATGTCAAGGCCGACATAACCTTCTCCATTTCCGTGTGTGACATCCCGCGCTGCTGTCGGCTGTGCTTCACTTTGGGAGCAGCCGCCTCAGTGAAGAAGAAAAATGCCAAAGTAAGTATTTGTGGTGGAATCTGTTCTGCGGGTTGATTTTTAGTAATTCAGTGGCAGTTCTTGAGCAGTTGATGGTTAACACCATTAAATTGATCTTATCTCTTGAAGAATTACACACTATTGACAGTTAGGAACTAGATGATGTGTAATATGGTGTGTGTGTGCGCGCGCGTGTGTGTGTGTGTGTGTGCGCGCGCGTCTGTGTGTGTGTGTGCGCGTCTGTGTGTGTGTGTGTGTGTGTGTGTGTGTGTGCGTGCGCGTCTGTGTGTGTGTGTGTGTGTGTGTGTGTGTGAGCGTCTGTGTGTGTGTGTGTGTGTGTGTGTGTGTGTGTGTGTGTGTGTGTGTGTGTGTGCAGGACTATAATGCCATTGCGTGGGTGAACCTGCCAGTGTATGACTTCAAAGGTCGCCTTCCTCGTGGTGACAGAGTCCTGCCGCTCTGGCAGTTTGAGGATCTCCAGCAGGAAGAAAAGTGCTATCCCATTGGTCAGTAACTGGACCTGAAATTAATGTAACAAAGAAGAAAATCATTTGCTATGGCAACCAAACAAACTGTTGTGTAAAAAAACAACAAAAAAAACAAAGAAACAACGATTAACAGACAAAAACACAACATAAAAAAACCACAACAGCAAAAATCAATATCCCCCCTCCCCAAGCAAGCACCCCCCCCCCAAAAAAAAAGCAAGAAAATAAGAAAAACCAAACAACAACAGATAAAAGAAACAAAACAAAAACCATGCATGCTAAGTAACATACTAAAGACACGTCATTTTGTTCAGTATGTACAGGGCTGCCATCCAACCACGCACACATGCTCTTAACAGCTTGTGTGATTTGTGTGCAGTAACCTTGACGTCTTGTTTTGTTTTTCAGGGACTGTTGCACTGAACCCCCTAGGCCATGATGCCACCACTCTGGCAATCAGTTTCCCTGACTACAATGTGCGCTCATCCATAACATTTCCACCGTTACCTATCGTAAGTGATTGCCTGGGATATCAACACAGCTTAACTTAGGATGAACAAATTTCAAACTGAATTGTTTTTCATTTCTTTTGTCTTCTTTTGAGAGGTGATGGACGGGCTGAGAAAAGTTACCCTGGTGGTATGCTGAATCAGCAGATTTACATTTTGGGGTGTATCTCAGCAATGACAGTCTGCAGAAGGCTATCATTTTGATGTGTCCTAAATGGTGTTATGCTTTTCATCATCGTCAGCAACTCAGGTCGATCTGTGAACTTGGAAAAGTTGACCCATGTGCCTTTAAACAAGCACAACCATTTTTCGTTTTTTGGGGTTTTTTTGTGTGTGTGTGTGTGAACTTGAGTCAGCCATCATTCACAAACCAGGGCTTTGGAAAACTGGCCCCATCGTTGACTACCCCACACTGTTACTCAACAGCCAGTGTCAGAACTGGTCCCAGGAAACAAAGACAAGTGACAAAAAAAATACACTGAAAAAATCAGCATACACACTAGTAAAACCAGAAGCTAAAAAAAAACAACCCAAAAACCCCCTCACATTCTTGTTTTGCAGACAACAGTATTTTAATAATATGATAATGATAATAATAATGATAATGATAATGAGTATTGTACAGGCGCTTTTCCCAATTTCATGAATCGGCTCAAAGCGCCGCGAACTGGACCCAACACGCACACGCATTCTCTCACACACTGGACATAAACACATTACAATCACGTGGTGCGAAGGGTCAGCTCAGCTATTTAAATTTCGGAATTTAGAATTGCACTTATTTTTCAAATTTGGTGGCCTGAACATTTCCAAAGCAGAAAGGGAGGAAGCCGGAGCACCCGGAGAGAACCTCCGACGATCGGCCCGAATGAACGGTGCCACATACGAGAAGGAAAAAATGCTTTGCCCCGAGTGGGACTCGAACCCCTGACCTCTCGCATTGGTGACAAGTCTCTTATCCACTAGACCACCGATGATAACAATAACTGTATTGTCCCATAAGGAAAACCTTGACTTTCACACTTCAGTGTACAATAGTAAAAGCAACAAAAAGAATGTAAGCATAAGACAACTGCTTAATTGTAAACAGTAACAGCCAGCAGATTTTACCAGTATTTATCAGTTAATGCCAGCCGTGGCAAGTGCGTTTCATGCAAGACCAAGAAGTTTGAGGATTTTCATGTAGTGAGGCTGAACCTGATTGACTTTGTCGGTGTTGTTTTCTTACAGATACTGGAGTGTGCCGCGCAGAATATGGAGCATGATGGCTCCCCTGGATCTCCAGTGAGTGTTGTAGTCTGTCTGTTCCATTTGTGTGGGACCAGGGCCCACATGTAGAAAAGTTCCATTACCATAGGGAGGGAAGTTTGGACTGTTTCACCTGGGGGGAGCGTGTCTCAACCCGAAAGTCTGTCTGTTCCATTGGTGTGGGATCAGGGCCCACATGTAGACAAGTCCCATTACCACAGGGAGGGAAGTTTGGACTGCTTCCCCTGGGGGAAGCGTGTCTCAAAGTCTGTTCGATTGGTGTGGGACCAGGGCCCACATGTAGACAAGTCCCATTACCATAGGGAGGGAAGTTTGGACTGCTTCCCCTGGGGGAAGCATGTCACTGTAGGTGCAACAAAATCTGTTTTTGTTGTTGTTTTTGTTCGTTTTTCTTCTTTCCAGCTTGCATTTTCTGCTTGTTTTCTATTCTATGGCCCCTCCTGGATGTTTGAATTGCTTGTGTACGTGAATGCAAGACAGGCACTGTAAACAACTCTGCACATGAAGTTTGGCCTGATTAACAAAACAAAAATCCCCAGCCAAATTCCTGCCTATTTGTAGATTCAAACCTGTCACCTCACGGTTGGCAGGTGGATTCTTTAACCGTCAGACCAAACCCTCTTGCTGTCAGCTGAAACATTTTGGTTGATTGGGCTTTACATGTTAAAAGATTGCCAGATTGGCATGCAGGTTTGTGCTGAACGTTCCGGGTTCACTGTGTGTGTTTAGAACATGAAGGTGAGCAAGACGCATATTGAGCAGCTGCACATCATGATGCACCAGGAGGAGGTAGCAAGCGAGGAGGACCTGTTCGAACAAGACAAAGAGCTCTTGTGGCTGCTGCGTTACGAGGTGCGGGAGCGTTATCCCCAGAAACTCTCTCGCCTCCTGCAAGTCGTCAAGTGGAACAGCCATGTGGATGTCGCAAAGGTGTGTGTGTGTGCGTGTGTATGTCAGGGGATTTTTTGTGACGTTCCTTGTATTCCGATTTTGAGGGTCAATTCAGTTTCAGGACTGCGGTAAGCTGTCTTGCGCCTCCCCCCGCTTGTCAATTTTTTCGGCGTTGCTTGCATTACGATTTTGAGGGCCAATTCAGTTTCAGGACTGCTGCAGTAAGCTGTTTTGCCCCCCCCCCCCCCCCCCCCCCCCCCCCCCCCCCTTGTCAATTTTTTCTGGCTTTCCTTGCATTTGTGGCTTTTCAGATTTGGCAAAACATCTTGAAGTGGTTTCAGATTTGTAGGTCCCGAGTTGCTAGCACCCCTGGTATGTGTTCCAAGGTTTGTTTTATTTGTAGTAATATGACTCATACATACAGCTACAGATGCAGTATTCATTCTTCACTTGTAACAGTTTGCTTGACTTGATTTCTCCTACGGATACACCGGATGACCTGATACGTTTCCCTGTTTACCCCCATGACTTCAGGGAGAAGCGTTGGTGTACTTGGTAACAAGACAGATAACAGCTTGACTTGATTTCTCCTACGGATACACCGGATGACCTGATACGTTTCCCTGTTTACCCCCGTGACTTCAGGGAGAAGCGTTGGTGTACTTGGTAACAAGACAGATAACAGCTTGACTTGATTTCTCCTACGGATACACCGGATGACCTGATACGTTTCCCTGTTTACCCCCATGACTTCAGGGAGAAGCGTTGGTGTACTTGGTAACAAGACAGATAACAGCTTGACTTGATTTCTCCTACGGATACACCGGATGACCTGATACGTTTCCCTGTTTACCCCCGTGACTTCAGGGAGAAGCGTTGGTGTACTTGGTAACAAGACAGATAACAGCTTGACTTGATTTCTCCTACGGATACACCGGATGACCTGATACGTTTCCCTGTTTACCCCCATGACTTCAGGGAGAAGCGTTGGTGTACTTGGTAACAAGACAGATAACAGCTTGACTTGATTTCTCCTACGGATACACCGGATGACCTGATACGTTTCCCTGTTTACCCCCATGACTTCAGGGAGAAGCGTTGGTGTACTTGGTAACAAGACAGATAACAGCTTGACTTGATTTCTCCTACGGATACACCGGATGACCTGATACGTTTCCCTGTTTACCCCCGTGACTTCAGGGAGAAGCGTTGGTGTACTTGGTAACAAGACAGATAACAGCTTGACTCGATTTTAATACATGTACTCTGTATTGCATGTTCCTGAGCAAGCTATTTTTAAAGGGGTTAAATGACAAAGGTGGTCGTTTAAGTGTCTAGGAGAAACAGATCTTATCAGACTGGCAGGGATGTCACTGGTGCCCGGACACAGGACTATGACCGATAGACTTGGCCAAATGTCCGATGAAAAAACTGTCCAGCAGGACAGATGTCCGATTGTTTATTTCAAGAGGAGGTCATATGTCCGATTGCGTTTCTGTTGATCGCGGACAAACTAGTGACATTTTTCCGAGTGAGGGCTGCCACCTTGCGCTACTCGAGGAGCTTGCTCGCTTGCACAGAGAATATTTTTAGTTGCACGCACGCAAAGCGATTGATGTGTGGTATGTGGTATTCCCTAAAAGAAGCCCTCTGATTGGCAAAGAGTTTAACCCTGACCTGTGTTTATGTGGTTCCTGTTTTACAATGCTTTATTGTCGCGCGCCAGAATGTCCTATTGTTTCGTTCCAATTCAGGACAAATGGCCTATTCATCTGCCACCTTCCAGGACATTTGTCCTATAGGTTTCAAGCTCCAGTGACATCCCTGACTGGTGATCACCTTATACATATGTACAGTCATCAGTAAAAGAAAATGAGTGGCATGGAAATCCTTGGCCACCGTAGTCAGAGCATTGCCTTTAACTTTATCATGACCACGCACCCAGCGCTTGTGCAGAGCCCTTGCATACCGTTGCCAACCACACACCTAGATTCTGGGCGCTGACACGTGAGGACGCTGTTGGCAAGCACCCACGTTATCTCCACTCTCACAGTGCCCAGTTTTTCCAATCAAAAATATTTTTCCATAGAAGTGCATATAATTATCTTTCAAACCATACCCAGCTCAATTAGGAGACATTTTAGGTAGATTTCTTTTTTAAAAAAATTGAAAAATTGCAAAAATTTCCTGGTTGGCAAGGGTTGTGCACACACACACACACAGTGCCTGGGTCACATTGGAATTCCATGGCGCGCGGTCAAGGTCAGCAATTACTTACGAGTTAAACAAGTGACCTACACAGTTTTTATCGCATTTGCTAAATAGTGTCTTTCTGTTGGGTTGTTCTGGTCAGATGACAGCATTACTGGAATCATGGCCACAGCTGCCGATAGACTACGCCATGGAGTTGCTAGACTCCGATTTCCCCGACTACCATGTCCGCAAGTTTGCCGTGAAGTGCCTGAACGATGCATTGGGGTCAGTATTGTTTGAGTCATGTAACCCACCAGTTGATAGTCAAAGGAATAAGTCAAACTGCTGCTTGCCTCCTGTTCTATCCTGTTCTCTGTGTGGCAAAATGGCAACCCAAACCTTTCTGACAGGCAGTAGATCTTGCAAAATTAAGAAGAAGAAGAAAAATAATGTTGAATGAAGCTTAATACAATGATATGTTTAGCAGTAATCCACTTCATGTTAGCACCACTTGCTCATAGGTCAGTGTTGTCGTGTAATTGTGGTGTGATTGCAGTTTGAGAATATTGCGGGCTGACATGCATCGTACATTTCTCTCGTGCTGTTCTCAAAATGCAGTGCTGATGAAATTCAACATGTGATGTCAGTTAGGTTGGTTTACTCGCCTCAGTGCACAGCCAGTTAGGTCCTTTTGCTGTACAACATATCTTACTGTATACAGTGTAGTTACATACACTTGTCATTATTTCAGATCTGGAGTTGTTACTCTGGATTTTCCTTGTTGTTGTTGACTGTTTATCTCTTGCAGTTCCTCACTTTATGTTGTTTGCCCCTGTGTGTTGACAGGGATGACGAGTTGTCGCAGTACCTACTGCAGCTGGTGCAAGCCCTCAAGTACGAGACCTACCTGATGTGTCCACTGGCCAAGTTTCTTCTCACACGCGCCCTGAAAAATCAGCACCTGGGGCACAAGCTGTTCTGGCTTCTCAGGTTAGGCCAAAATAATCAAGTTGTAAGGTTCAGTTCGCTTCACTTCACTTCAGTTCCTCTCTGTTTAGCTCCGTTGAAGATGGCATTTTTGTTTGGCGATCAGAAAAGTCCATACGTGCTTCACCCAGTGTCTCAGATGTGTTGCCAGCATCATGTGTAAATCTGTTCCAGTCTTAGTCTAGTTCTCATTTCCCTTGTATGCCCTTTTAACCTGATCGCTAGCCATCGTTCATGCAGAGAATGCAGCTAAGGCCGATGTCACACAGCACGTTTTTAGTCCAAATAACCATCCATTGCAATCAAACACAGCGTTCTTCTGTGTTCTTTGTGTGACATACATACCTGTCATGTTTGATGTTTGTTCAGTGTTTGATGTCTCCTGTGTGACATCGGCCTAATTGTCCTGTAATTGTATTGCGTTTGTAGGTCAGAGCTGGACAACCCGGCTGTGATGGTCCAATACTCCCTCATGCTGGACGTGTACCTGCGAAACAACAAGGATCACCTGATGGAGCTGCATAAGCAGAAAGAGGCGCTCAGCAAGCTGATGTTCGTCAACCAGCTCATGAAGATGGATCGTTACAAACTGGAGGACCAGGTAACTGATGGGCATGCTTACAGACACACAAACCACACATACCGCTACACACGTGCACACAAACATGCACACACATTCCTAGTGCATCAGCTTGCGTGTCTACAAGGCACCATGATAATAATAATAATAAAATGGGTATTTAAGGGACGCCCTCCCTCTCGCGGGAGCTCAGGGCGCCTTACAAAGAACACACACTCACTCACCCAGAAACACACGCAACATGCCTCCACACACACATTTAACTACAAACACATGATGTGCAGCATCATACACGGGCTGCCACCGGCTTACACACACACACACACACACACACACACACACAGACACACACACACACACACACACACACACACACACACACACACACACAACCAGCAAGATGATGATGTGGCAAGAGTTCCTTCCATTTGTGATTTGTGTTTTGTACAGGACATTTGTCCTGAATGTTCACTATGACGCCAAAAACGATTGCTAAGAATTAAATCTGACATTTCAAAATGAATATATTATATGTCTATGACCGATGTTGGACACTTGTGTGTAGCCCTGCATTTGTGAACCTGCAAGGCGTGGTAAGAGTTCTTTCTATGTGTGATTTATGTTTCGCACTTTTTTAAAAATTCATTTCTTTATTCGTTTATTTATTTATATATTTATTTATTTTTGCTTTGTGCAGAAATCTCGCAAGCTAGCAAACGATGACATGAAGTCTGTGCTGGGACAGAAAAACTATTGCCAGAAAATGTCCGATCTGACCAGTCCCCTCTCCCCGCTCTACAAACTGAAGGAGCTCAGGTACTGTTTTTCTTTATATGTGATACTGTATCTTATGTCACACGAGGTTTAATCGTCCCACAGTTTATTTTCGTATGTTATTCACATTTTTAAAATGCTCTTTATTAGTGTACAGTTTTTTTTAACTATGGATTCATTGGTATTTCTGTTTTGTTCCTGTTGCTGTACATGGGACTCTGTGTGTATGTGTGTGTTTGTGTGTTGATTTTGATTATAGACATTACTATAATAGATACTACTAGAATTAGCAACAGAGGGTATGAAAATTAGCTATTTTACGCTAATTACCTCTACCTTTGAAAAATAAAGTTTTCTTGATTCTTGATACACTCCAGTAAAACTTATTGTTTCTGGCATTTTCAGTCCTTGGTATAACTGAGAAGAGCCAAAAATAATGTCGTTGTGTCTTTAAGCACACTTACTTGGGTTTTTCTTTTCTACAGGGTGGACAAGTGCAAAGTGATGAACTCCAAAAAGCGACCGCTGTGGCTTGTGTGGTCGAACAGCGACTCTGTTGGCCCCGACGTCTCTCTTATCTACAAGTGTGGGGATGGTCAGTATTATTTTTACAAAGTTTTGAGCAGAGGTGGCTACGCTTTTGGGTCCTCTGCTTTGTGTTATGTTTTCCCTAAAATTGCTTGAAGAAAGGGGAAAAAAGTGTGCAGACACACGGGGCATCCACTGTTCCGTCTCGTTATATGCTCATTACGTAGAGGTTTCAAGTGCTGTGCTTGACTATACATGTAGTTAGCTACACTATAAGGCTGCCACAATGTTCAGTGTTCATGAGTCAGAAAGTGTAATCCATGTAGGTAAGACCAGCCTCAAGGGGCATAACTTCCATGATTTTACTTGGCATTGTACATCAGAGTTCTCTCCCACATGTTCTGTCCATGTTTTAGAGTTTGTGTGTGCGTGCGTGCGTGTGAGTGTGCGTGCGCATGAGGGTGAGTGTGTGTGCGTGTGTACTTGTGCGGGTGTATCTGTGTTGAAAAGGGGAGAGCATTGGACTTCGAATGCTCGGGTTAAGTTGAGTTCGTCTCCCGGCTGGGGCCATACATTTGTGCTGGCTTTTTCATCGTTGCCCCGTCTTTGATATCACCCGTACGTGGTGGAAAAGGACGTTAAACCCCTAAACACACCCACACACACCCTGTGTTGAAAATGCTGAATTGTGTGTTGTCTGACGTTTTGTGCAGACCTGCGGCAAGACATGCTGACACTTCAGATCCTTCAGCTGATGGACAACATTTGGCAGGCAGAGGGGCTTGATCTCAGGTAGGATGGCACAGTTGTTGAACTGTCTGTCTGCAAACCATTACTGCCAGTAGTTTAATGTTACCGGTCTGATGGATCGAGGACTGTTGTTTTTGATGGTGTCCTGTTCATTCTGAGATGCATCAGGCAGGGGGGAACGTTCAATCAGTTTGGATCCTTGTCTCAAGTTTTTTTGGAAATACATGCATGGCTGTAATTGAGGCAAATATCTGTTGAAAATTCTGTGGGAAGAATGATATTTTGCCAGAAGATGTAGTACGGGTCAAGGTGACCACTGGCAGGGGAGACAACTGCTAATGACCACATAACCCCATGGCGTCAGCTAGCCTGTGGTTGCATTGCCTTGAAGTTATCTGATAAACGAAAGCAGGGGAACAAAATACACACAAAAAAATTATTTGTCAGTAATTTCCGTTCCTCAGACATTCCTTATCCTTCAGTGGCTGATGTAACCGTCACTGTGTGTTTGTGTGGATGTGTGTGTGTGTGTGTGTGTGTGTGTACAGTTGTGCATGTGTTTGGTGAATGATAACCATGAACTTTTATGTTTTCTCCGCCCACCAGGATGAACCCATACATGTGTATAGCGACGGGATTCGAACAGGGACTGATCGAGGTGGTAACAGAAGCCATGACCATCGCCGAAATCCAGAGATGGTACAAGAAACGGGCGTTCGACAAGAGGGCGCTCTTTGAGTGGCTCAAGGCCAAACATGGCAATGGCCCAGAGTAGGTCCCTTTCACCCTTTCATGCTGTGGTGACAGAGCCCGTGCAAACCTGAAAACCATTGTGGTGTTGTGTCTAGAAAGCAACTGTAGGGTCGCACCGATGTTGGATGTCAGGGAATAGTTTGATACTAAATAAAAATGTCCCCTAAGTATTTTGTGTTGTGGACAAATGTCCAAGTATCTTATCTTATCTTATCTTATCTTATCCAGGGCATTTGTCCAATTGGAGTAAAGCTGTTGTTAGAATCTTCTTGAAATTGAGATTTTACTACATGTGTATCATATTTGAAGGTTGGGGGGGGGGGGGGGGGTCAGTTAATGATAGGATACATTCAAATGAAACCCATCAGTTGAGGAACGATTTTGATTTTTGTCTACTTTTGTCGTCCGCTGCTGCGCAGTTTGGACCGAGCTGTGGAGGAGTTCATGCTGTCGTGTGCTGGCTACTGTGTTGCCACCTATGTGCTGGGGATCGGGGACCGACACAATGACAACATCATGATGAAGACTTCTGGCCAGGTGAGGGCGTGTTTGACTTTCACATGGTATTAATAGTCATGCATGTATTTATTATTTTAAAAAAGCCATTTCCAGGTGATGATAGCCTGACAGCTGCTGCAAAGTCTGTGTGTGTGTGTGTGTGTGTGTGTGTGTGTGTGTGTGTGTGTGTGTGTGCACGCTGTAGTGCCCGTCAGTACTCGTGTCATGGTGAAGGGGGTACTGCTTGTCATAATGTTGGTTTCCTTCTATGTTCTCCCCCCTCTCCAGTTATTCCACATTGACTTTGGCCACTTCCTGGGCAACTTCAAGACCAAGTACGGCGTGAAACGTGAGCGCGTGCCCTTCGTTCTCACTACCCACTTCGTTCATGTCATCAACAAGGGAGACAGTAACAGCCAGAACTTCAAGAGGTCAGTCAGTGCTCACTGTTCAAGCGTAATGAAAGAATATCAACCATCCCTGAGTGAAGCAAAAGACAAAAACATGAAAATCCCGTACTGGTGACAAAGTTTGTTTCAGAACAGTCATGCTTGTGAACCTTGGATTAGTGTGTCCTGTGCCTAATGTGTCCATGCTAAACACAGTACCTCGGATAAGTCTATCCTGTGTCTGAGTGTTTCCATGCTAGACACAGTGCCTCAAGTTAGTCAGTCCTGTGCCTAATGTTTCCATGCTAGACACAGTACCTCGGATAAGTCTATCCTGTGTCTAAGTGTTTCCATGCTAGACACAGTACCTTGGATAAGTCTATCCTGTGTCTAAGTGTTTCCATGCTAGACACAGTACCTTGGATAAGTCTATCCTGTGTCTAAGTGTTTCCATGCTAGACACAGTGCCAATTTTTTCCAGCGCGCCCGTGCAATTCCTGCATAATTTTTCAAAATGATGCATGACATTCTTGTGGTGAACGCCACTGAGGTGCACGCCCGCGTCTGATGTGGACTGTGAGAGAGCATTCAGTGTTCAGAGCTGCTTCCTCACTGAGCACTGGGCCTCTCTCAGAACTTTTGACCTGCCAATGAGAGTGTGTGCATCGCTAGGCCCTCCTTCACGGACATGCCCTTCGTAAAAGCGGTTTAGAAGTGGGCCAGCGCATGCAACAGGAAACTGTTTTGCACACTAGTAGCTAGGTAAAGCGCTAGTAATTATTATCTTTTTTTTTTTTTTTTTGCTTGGTTGCATTCGCCCATGCCATACAAAATTGCCAGGGGTCATTTGACCCCTCATACCCTAAAACAAAAGAGAGAGCACCCTAGACACCAGCGAGACAGCTCCAAATGATTTGTGAGTCCGGATGTATCAAAAGATTGGCCTTAGACTGAGCGTTTTTCTTTATTCATCTTGACAGGTTTCAGGAGACCTGTGAGAAAGCCTACCTGATCTTGCGCTCGAAGGCCCACCTGTTGGTGTCTCTCTTCATGATGATGCTGTCGTCCGGCATCCCTCAGCTCACCTGTCCCAGGGACGTGGACTACCTGAGGGAAACGCTCGTCCCGCACATGACGGAGGCGGCTGCTCGTGAGCACTTCCGCAGCAAGCTGATGGAGTCCCTTCGTAACTCTTGGACCACCAGTATCAACTTCTGGTTCCACATGAAGGCCAAGGACTGAGGTCAAGGTCATTGCCATGGAGCCACTGGGATTACACCTGTGTGTGTGTGTGTGTGTGTGTGTGTGTGTGTGTGTGTGTGTGGTTTAGGGTTTTCAAGAGCATGTACAGCCTAGTTTGATATCTGTCTTGATTGATAGAGTGTTCACAGCAGAGTGTGCTTCTGCCTTCAGCCTTTGTTGAGTGTGCAGACATCTGGTTTTGGTTTCGTCCCAGTGGACAGGACACAGCTGAGTTTTGGCTCTGTGTTTAGATCACACAGGCAACTTTGATTTTGATTTCGGTTTGGAAAAGTTTGATTTGTGTCTAGGTCTGGGCGGAGTGCACGCATTCAAGTTTGGTTTTATCCGTACTAGAATGCAGGCTACTGATCTAGTAGCTTTCTTGCCGGAGTCTGTGATGGTTGACGCTCTCATGGTGCGGGTGCTAATCTCGAGCTGGGTTTCAGGCGATCTGGTGCTAGGGTATTTGTCCTTCGTGCTGCAAGAGGTGTAGTAGAACTGTGATGCCGTCATAATCAAAGAATTGTTTGTTGACTACGAGCTTTCTGAGGCACCAGTGTCTTAGACATGCAGGTCTGAGGAACTGAGTTGTTACTGTTAAAAACAATGTCATTACCAGTTTCTTCAGACATTGTCCCACCATTTTCGGTTAAATGTTATTGTTTTGAGAATAGACTTTGGGGGGAAAAAAGCGTAACTTCACAGCAGATTGTGTAAGTACGTGTACTATGATTATTAGCATCATCTTCATCATCATCATCATCATTATGAATTATCATCATTATTATATCATTTGCTGCTTTGTATAGATTTATGTTTTCCTGATTCACGTGTATTTGTGTGTATACGTTTTGAAAGACTAGTATTATGAGAGGCTTTATGCTTTTGCTAGATGGTCAGGCATACGTGCATTGTTACACTACATCACGGCAATGACCGCCTCAAAGTCATCAAACATGGATAACGTATGGTCGCATTTATTTGTCATCTGTCTCAGTGTTGCTTGCAGTCCTATAGTATTCATCACACCTGTCTCTGTAAACTGATGTACTGTTTTTATGATCTGCAGTTTTTGTGTGTGTGTTTTTGTTTTTTTTTAAGTTCACGTTTGTATAGGTTTTGTACAGTCGTCATTCAGACGTTTTGTTTTGACTGTGCTTTGACTGTCCCAGACTGCTGTCAGCTCACCTGTGTTGTGACTTACAGTCACAGTAAAAGGAGTGTTGCAGTTACAAGGGAGCCAGCCTAGTTTCGGTGTCTTTTCGTAGTGAATTTTCTTGTTTGACATAATTTGTTGGGATGGATAGACACCCCCCCCCCCCCCCCCCCCCCCCACAGAAATTTTATTTTGAATGTGTTCTTTGTTATGCCACTTCTCATGGATATAGACTTCTGACTACTATAGATAATGTGCGTATGTGTACATAAGTGTGTGTGTGTGTGTGTGTGTGTGTGTGTGTGTGTGAGAGAGAGAGAGAGAGAGAGAGAGATCTTTTACGCATATCTAAGCATTCCAGTTTTGCAATTTTTATGAGACTGTTTTGAAGTCTATTTCCTTGTTTCTATCTATTTTTTTTCTTCTTTTGTGTGAGTTCTAGGTTTGGTGTTTTTGTTATGTTTTTGGTTTTCACAGATTGCTACATGCGTTCATTATAGCGAGTACATGTACTTCGGCCCATTGTTTGTGCCATTGTAAAGATCTTGATACTCAGTTTTTGCCCGCCATCAATCAGATCAGTTTCACATCAGATTTTCACAAGAGAGAAGCGAGATACTCACCCTTCTCTTGCATTCCATAGCGTATGTCACCATTTTGGGTGTTCTTAATTCCGTAACTTTATATGCCCTTTTTTCTGCAGCATGTACAGAAAATTGTTTGACTGTCGGTTACGTGTCTTCCACCAGTTTTGAAGGTTTTATTTGTGGAGAGGGTGCCTTATGTTATCACGACTACCATAGCAACTCTTTATTCTGCTTTTTGTACAGCATATACATGTATGGACAATTTGATGCACAGAGCTATGCTTAGTTGTACCCAGCACCCTAGATCCACTACGCTATAGTCGCCTGCCAAGTCGAACCAGCCAAGCGGCGCGAGCCTCAACTGCTTAAGTGTGTGCAGGCTAGGGAATTTTCAGTCATTTGGCAATTTTCAGCCAAATTTCCAAGCCTTTCAGCCAAAAAATTTAAGTTTCAGCCAAAGAAAAGGAAAGGAAGACAAAGGGTGCACACACTATCATGATACATGTAATGTCATACGGGACAGTCTAGCTACATTTTTGGAGACTGGCGTGTCAGTATCATGGCAATATTTTACATCTGAAAATGCTAAATATTTGTTTTTTTAAATGGGGCATTGACCCCATGGTCCCCCAGCACGGCGCTGCCTCTGCACCCCAGCCTCGGTTTCAGTCTTTTTCTTTTTCCCCCCTCAGCAATACCGCGGTTGCCGGTTACGCAGAGTCGGGTGCTCTCCATCGCCGGAGACGCAAACGGTCCCCCATGATGTGGGCTATGCATGCGATGGCGAGCAACGTGAGCGTTTCGACCGACAAAGATGTTCGCGATAAAATTAAATCAATGAAAGTTCCTGAACTGAAAAAAATATCTGAAAGACAGGGGCGTGCGTTTAAGTGGCTACACAAAAGCGCAGCTTATCACTTTAGCCCTTGAAGCAGATCGGCAGTCGCTTCAACCGAGAGACTCGGTCTTGCCACGCGGAGAAGTTCTGCCTTCGAATCGCTTATATCCACAAATTTCTGAGTCTCGGCTCTGAAACTTTTGAAGGAAAGGGCTCAAACTGAACGATCTCACCATTAGGTAAGACCATCTCTGGAAATTTCTCCAGCTTATCTGATTTTCTCGAGCCATTTTGGCAGCCGATCGCAACGCAGTGGTAGTGCGGCATCGTGTGTGACTCGAGCAGCCCACATGCCGAGTCTATCAAACCCAGTCTCGGTCCAAAACCGCGCACGTTCACGCATGTTCACGCGCTATAACGAGAATCGGCAACCGCAGTATTCCCCAGCCTGTGTGTGGCAGCATTTGGCAGTGTAGCAAAAGTTCCAGCCAATGCATACTTCATCTTACCGATGTTTCTGTATGAAACTTAGTCAAAACCACACACATATAGCAGGGAGCAAAGAGTCATTGGAGGAGCCAAGAAAGAGAAGGAAGAGCGGAGCGTAGTGGCTCTAGGGTACTGTACTGATTTTGATAAACTGTAAACTTAATCTGATACCGTGTGAAATCAACCTATGCAAGTGTTTGTGTTTGTATCAAAGTGTGCGAGTGTTTGACACTTCTTTACGCGTACATTACAAAGAAAGACCAAACTTTTTATTTAGTATTGTTTAGAACTGTGCTGAGGAGATAGGTCGCTTTGTTATTAATGTTAATATGTATACCAGTAAATATCATTCATGTCGTTAGCTTGTGCTTGGCAGGATTTTGGGTTGTTTTTTTTTGGTTTTTTCTCAGCATGGTAAGTTTGCCATCACTTCTGTTACAGGCACTCCACCAAAGACTGCTAAGCTTCTGTTTCTGGACTAGTATGTATATGTACAGACTAAAACATTTAAAGCAGTTATTGTTTGGGACAGTGATGGGAAGGGGTATGGGAACGGGGGGAGGGGTAGGTGGGAACTAGACTATGATTTAGATGTGCTGTACACAAAGTTAACAATGTATAAGATCTCTGCATAAGAGACAATGAATGTTTGTAAGCCTTTCATTGTGCAGCTTTGTAATACATGTATCGTTATACCACGTTTGGTGATTTGAAAGTTTTGTTATGTTTAGTATTAAGATAACACACCTAAGGTATGTTTTGTTCATGATTGACATGCGCACACTATTTTGTAAAAGAATGACAATCCTGAATCCAGCATTTCCCTGTCTACAGCTGGTGTACCTGTATAAAGCGGTTTGGTATGTTTGTGTCAAGACACAAAAGTCATTCCATAAGTTATATCCATATATTATGTTGCATTGAGTAACTTGATTACTTTGTTGTTACAAATAGAAGTGAAATATACTTGTTAAAGCAAAGGTGTGAAAGGCTCTTGTCAGCGTTGACTGAGGCCAGAACTGTGAGACTGTTAGAATGAGAATTACTGTGTCATCAAATTGTTATTTTTGGGATTATATTTAGCGTTGGAAAACTCCATGAAGAACAAAAAAAAGGAAAAACTATCAGGGTACAAAAGCCCTCAGGAGACTCACTTTGAAACCGTGATGCCAGATTTACTGCAGTAAGGTGTAACTAAGAAGAAGTAGTTCTGTGCTGTGCTTTTCATTTTAAATATGCAATCAGCGTAGTGAAATTTTGACGCAACACCTATTTTGAGAACGGCACAGGAGAAATGAATAGTGCTGTGCTATTTTCTCTTTTTTTCTCTCTCTTTTTAAATCCAGTTACACCAAAAGTTCCACACCAGTGTCAATCCTGCACTTTCAAAAATATAATTTTCAAATTTAAATGTTATTGTTTATGCCATTGGCCCGCCACAAAGCAAGTGAGCACATATTTACCATGAGATTACTATTCATACATGGTGCTAGCATTTGGGAAAGAAAATACAAAGCATACAAAATGTACATGTACAAGGCCACCTTGCATTCTGGAAATTACGAACACTGAATGAAGTCTATAATCACGCACGCTGTATAAACAAATTATTTTCGGTTTGAAAGAACTCGATTTTTATGGATGCAAATTTTGAAAACAAAAATTTTATTTTTGTGGTACGTGTTTGACTGAAATTATGCCTTACTGTGATTTTGCCAGTGAGTCATGGTGGACCATTTTGCAAATGAACGAAGAGGATTTAAAAATCTTTTTTTTTTTTTAATCGCTCACATTTTTCTTTACTTTCAGATACTGCTTATACTCCCGAAACCCTGACAAAAAAAATGGCAAATACAGTGACACCTGTCTGGGCAGCCTCTAACGTAATGCAGCATCCCCACAGAAGAGGCCGTTAATTTTCAGACCCACTGTTTCTCATCTCCTACTAGAACGACCCCCAACATCATCTGGAAAAACAGCCAAAGAGCCATGGATTTGATGCTCGCTTAAGCCTTTTTTCCAAAAGACAAAATTCAGGCCCCTAGAGTGGGCTGCCTCAGACGGGTTTGACTGTATAGTTGTGTTGTTGGTGCTTTCCCCTTCTGTACACTATGCTCACTGTGATTCCGGTGAAAATGTCTTTCCAGGACTAGTTTTCCACATCTGCTCAAGAGTGAAATAATGACAAGTGTTAGCCATGACTTGCAACGTGGTGAATAACACTGTGGTAGGACAGCTGTAAGGAGATTTGCTTGACAGAATGAAAATGCAATGGAGTGTTCATCACATCAGGACAGGGCTGAGATACTGCAGTGTGCGGTGGTGACCAATCAAATTTTCCATTTTTGGTGGGCCTGGCCTCCATTTTCAATCAACTGATTAACACCCCCTCCTCTCTCCCCACCCCCTCCTCCCACCCCTCTCCAGCACACTTATCCCCCGACGTCCTTCCTCCCAACTCACCCACCCACCTATCACTGGGGTCATGACAACTTGGACAGTAGTTGGTGAACATGGGAAAGGTGGCCACCATGGCGAACACTGACAGGCAGATCGTTGGTTACTCTTATCTTTATTTCACTCTTGTTCCACATTGCACGTACTCCCCATACTGAAGTTTTGACAGTCAAGAGGAGTAGGATGCAGACCATGCAGTTGGACTCAAAAGACATGGATTGCTGTTTTGTTTGAATACATGCACCAGTATCAGTACTGACCAATATCGTTATACCCGTTCACGTTATTGTGTGTTGCTTGTAGTGTACTAAACTCTGGGTCACTGGGTAGATGGGCATGAGGGGAATGTAGACAGACAAGGATGACCTCAGTTTCACGTTATTGTGTGTTGCTTGTAGTGTACTGAACTCTGGGTCACTGGGTAGATAGACATGAGGGGAATGTAGACAGACAAGGATGACCTCAGTTTCACATTAAAGTTTGTCCGTTTCAGACGTCTATGGATGTTGACTAAAGAACCACCGGCCTAATTGCCTCATGGGCGTCTTCCTGGGGCAGTCTTGGGAAGAGTGCTATCCCTTTGGCTTAACTTGTAGCACTTGATATTACTAGTCGTTTGGTGAAAGGGTTTAAGCGCTCATCGTATCCTTTGCATGTAGGCCCTTTTACGAAATGACAAGTAATGACAGTGGTTCTGTGTCTTTTTCATGCTGCCTGTATAGGTTCCCCAGTGGCTTAGTGGGCGTTTAGGATAAACTTGTTCTGGTCTGAAAATTGCAAGAGCTTTCGTCATGATGCAAAAAGAAGTTGACATGTACACTGTTTCCGGCAGTGTGCAAAGTAATAAACAAAAATCCTGCACAGAAGTGTTTGTCTTGTGAATTGATGTTCAACATTCAGTATTAACTTATCGATAATACCTGTCTGCAGCCATTGGGCCAGTCAAGCACAGGCCTGATAATGCCTACCTACTGCAAGAGAGAGAGAGAGAGAGAGTGTGTGTGTGTGTGTGTGTGTGTGTGTGTGTGTGTGTGTGTGTGTGTGTATGTGTTGTTAGATGAATTAGACTGGAGATTCAAGAAGTGACGACCACTGTAGACAGGTGGGTGTTGTAGAGAGGCTACCAGAGCAGGTTTCACGGTACCTTCATGTCAGTCGTCAGCACTTCACGCTTCTACTGTCTTCTTCAACTGGGCGAAGTCTCATCGCGTTAGAACAATGACCTCAGTCACCGTGAATGTCCGATTTTCCGGCTGCTACAGTATATGTTAAACCCGACAGCGAAGCTGACACTCTCTTGCCGGTTTCCAGTTGGGGGTAATTTAGCTCGGTTACGTTAGCAGATGAACAAAATACTTCCTGATACGAAAGAAAGCCCGTCACTGAGTACCTCATCAAGAAGATGATACTGATGTGGAACAGGTTTTAGCTGAGTCGTTGTTTCCGGAAATTCGTGTAATAAGACAGGTGATATTCAGTTTGTATAACTTTGCCCAGTGAAGCTAGCAGTTAGTTCCACCGGATATAATGTACGCCTGTACGTCCTCAAGAAGATACGCGGCCAAAGCGAGGTTTTAGTTTTTCCCCGTTGTTTGACTGATAGGCTCAACACCTTTCATTTCCGCTCTTAGCTGGTCCCGGCGTCAGAACCTCATCAAGATGGTAAGCCAAAATGATAACAGGTGTTAGATGAGATTCTTAATACCTGACGTTGTAGTTAACATTACCAGTGTGGGTGATTTTGCTCAGTGACGTTGGCGGATGAACAGGATCCTACCGGATGTGACGTCAGCCAGTACTTTCCGAAGAAGAGGCGCCGAAGCGACATGATCATGATAGGACCTAAACCTTTCAATATCCTTTATCAGCTGCTTCGTCAGCTCAATCCGCGTCCCATTGCTACGATTACAGGGCCTCAGAATTATATATTTGTTCTGAATACTACCCACTCAGGTGGCCCAGGAAGGACGGGACATCAAAATTATCTGTCAATGTCCGCCCGGCTTGGTTAGAAAGTCACCGCCCGGAATATTTCGAAAATGAATCGGTGTATGACGGATGTTTGGCATTGTTATGACTGAAGCCCTGCAATTATCATCCTTATCACTCGGACCCTTGATATCCTTCCCGTGACACGGTGGCTTACTAGCCGATCATCAGTGGCCGTATTAATCATAATACGTATAACTTGATATGGACGCCCAATGCTGCCCCTCACTGTGACGGCAGGAGCTCCCGTGGCTGAGGCCAAATATTTGTACTGGCCTTTTTCTCGATGCCCCATCGTTGATATCACCCTTAAGTGGTGGAAAAGGACGTTAAACTCCCAAACACCCCGGCCGACCCTCCCGCAGGAGCTCAAACACGTGCACGCGCTGGCAAACACACACACACACACACACACACACACACACACACACATGAGCGCATACTGTACTGTACCACATAAGCTGCAGGTTATACAGCATCACGCAATATGGGGCGGTCGGTGGTCTAGTGGTTAAGAGACTTGTCACCAATGCGAGACGTCAGGGGTTCGAGTCACACTCGGGGTAAAGAATTTTTCCTTCTCGTATGTGGCACCGTTCATTCGGGCCGATTGTCGGGGGTTCTCTCCGGGTACTCCGGCTTCCTCCCCCTCTGCTTTGGAAATGTTCAGGCCAACAAATTTGAAAAAAATTAATGCAATTCTAAATTCCGAAATTTAAATAGCTGAGCTGACCCTTCGCACCACGTGATTGTAATGTGTTTATGTCCAGTGTGTGAGAGAATGCGTGTGATTCACGTGAGCGTGCGCGCTGGGTTCGGTTCGCGGCGCTTTGAGCCGATTCGTGAAATTGGGTAAAGCGCCTATACAATATTCATTATTATTAAACAGGACTCGCACACACAAACCCCTCTGCCCCCTCTCCCCCCCCCCCCTCCTCAAATATTTATTCACCATAATCACTACGAATGATGGGAACTCAGCAGTCATATGTTTATGTACGTACGTGTGTGTGTGTGTGTGTGTGTGTGTGTGTGTGTGTGTGTGTGTGTGTGTGTGTGTGTGTGTGTGTGTGTGTGTGTGAATGTTTCAAACGCCACATTTGAAAACTGGTCGACAGTGAGACCTGCAAGTTTCACTGTTTTCAAATATTAAAAGTATTTCAGTTTCTCTCTCCCACCACCTTCACAACCCCCTCCTCCTCCTCCTCCTCTCTCTCTCTCTCTCTGAGTAAACTTACGCCACATGCAACTGACTAATTCATTAAACTGACAGGCTGATCTCCGTGTAACATGGGGACGATCCCTAATGCCGGAGGCAAACGCCAGTAGAGGTGATTGGCTTCATCGCCAACCCAGAGCTATATATAATATATGTACCAGTCACGGCGGTCACACAACAGGGTTGTTTTCAACAAACATGTATATTAACCTCTCTACCCTCTCGCATCAGGGGAGCCGGGATGGCCGAATGGTAGAGCGTTGGACTTCTAATGCTCGGGTCGTGAGTTCGTATCCCGGCTGGGGCCAAATATTTGTGCTGGCTTTTTCATCGTTGCCCCGTCTTTGATATCACCCGCATGTGGTGGTAAAGGACGTTAAACCCCCCAAACACCCACCCACCCACCCACCCACCTACCATCTCGCATCACTTGCAGGGCTTACCTGGCATTCTCTGCTTCTCAGTTACGGCCTAAACTGGCTTCATAAGAAGAACGCAGTAATGCATATTCTTGGACTGTCAGTTCGTGGGCCAGACAAAAGAAGAGACTTGAAAATAGTCCATCTGGTAATCCAGTCGCCAAATCTTTTCTGTATTTTTTTTTCTTTTGTAAAGCTGTGATTTTGTGCATATTTATTGGAAAGAGATGTTTGAAAACTTGTGACCTAACATTTTATCAACCATAGATATGATTCTGAAACAGTTGAGAGTCACGTGCAAGCACTATCTTCAAGGACACAAAATGAGCGTTTGGTCAAGTTGAAGGACCACGTTTGGCGAATGTGCTAGTATGTAGTGATTTTTGTTTTCACGTAAGAGCGTGATTTCATGATTTTTTTTTTATTTGTAGGGCAAGGTGTATGCCTGGGGGGAGGGGGTTGCAACAGAAGGCAAACTGCCAGTGGAGCTGGGACTTTTTGCGGCACAGGTGGCAAGCAGAGGTGACACGAGTGGATTTGAAAGGAGTGGCCTTCTGGCCTAGAGAGAAAGTAGACTCGCATAACTCCAGTGAGGCCTGAGCGGGAAGGAGACATTCCAATTTTGTTGAAACTCCTGTCAGGTTTTTTCCCCTAGTTGGTCTGTGCGTGGTAATTTTTGTTTATAGATTGAAGCATTTTATGATGCCTGGGCCTGACAGGGAATGCATAGGCAATTTAGTGAGGTCTCGTGCATTTGTGGTACGAATCTTTTATTGTCCATTTAACTTGATTTAAGTTAAATCCAATACAATCCAATGTCCGCTTGCAAAACGCAGGGGTACTCCGTTCAGAGAAGAAAGTTCACGCTCGTTGCACGTAATAATAATAATAATAATGAGTATTGTATAGGCGCTTTACCCAATTTCACGAATCGGCTCAAAGCGCCGCGAACTGAACCCAACGCGCACGCTCACGTGAATCATACGCATTCTCTCACACACTGGACATAAACACATTACAATCACGTGGTGCGAAGGGTCAGCTCAGCTGTTTAAATTTCGGAATTTAGAACTGCATTTATTTTTTTCAAATTCGGTGGGCTGAACATTTTCCAAAGCAGAGGGGGAGGAAGCCGGAGTACCCGGAGAGAACTCCCCGAACCCCCGACGATCGGCGGGAATGAACGGTGCCACATACGAGAAGGAAAAGTTCTTTGCCCCGAGTGGGGCTCGAACCCCTGACCTCTCGCATTGGTGACAAGTCTCTTACCACTAGACCACCGACCGACGTAGTAGAAATACAACAGAGAGAGCGAGAGAGAGAGAGAGAGAGAGAGAGAGCGAGAGAGAGAGAGAGAGGAGGGGGGGGGGGGACAAGGGGAAGATCTGTCAGTGGAAGAGATGGGTTTTAAGGGATTCTTCTGGAAGACTGGATGGTGAAAGCTTTCCGTAGAGGCCACAGACCTATAAAAAGATAGACCCACCGCCGCACGCTGCCACCGCTGCTTGCGAGTGTCGCTATCGCGGCCATCTTGTGAATACCAGAACTCAGATGCTCTGTGTACAGGACGCCTTGTTCGAAATACAAAGTTCTTTAGAAAGACGTCATCAGAAATGTGACGTAAGATAAAGCGGACCAATGCTATGCGCGCTATGTAAACAGCCGATAGCGTCTGGCACTTCCAGGTACTCGCACTCAACATGGCGCGCGGCGGCGTCACACTTCCAGCACCGCAGGGGGTCTATCTTTTTTAGGTCTGTGGTAGAGGCTCTGGCAAAGAGTTCCACAGAGTGGGGCCAGCTTCCCTGAAGGATCTGGCACCCGAACGCTTGTTGCTGGTGTTGTCGCTGTAGTGAGCTGGGAATGGCAAGGCGGGAGTGACAAGAGGAGTAAAGAGGTCTGGACGGGGTCAGGTGGGTGGGTGGGTGTTTGGGGGGTTTAACGTCCTTTTCCACCACATAGGGTGATATCAAAGACGGGGCAACGATGAAAAAGCCAGCACAAATATTTGGCCCCAGCCGGGATCGAACTCACGACCCGAGCATTAGAAGTCCAACGCTCTACCATTCGACCACCCCGGCTCCCCTGGATGGGGGCAGTATACGGAACAATCTGTGAACATGCAGTACGCTTAAAAATAGCCACTTTGTAGCTAGCATGACGTCAGTAAGCCCTTAAACTTGAAAGAGGAAGAAGGAGCTATGCTGTGTCCGTTTAGGAATGGGCGTTTCGTGAAACAGCCCAATAAACCACTGCGCCAACCGGACACACCACGGTACCTGCTAACGGCTTACTTCCCCTGCCGCACATTATCTGTCTTTGTGCCCCGTGGTAACACGGGACGATTGTAAAAGTGGAGAAAATAGAGCAAGATATTTATCTCCGCTAAACCGATCTGCTCAGGTGGTGTCCATTGTCCCAGTGCGAGGGAAATGTGGTCATTAAATTATTGAGGCAAATCTCGCCAATTCCGTCCCAACTGCCAATCAATGGGACGGGAAGCCTTTCATTGGCCGGGCCTGATGTGAGGTTTCTGTCTGGGATGAGTGGAAAGTGTGCCAGAGTATAACGACTCTCTCTCTCTCTCTCCAAATGTGTCGATTTTTTTTTCAGAAATCTTGATATTCAGTTGTCATATTTCTTAACTAGGGTCTTTTCTGTCTCGGATGAGTGGGAATTGTGCCACGGTAAATTGCCCCCCCCCCCCTCTCTCTCTCTCTCGTTCAGCAGCAACTGTCTCGATTCTTTCAGAAATCTTGGTATTGTCAGCATTTTTACCCATTATCGATATGCATTTTTAAAGACATTATGTGCAGGTCAGTTCCACTAGTTTCAGTTGTTGCTTTAAAAAACAAACCCGAAAACGGTTACACGGACTAATTCCGTCTTTGCTAAGCCAACAATATAGTTTGGGACAGTTTCGCTCGTGAGTGAGCGTTCGAAACACTCGATCTTGATGATTAGTACAGCTCTTAATGCGACACAGTGTTGTGTACACTTTGCGCGAACGGTCGAACATTCAAATTCTACGACTGTTGTTACTCTACTGGAGCGCTCAGTGTGGTCGCTGCGTTATCGAGTACGCTTCTGTTGGCTCAGTGCCAGCATCACAGACGCTGTCTTTGTGCAGGTGTCTAAGAGGGGTGATAATAGATTTCACAATTACAGCTTAGAACTATCTGTGAACATGAAGATGATAGCGTTAGCCCCTCGTGACACTCGCTCACACACCCCAACCATTTGCTAAGTGCTAACCGACTGTACATAACTGATCTGACACAAACCAGGACAAAGAGAAACGTGTCCTTTGTTCTGTTTGTAATACATCGATCGGGGGTTTATGTAAATATATTATAAATACATACCCGTGTGGCCTGTGTATAATTTCCGTGCACAGGGAGCCTGGTCACGACCAGCACGAAACGATTTCTCCTCACCAATTTGTCAGAAATGAAGCGGAACGTTTTTGCAGGTGAACTGAATAGATGGGCAATGTCCCTAAAGAGGATGGGTGCATGGAAAGGTAGGTGTTTAATGCCGTTAAGACTCCGGCGAGGATGAATTCTTCGTCTTCTTTATGTTGTTGTTGTTGTTGTTGCTGCTGCTCAGTGCTTTTGTTGTTGTCATTGCTTTTTTTTTCTTTTTTCCTTTTTGGTGGTGGTGGTGGTGGGGGGGGGGGGGTCTTCCGTAACATTCGGATGGAAACTCCAGTTCTCCAGAACGGATCCCTTCGGCAACTGGAAGAGTCTGCACAAATTCTTACCGGGACACGGTTCCAGAAGTTACGATCGCGAGTGAAGACTGACCACTGAGTCATCGGGCATTTTCCTCTGAACTCTTTAGAGCCCAGGCAAAAATCGCAAACTTACTTGAAAGCTTCAGATCCCTAGAAGCCACTTGAAGCCACCATTACGCAATCTGCAGCAGTCTCGCGCCTAGCGCGGAAGGCCCACGCCTTGGGTAACAGTGGCTTGAAGTGGCTCCTACTGGTGTGCAGTGGCTTGTTCTTTTTAACCAGTTTTATCATATAGCGGGCAGGGGGGTGATCTGACTCGGGCGTTTAAGAGTTAAGGAAAATCTTCATCCTCCATTTCCTTAAATCCAACATCGCCGTCCTCGTCATTAAAAACGAACCAACCAACGAACCAGTTCAACAACCAATCAGCAACACAAGCCAACCAACCAACCGACCAACTTGTGACCAACCTGTCAAAGTCACAAACGCACAAACCAACAGAATAGCCAAAGATTGAACAGTAAGGTATACAATTACACGCCATGATTCGCGAAATTCATCCCCTGCAAACCAACGCCCAGACTGAAACCGACACCAGTGTTCAAAAGAAATGGAACACCACGCCTCCAGAAGGGTTTTCAGATGTCCGTGTCCTCAGATTGACCCGTGGCATCGGCGTGAGGTCATTACATCTATTTCCACACGCACGCACACACACAGACACACACACAGGCACACACACACACACACTCGCACACACACGCACACGCACGCACACACGCACACACACACACACACACACACACACACACACACACACACACACACATCGAGGCACAGACTCACATCGCACTCTCCCCCCCCCCCCCTCTCTCTCTCTCTCCGTTGTTATGGGCCGAAAAGCCAAAACTAAATAAAATGTCATTTGTCATTAATTTTGTCGTTAATTCTCTCTCTCTCTCTCTCTCTCTCAAAGACACACACAGAGACACATACATACACAGAAAGACAGAAAGACAGACAGACAGACAGACAGACACACACACACACACACAAATGGCACTCATGTATGTGCACGAGCGACGCGCCTGCCAGAGGGCTTGTTACAGACAACAGCTATTGCCTGCCTCCTCTGATTGTCACGTTCGCGCAAGGACGTAGACCGGCGGAACGAGAGGACGCCATTCACAGGCACACGACTAGCTGCCTGCCATCTTTGTGCCAACGTGATGTAGGTGTATAACGTGCATATCAGTGACGACTGCCACTGACCCCGTATGGTCGAGTTGACGGGGAAAGTAGGTCAAGCAGACAGGCACTCACTGCGAGCTGTGTTTTGGAAGAATTTTCGGCGACAGTCCAATTCCCTCTGTTTTGCAGTGATGAATTGAGATTCTAGATCGTGTGTTTTGTATTCTGAGCTGTTCTCTGTGAGCCAGATATCCCGGCAGCTCGACAGTCCTCCGCCACAGGAAAAGGCGTTACCTGGATGGTTCGTTAGTTACCTCCCTATCGAAAATTCGAATTCAAATAATTTATTGACCTCAACACGATTTTATTTTAGCCACAGTGATTGACTGTTACGTGGCTGGTTCGTTATTGACTTTCCTATCGAAAATTGAAATTCACAGTCAAATGACTGATTATTGTCGTCAGTAAAATGTTTAGTCCCCATAATGCCGTGTGGCTGTGGCGGTATTTGGGAGTACTTTTGTCCAAAATGTTTGAACTGGTAAGATTAAGAGTCTGTAAAAAAAAGAATTAAAAAAAGAGTGTGTTTGCTGATTGAAACACGTGAACCAAAAACGTGTATTCAGTCTGTGTTTAATACAAGAAAATCCTAGCAAAGCAAATACTGCCCCTGAGTAATGTAACACTATCTCTGTCTCTGACAGGGCCGTAGCAGCCCTACCGGCCACTTCGGCCATGGCCGGACCACTTTTTGGCCACCCCCCCCCCCAAAAAAAAAAAACAACAACAAAAAAACCCTCGTCTTCATGAGTTTCAGCGGTGTGTTATGAGGAAGGAGGGGGCTTGACTTAGATCGCATATCGGAAGCGTTAATCGAAAAATTGTCGCGTTTGTAGTTTTGCTTGTGGATACATTTGTCAATACAGTCAGGAGGTATTCTAAAGCAAAAGTTCTTCCAAAATAAAGCCTCTTCATCAAAATATTGTTTAACTTGCGTTTCCCCGTTCAAACAAGTAACTAGTAATTCTGTTGTTTTCCGTTGAAGTTGAGGAGAACATAATGGCCAGGGACCGTACCTTCTTATTGATTTTTATTATGGCCGGAGCACTTTTAGGAGCTGTGCTACGGCTCTGTCTGAACACGCAATTTTAGCTTCAGGCGCGATTTTAAGCCCCCCCCTCAGTCGAACAAAGCTGATCGTGTCCGTGCGCATCATGGCGGACGGGTGTTGGGCAGAAGTTGAGCGCGGGAAAAAAAAAATTGCGAGCGGCACAAGGAAAAAAAGCTGTTTCGTGCGCCTGTGCTATAATTTCTTTCGCCGTGGGGACTGTCACTTGCAGGAAACGCGTACCTGCTCTTGTGATTGGTACGTTCGTCCTGTGACGCAGGCAGGCGCAGGCGAACAAGACTGATACTCTTTCCACCTCGTGGACTGTCACGTGCAGGTTATGTAGGCATAGGTGCCAATTGCAGGGCAAGACGCGCCAGCCACAGAAAGTGATTGCTTTATAAGCTGAGGTCTTTTAGACTGGTGTTGTTACGTGAACCTGCCGACCACAGTTTCTTTGTGATCTGGCGAACGAAGAGAAAAAGTTTTGAAGAAATGTTTTAGCTGCCGATCGACCCAAAGGTAAGCTGAATATTGATGTTCGGTATCTTGATATTTTTCCAGTGTTTCACACATCTTTGTCTGGGGCGATTATTCTGTGTTGTGTTTTCTGTCTAGACATCGTTGTCGTTATTCATTTTTGTTCTCCCCATCATTCATTCTGTTCTTACAGCTCCAGTATCATACTGAGTAAATTCTTTCATCAGCAACACCGACAACCCTTCCTTTGAAGTTGGCCTTCGTCTTTGATCGCTAAAACCACAGGCTGGTCTGTGTAATAGACCAAAGACCCGACGGCATTAAGCTTCCTAGATCTTCTGTTTCAATATTTAAGTAATTTACAAGGCGGTTATAATGACAATGAAAAAGAGTCTTTATATAATAGCGGCAGAAGTTGAAACACAAAGTTTTTTTTTGTTTTTTTTTTAACTTGCCGTTGCTACAGCTACTACATATAACTATTACGAACAAAACTGAAAGAGTAAACCAAAAACGCCCCCCCCCCCCCCCACACACACAACTGTAAAAATATGCAGAAATACAACAAAGTGGATAAGAACGTTAAGCGATAATTGGATTTTCAGATACAGCACCAAAAAAATCAATGCACTGACAGAGAGAGAGAGAGAGAGAGAGAGAGGGTGGGTGGGTGTTTGGGGGTTTAACGTCCTTTTCCACCACATAGGGTGATATCAAAGACGGGGCAACGATGAAAAAGCCAGCACAAATATTTGGCCCCAGCCGGGATCGAACTCACGACCCGAGCATTAGAAGTCCAACGCTCTACCATTCGACCACCCCGGCTCCCAGAGAGAGAGAGAGAGAGAGAGAGAGAGAGAGAGAGAGAGAGAGAGAGAGCTAACCCATGTTTGTGAACCTTAGCACCATTTACCGACTGAAATTTTAGCCTATCCCATGCAATGCAAGCCATCTATCACAAGGTTTTTTGTTTTTTTTTATAACCACAATTTTCTTGCGCATAAAACGTTTTTGCCGCCAGGCTCACAAACTGAGTGAATGTTCATCCAACCGTGACTGACTGCCAAACCAACATCCGTGAACGTGCACGACCGGTCGTACAATTCTTTTTCAACATCATATCAAACAGAAAAAAACAATCATCGGCAAAGTTCATGTTTCAAGCATGCGTGTCTGCTATCTGGTCCAGTAATTTGCTCACCCATGCAAATAATATACCCAAATAATGGAGACGTTTGTCATGTCGATATTTCTAGATCATGTACACGAACTGTTTTAGATACACACACGGTAATTGAGAGGAAATTCGATTTTCTGATCATAACAGCTGAGTAGTCCCACAGTGCAGCCATCGGAGGTTAGAGTGTGTCATTAGAGCGCGCTCCGTCCTTGCCTTTCAAAGAGTGAAGAGTGTTTGTCCTTAGGAGGAGTTTCTATAATGCTGAGACTGAGAGTACGGAGACAGAGAGAGAGAGAGAGAGAGAGAGAGAGGGGGGGGGGGAGAGAGAGAGAGAGGGGGGGGGGGGAGAGAGAGAGAGAGAGATGATGATGATGATGATGATGATGATGAAACGTTTATTAGGATAATTTTTGTAGGCATCTCTGCCTATCTTACAAGAAGTCCTCACTACATTCTACAATAATAATCAAACAAAACAAACAAGAGAGAGAGAGAGAGAGAGAGAGAGAGAGAGAGAGAGAGAGAGAGAGAGAGAGAGAGATGATGATGATGATGATGATGATGAAACGTTTATTAGGATAATTTTTGTAGGCATCTCTGCCTATCTTACAAGAAGTCCTCACTACATTCTACAATAAGAATCAAACAAAACAAACAAGAGAGAGAGAGAGAGAGATGATGATGATGATGATGATGATGATGACGATGACGATGATGACGACGATGACGATGATGATGAAACGTTTATTAGGATAATTTTTGTAGGCATCTCTGCCTATCTTACAAGAAGTCCTCACTACATTCTACAATAATAATCAGACAAAACAAACAAGAGAGAGAGAGAGAGAGAGCGAGAGAGCGAGACCGAGAGAGAGAGAGAGAGAGAGGGAGAGTTGCTTTAAGCAGCCTAGAAAGGGCATAATTGAAATCTTTGGTACGTATGAACTTGGAAGATGGTTGCTAGGTGGCTTGGTTTAAACGTTTTTTTGTTTTTTTTTTTAGACAAGTTCAACCTTCGCCCTACGTCGCTGGTGCAGATTCACCCACATGTATTCAATATCCATGATTTCCTCAAATTTCAAGATGCATCCATAATTTTGTCAGTAAGGGATTGGGGGTAAATCCTGACCAAAAGTCATATGATTATTTCCGTAAACTAAGAAGTAAACAAACAACAACAACATGGCATCAAACAGCAGTCACGATAAAATGACGCAATAGAGCACAGCAAGCAATGCTTACACAGGTGCTCGTGTTTCAACAGAACACACGCGTGGAGCCGGGTTGGCTCGGCTGGAGCGTTCCGGCCAAAACTGCAATTGACTGCTTCCACGGTTGTGCTAGACAACACGTACGGCGTCTCCCAGGCCCTGAGAAATGGAACTGAAAGCCCCTAAATCGTTTTTGATAAATTCTGCGCACGCGCGAGGGAGTGAGTGAGTGAGTGAGTGAGTTTTTAGGGCTTAAAGCCGCGCAAGCCACAAAGACTAATTCGCGGCTGAGCACGCGCGAGGGAACTATTGGTATGTATTTTTAATCTGAATATCGCCGGCTTGCTCCGTTTGAGCTGGAGTGACCAGTTCAGCAAGTCCTGTTGAAGCCTGCAGGTGAAACATGAAGTTGGCAAGCTGTCATTAACCTGTAGCATTTCCTGCATTTACGAGTAGGCGGCAAAATGGAAATTCCAAACCGGTGAAGAGAAGAAAAAGGAGAGACCTAATGTAGAGAAAACAACAGGCGTTTGGCAAGGGAGAGCACGCCACATCCGGAATGGCAAAGCAGTGTCTCTTAAAGGTCTGCAATCTCAGCAAAAAGCCGCAAACATTGCGTTTCTTAAAACTGCGACTCCTTCGACTGTGCATAATCCAGGCAACTCTGTCACAGTTGCAGAGTTTTCAGCGCTTCGGGAACCTTATAAAACCAGAACACGAATTTGCCGTGACATTATTTGGCATTTGGTCAGTGAGCGAGACACATCGCTACAGTCAGTGTCCAGCGGATGTTGAGTGCTGCACGATCTTTCTCGCTCAGTGTCAAACTGAGCTGTGAAATCAGGCTGCCCTTGGCTTTTAGTGCGGTTTCAGGGACGATAACTCTGCAACTGTGACAGAGTTGACCGTGCTTGCACGGTCGACTCTGTAAAATCTTTTCACACTTCGGAAAGCTTTTTCATGGAAGCTTAGATCTTTAAAGTCTCAACGCGTTTGTCAGGCGTACATCAACACCGTGGAACACTTTTCATCGAATGCGCTTGCTCCGTGAGACACAGTTCAGCATCCGAAGCCATTGTGGTGACTCTAGCTGACGCATGTATTGTTTTACGCACGTAGGAACGTGCCGCGCAATGAACAGACGACATTATTTGGGCGCGGCGGCAGACCTGCTAGACAGCGCTCATTAAGCCTGCGCTTAACTGGGCACAGCGCGCGAAACACACATGTGCACATCACAGTCGTTGCGCTCGGTGTGTCGGTGACAAACCGATTGAAGTTGCATTGTCCGCCATGTCTGCGCGCCGAGTGACGTAGTACAGCCAGTCACAATCTGTTGTGAAAACCACAGTCACAGTTGTGGCTATTTGAAATCCAAGTTGCTGTGATGACGCCACAGCAGCGGAAACCCCCCAAAATCACAACTGCGTCACAACTGTGGACAGCACTATGTCTGTGGCGCTCCGCAGTGCCCAGTTAAGAGCCGGCTTTAGCTTTGAGCGGCTTTGTCGGTCGGCGTGCAGTGCAGGTATGGTAGCGTTAGGCCACAGAAAGTCATAGTTCTCTACTCTTAAGCCCCTTTTCCATGACCGACGTACGTCGCCGACAATCGGCCAACTTCGCGTCCCAGCTGAAAATCGTCCATGGAAAAGGAGTTGGCAGACATCGGCCGACGCGGCGGTGAGAGTAGAGCGGCGCGGGCGAGTCGGTGACCTTGTCGGCGGAAATCCAAGCGATCTGATTGGCCGCTAGGAATGCGGCCTTGATCCGGAAACCGGAAACTTTGAAGATGGCGGCTAGCAGTGTTCAGCCTCAACTTTCGGCGGCTAAAGTCATCGAAATAATCGATTTGATTCACTGACGACCGGCCATACTTATGGGAGCGAGTCGGCGAGCGCGCGTTTCCATGGCAGATTTTAGTTGCCCGACAATCGGCCGATGTCTGTCGACGTACGTCGGTCATGGAAAAGGGGCTTTAAAAGCCGCAAAGTCACGAAAATGGCCAGATGGTCAAAGGGAACTTCTGTTGGTTTGGCAAACAGCCGTATTGACCAGCCCCCGTAGTGTAGTGGTTAGCACTTCGGATCATGGACCGGGAGACTCGGGTTCGAGTCCCAGTCGAGGCAAGCGGGATTTTTCCTACCTAGGTCGGCTCCTACCCAGAGCGGGTGTGCTATGGGCCCGATGGGGAGGCTGTTGCCACACAGCCGAGTTTCACCCACTTCACGGGTGCGACTTTGAGGGTGCTTCCCTTAGCATGACATGTCTTATGATGTGGATGATTACACGGCCGGCACCGCAGGTGCCGTAGTTCCCGGGCTTGGTTAATGCCGGGATATTTATGACAGGAAGCGTGGAATGCGGCCCTGTCCCGCAGTCCAAACCACATGAACCTCCATAGCATCATCTTACCATCATCCTCAACTCCATCATCATGCAATAATAAAAATTGTCCCAGCTTCCGAGTCCTCCGTGGGTTCCAATATACCTTGGAGGAACACCACTGGAACTGGCAAAGAGTTGGGGCAGAAAAACAAACAAACAAACAAATCCAGCCGTATAGGCGGTACTTCTCCCCCTCAGAACTCATATTACGAGCTTTTAAAGACTTTAAGGCAAAACCCGAGAAGAAACTGGCGATGCGTTGCTCTAACTGGACAAAAAAAACAAAAACAAAAAAAAATCTAACCGAAATACGAGAAGGCAAGCTGTAATGACTAGCTGTCGTGATTTCGCTCATGACATTGCGTGATGCATTCATGATTACGATCTTTTCTCTTTTCTGTTCTTTCTGTCATCCTCCCAGGACGGAGTTTTGCCTTGCTAATGTATCTTTGCGCAAACTCGTTACAAGACAACGAATAACAGTGGGGACTTCCTTGTTGTTTTTATTCCAAATCCATTTTTTAAAAATAAAAGTGCAGTTACATGCTTTCTGTGTAGTTATGTCCAGTTATGTCCAATATCATTATGTAGCAGTATTGTATTTGTACAAAAGCTCTACTTCTGCAATGTCCACTGCCAAAAGACATTGTCAAATAAAATTTGACAAAGGGTAGCATGCAAACTTGAATGCATGCACCCATCTTAAAAACAAAAAAGCAGAACAAACAAACAACACCACAAAACAAGTGTCGTCTTGCTAAAGCGTCTACCAAACAGCCAGCAAGACCGAGAAATAATGGGGGGGGGGGGGGGTTAACGTCCTTTTCCACCACATAAGGGGCAACGATGAAAAAGCCAGTACAAATATTTGGCTCCAGCCGGGATACGAACTCACGACCCGAGCATTAGAAGTCCAACGCTCTACCACTCGGCCACCCCGGCTCCCCCGGAGAAATAATGGAGAAACAAACGACATTGGTTGCAAGTGGGATGGGGAGGGGGGGGGGGGCTAAAAAAAAGAAAAAAAAGACAGAAAGACAGAAAGAAAGACAGAACTTCTAAGAGCACTTGAAATTACAGGCTCGGAGTAAAAAAGGGAAAACCAAACCAACGGTTTCCTCAAGGGCACAAAAACAACACGTGTCTTGTTGCCAAAGAACTGTCAGCGTGTAAAAAGAATCTGAATAACAAAAGTTTCAAGTGACGTGGAACAATGCACTTTTAGGTTTCCGATTTCTCGGCTAAGGAAACTTCTTCATGGGAAACACAAACACATGCAAGGACAGCGCTGTTCATCTACATCTATTTACGGGAGACAGCGCTGTTCATCTACATCTATTTACGGGAGACAGCGCTGTTCATCTACATCTATTTACGGGAGAAACAATTTGTCGAGTTCATCGTCTTTTGGTTGACCTTTTTAAAAAACAAAACAAAAACAACAACAACAACAACAACTGTTTTTTGTTGTTGTTTTTTTTAACTTTTTGGTCTTCTGAGCAAGTGTCCTCGTGTACCCACCCCTCCCACCCCCTCCCCACTCCCGTATATCATTTATTTCAAGTCAGCGAATAATAGAAGGGAAAATATTTACGAAGGACAAGAAATGAACCCGCATGACCCGCATGAGCGATAATCAGTTCACGGTAAAGATTTCTTTTTTCCTTTCATGAATCAATTGCTGTGAAAATACACCATCTCCAGGGCATGGGCGGAACCCACGGAGGGCTGGGAAGCTTGGGCAATTTTCACCATGAGGATGAGTGAGAATAATGGTGTGGTGGTCCATGTGACTACGTGACAGGGTCACATGCCGCGCTAAATATCCCGACGTGCCAGGCCTAGGAACTACGGCACCTGCGGTGCCGGCCGTGTAATCATCCGCATCACGAGATGTGTCATCTCAGGGGAAACACCCTCAGAGTCGCACCCGTGAAGTCAGTCTCAGCTGTGTGGCAATAGTCTCCCCACTGGGTCGCTAGCACACCCGCTCTGAACAATAGCCAACCTAGATAGGAAAAAAATCCCGCTTGCCTCGGCTGGGATTCGAACCCGGGTCTTCCGGTACACGGTCCGAAGTGTTAACCACAGATCCACAGACAGATTCACTGTTCGGACAGAACTAAGCGCCACAGACCCCCCCCCATCCCTCCTCCCCCCCCCATCCCCCCCCCCTTCCGCACGCTACGAGATTGCTGAGTTTTTTTGTTTTTGTTTTTGTTTTAGCCGGCGCGCTATAAGGTTTCATCATCATCATCATCATCATCATCATCATCATCATCACAGACTTGAAAATGTCTAAAGCCGACCACTGGGTTTGATGCTAAGGCAATTTTCCCGCTCTTTCAATTACAGCAGACTGTACTGGCTAGCGTAACGTTCGTAAATACCGCTCACCGTACTGTCAAAGATCATTCTACGGTCTTCGGTACTACATCTGGGTTTGATGCTAAGGCAATTTTCCCGCTCTTTCAATTACATCAGACGGCACTGGCTAGCGTAACGTTCGTAAATACCGCTCACCGTACTGTCAAAGATCATTCTACGGTCTTCGGTACTGGTTCACCTTGCAATCTCGATTTCTGATGGATGTTTGTCTAGTTTTAGCAACACATCGTCTGTTTCTTCCCGGGCTGTTCCCCCCAAGAGACGCTACTCTGCCATCCCGGATTTGGTGTGCCCTCCCTTGCTAAATTTGCTTCCGTCTCGATCTCAGACAAAGCGGTTAATTGCGCACGGGCCGTAGACATGAATTTCGCGTGAAGTGGTCCCATTAGGAGCGAGCGATTGATGTATGGTGGTGTACATTATTCAGATATTCGTTTCTTGCTGTGTGTCCCGTTGTAACGCTGCATAGGGCAATGTTGGTATGACGCACTGCATGCTGGGATATTGCCCGTGCCAGCCAATTTGTACAACCCATTTCCAGCGACAACGGTCACCGTCAGCACTAAAAACAACGGCAGCCAAGTTAATCATAAATGAATGGGTTGTTTCAGTGGCTTGTCCTTCATGACACTGTTATAGATTTGCGCTTGTAGGTAATGGCCAAGCTAGCAGTTTGATTAGTCCATTTCGCCGAGTAGCCTCAACTACAACAGCGCTATTAGCAACAACGACACCAACAGCTCGATCGTGCAGCCGGCGACAACCACTTGTGTGTGGAACATTTCTACGCGATCGTATCTTTCACTGTTCGGGTTGAAATTGCCTAAAGCTTGCTAGAACCTGTTTGTTAAATAAACAAGCAGTTTACGGAAAATAGCAACCGCCCGGGCAGACTTGCAGGTGTTTTTCTTGTTTTATTTGACGGGTAGCTTTTCAATACAACGGCCGACGGCAATACAAATATTTAATCTCCGATGCTGTAAGGGAGGCGGGATCTTGCGGAGCTGGCAGAGTACTGGCCGGTCAATTATGTCGATTTTTAGCGTGGAGACAAAAGTTTATTCTGGCTTTTATTTTTATTTGTTTCCTTTCTTTCTTGTTCAATTTATTTCATTTAATTTTAGTTATTTACCTCTAAGTCTTTATTCATAATTTTTATTATCCTATGGCTGGGAAATTCGGAGTTGCCCCCACCCCCACCCCTCGTGACAACAGTACAGCGCCACCCTTTTTCCCCCCTGCATGGTGTATGATTGTTTCCCCTGCATGGTGTATGATTGTTTCCCCTGCATGCATGGTGTATGATTGTTTCCCCTGCATGCATGGTGTATGATTGTTTTCCCCTGCATGGTGTATGATTGTTTCCCCTGCATGGTGTATGATTGTTTTCCCCTGCATGCATGGTGTATGATTGTTTCCCCTGCATGCATGGTGTATGATTGTTTCCCCTGCATGGTGTATGATTGTTTCCCCTGCATGGTGTATGATTGTTTCCCCTGCATGCATGGTGTATGATTGTTTCCCCTGCATGGTGTATGATTGTTTCCCCTGCATGCATGGTGTATGATTGTTTCCCCTGCATGGTGTATGATTGTTTCCCCTGCACGCACAGTGCGTGCATCCATTGTTTTCCATTTCGTGGTCCCTCCCGTTTGGAAAGACATGTTTCACGTGCACACTTGGCTTATATGCATGCATATGTACACAACGGCAAGACATGCACCGCGAACGTGTCTGCACGTGATTTTGACTCGACTCGGTTTGGAAAGGAAAAATCCTACCTACCAAATTCCTGCCTACCAGGAATTCGAACCAGACAGCTCATGATCTGAAGTCGCACTATCCTTACTAATCAATGTATTCCAGCAGCACCTAGAAACGTCTTCATTGCCGAAATATTAATGCTTGTAATTTTGAACACCGGCCATGTACGAGCGCGACCCTCCGCCATCTTGAAATCAGATAGCTGGCGAATCTGGACCAGCCAATCAGATAGCGTCTGGCGAAATCATTCGCGGTTGATCGGGGTTCTTCGCATTGCATGTCGAGCGAAGCCCGAACTGTCCAAAATCTCTTCGCGAGGCCCCAAAATGATTCGGGCGAAGCATTTTTCCTTCGCTCTTCGTGGTTGTTCGGACTTGTTCGGGCATAACTAAGACGTGCCTCTAACCACCAGACCAAATCCCCTGGCTTTTCTTTTCTTGCCGTACTATTGACGTTACATCACGTGATGAACATGGACGTTAAACCAACTAGCTCTGTATCCTTTTTTTGCCAAACAAAAAGCTTCTTTTTTGTCGTCTTTTTCTTCTTCTTTGGAAAACTGAAAAACTGGTATTTCTACGGTGGTGTTTGACATTGCTAGATACGTGTATGCTATTCCAGATTGTATTGCGAGAAATGATCACAGACTGACCTTCATTTAAGAATAATAATTTTAAAAAACCCGGATAGTGCATACCTTATGTGAAGTCTCTACTAAGAAGAACAAAGAATTGCTTGACATGTCTGAGAGAGAGAGAGAGAGAGAGGAGAGAGAGAGAGAGAGAGAGAGGAGAGAGAGAGAGAGAGAGAGAGAGAAACTTGAAACTTGAAACTTTATTTGCCAACGGTAAAAGACATTGGTCCAGTTTTCATTCTTGCCGTTGCTATTGCCACACACACACACACACACACACACACACACACACACACACACACACACACACACACACACACACACACACACACACACACTCTCTCTCTCTCTCTCTCTCTCCCTTTCTCTCTCTACTACTACTACTACTGACGTCCGCTCACACTGCAGACACGACGGATAGTGCATACCTTATGTGAAGTCTCTACTAAGAAGAGAGAGAGAGAGAGAGAGAGAGGACTCAAGGAGTTTAATGTGTAGGCATTTTTGCTCATTCACATGTGGGAGGAGGGGGGAGGGGGTTATAATAACATCTGGCAGCAAAACCATGTACAATGTACAACAGTTCACGGCAAGCGCCTGGATACCAAAGCACTTGGAAAATTGTCCGATTACAGTGAAAGTGCACAAAGTAAGGCCACGTTATAGCGTACAGTATCTTACTCTCGCGCACTCACAATCCGTCACAAAGTAAGGCCACGTTATAGCGTACAGTATCTTACTCTCGCGCACTCACAATCCGTCACAAAGTAAGGCCACGTTATAGCGTACAGTATCTTACTCTCGCGCACTCACAATCCGTCACAAAGTAAGGCCACGTTATAGCGTACAGTATCATACTCTCGCGCACTCACAATCCGTCACAAAGTAAGGTCACGTTATAGCGTACAGTATCTTACTCTCGCGCACTCACAATCCGTCACAAAGTAAGGCCACGTTATAGCGTACAGTATCATACTCTCGCGCACTCACAATCCGTCACAAAGTAAGGCCACGTTATAGCGTACAGTATCATACTCTCGCGCACTCACAATCCGTCACAAAGGCCACGTTATAGCGTACAGTATCTTACTCTCGCGCACTCACAATCCGTCACAAAGGCCACGTTATAGCGTACAGTATCTTACTCTCGCGCACTCACAATCCGTCACAAAGTAAGGCCACGTTATAGCGTACAGTATCTTACTCTCGCGCACTCACAATCCGTCACAAAGTAAGGTCACGTTATAGCGTACAGTATCTTACTCTCGCGCACTCACAATCCGTCACAAAGTAAGGCCACGTTATAGCGTACAGTATCTTACTCTCGCGCACTCACAATCCGTCACAAAGTAAGGCCACGTTATAGCGTACAGTATCTTACTCTCGCGCACTCACAATCCGTCACAAAGGCCACGTTATAGCGTACAGTATCTTACTCTCGCGCACTCACAATCCGTCACAAAGTAAGGCCACGTTATAGCGTACAGTATCTTACTCTCGCGCACTCACAATCCGTCACAAAGTAAGGCCACGTTATAGCGTACAGTATCATACTCTCGCGCACTCACAATCCGTCACAAAGTAAGGCCACGTTATAGCGTACAGTATCTTACTCTCGCGCACTCACAATCCGTCACAAAGTAAGGCCACGTTATAGCGTACAGTATCTTACTCTCGCGCACTCACAATCCGTCACAAAGGCCACGTTATAGCGTACAGTATCTTACTCTCGCGCACTCACAATCCGTCACAAAGTAAGGCCACGTTATAGCGTACAGTATCTTACTCTCGCGCACTCACAATCCGTCACAAAGTAAGGCCACGTTATAGCGTACAGTATCTTACTCTCGCGCACTCACAATCCGTCACAAAGTAAGGCCACGTTATAGCGTACAGTATCTTACTCTCGCGCACTCACAATCCGTCACAAAGTAAGGCCACGTTATAGCGTACAGTATCTTACTCTCGCGCACTCACAATCCGTCACAAAACTATCTCGCCTCCCCATCAGCCCATAAAAGAGAGAGAGAGAGAGAGAGAGGTGATGATGATGATGATGATGAAACTTTATTAATGAACGGTAAAAGTTTTGACAGAAATTCGCCAGTTTGCAAACTTGCCGTTGCTAATACTTCAAAGACTATCTGCTAGGGGAAAAAAAGGGAGAAAAATATAAAAGAAAAAAAAAGTTCAACACAGAAAAATTTGCACTAAACTACAAGAAACAAAACCGTAGAGAAAAACGTCCATCAGGTCAAAATGCATTCACACACACGTGCGACCTTGTAAACACAAATCGCTGACATAATACTGAAATGATGTAAAATAGAAAATCAAAATAACAGGTTGAAGCGTAACGTACGTTACGTGCGATCCATCAGGTACTGTTTGAGTGCACGCTTAAACGTACAAGTAGATATATTTTGTTTTCAGGTGTAAAGGGAGAGAATTCCATTGTAATGCTCCAGCGAAGGAAAGGCTTGTTTTGAATAAGTCAATACGGGGTAATGGTAAGTGCAGGATGCCATTCCTTGAGGCCTGAGAGAGAGAGAGAGAGAGAGAGAGAGAGAGAGACAGACACACACACACACACACACACACACACACACACACACAGAGACAGAGGCAGAGCGTCGTTGTGATGTTCTTTGTCATCTGAAAGGGCCTATGAACAAACGACTGTGTTCATGCCTGTGGCGCAACGGGATGCGCTTTGTCTTCTGGCAGGAAGACACGCTTGCATTGTTTCTTTGTTCAAAACACGTGTGAATCATCCAAAGATCTTGTGCAGAGACCAGTTATTGTGCCGGGATGAAGATAATTATTCAGGATGAACTAAGTTCGGAGACGCCATGTCGTTGTTGTTTGCTGGTCTGTAAATCTGACATTTGGAGAGATGGTGTATGAAAACCAGATGAGAATTGGTTTTTTTTTCTACACGCCAATATGCCATTGTTCAAGCCACTTTATATGTATATATGCACATTTAAAAATAAAAAACCTGTATGTTGAGATTATTGCCACGATATAACTCGTTAAACAGAGAATTCCTGACATTGGACAATTCCCGCCCGAATTCCAACCTGCCCGGCTTACAACAACAACAACAACAACAACAACAAGCCAGCAAACAAAAACGTTAACACCCCCCCCCCCACCCCCCCCCCCAAAAAAAAAACAAAACAAAAAAAGAACAACAAAAAACCCAAACCAAACCAAAACAAAGCAATAACAGCAAGAAACAAACAAAACAACAAAAACCACACACACACACACACACACACACACACACACACACACACACACACACACACACACACACACACACACACACACACACACACACACACACACACACACACACAATGCCCCCCCCCCCCCCCCCCAAAAAAAAAAAAAAAAAAAAGAAGCCCGAAACAAAAACAACAACAACAACAATAAAAAACAACCATAACAGCAACAACAACAAATAAACAACCAACCCCCCAAAACCCGAAAAAAAAAAACAAAAAAAACAAGGCCACACAAAGAGCAGACGACAACATCATCAAAGAACCAACAAGAACGTGTGTGTGTGTGTGTGTGTGTGTGTGTGTGTGTGTGTGTGTGTGTGTGTGTGTGTGTGTGTGTGTGTGTGTGTGTTCTGACAACTTCCTCGCAATCCTTGAGTAACAACAACATCGACAACACCACCATCAAAACTAAAAACAACAGCGACAACGACAACAGCGTCATCCTAATTGGACAGGCAACTGACGAGTTCGCCCCGTCCTTCAAACGCTAATTGGCTTTCAATTATTCAAGGTGGACCTTAATGGCGAGGTGCCTGTCAGAACAGATCTAACTCATTGGAAAATGGTCGCTCGAAACAGTAGCTCGCGAGCGCGACAAAGCGACCGCCAGGCTAAAATCAACTGAACAGTACATACCTACATCGGTTGCAACTGCAAAACATTTCAGGCACTTCACCCTCTCTATCAGCAACATGGCGTTCGATTAGAGCACTCCGTGCACAACATTAACGACAGACTCGTGGCAAATGAGGGGTCATACTTACTGACCCCACAATGACACGCCTGAGTGAGGGATCACAATCTTCTACAGAAATTGTTCATTGATCTGCCTTCTCTCCCCTTTTCGTGAGTTGTTGTTCGTGGCGGTTCGAAATAGTAATGATTACATGACATCGCCATCGTCACGCATGAGTGACGTGTCATCGTTACAGAGAGAGAGAGAGAGAGAGAGAGAGACAGACAGACAGACAGACAGACAGACAGAATTAGTTATTTGATGTTTTACGCCGCGCAAGCAACAAAGTCTATTTCGGAGAGAGAGAGAGAGAGAGAGAGAGCTATCTAAACAAAAGTCAATGACTGTATCTTGATGGTTTTAGATCTGGATACACGAGGACCATATTTACTCAATGACTGTATTAGGTATTACAGATCTTGATCGTACTCTTAGCAATCGACGCAAAAACGCACGCACGCATGCACGCACGCACGCACGCACGCACGCACACACACACACACACACACACACACACACACACACACACACACACACACACACACACACACACACACACTACCGTAATCCCTTACACACAAAGCATTAGGAAAAAAAGAATGTTTTATGGTTGTAACATGAACACACACAACGATTTTCCCGTTGTACCGTTGTCATTCGCCCGCCATGATAAATTTGTGTACACATCAAATAGACAAACGGAGAAAAAAAACATAAATATTCATGAGAACCGACGAGAAGCCACTAGCTGAACAAATATTCAGACCCGGACGCTAAAACACTCCCGTTTCAATTTCAATGTCCATTATAATGTCTGTCGATTAAACATCATACCAGCTGCCTGACCCTGGCAACGAAAACTGAGGATAAACTGACTTTAAACGCTCAGTTCCTTGAACATTTGGGCAATTCTCTTCGTTTGAATATCGGGGAGCCGGGGTGGTCGAATGGTAAAGCGTTGGGACTTCTAATGCTCGGGTCGTGAGTTCGATCCCGGCTGGGGCCAAATATTTGTGTGTCTTTGATATCACCCTATGTGGTGGAAAAGGACGTTAAACCCCCAAACACCCACCCACCCTCGTTTGAATATCGCCTATGGTTGGGGTTCTCGACTAAAGAACTTTTTGATCGCTATGTCTTTCTCTTGGTCGCGAAGCACAACAAAACGTCAGGCTAATGTAAGAAAATTGACGGCTTACCTAAGTTCTCCAACGACGTTCACTAGCGGTGTTAGATCTAAATTTGACGTGCAGCGACACTTGATGGGATCCCCTATGGCGCATGTCGTTGGTGTTGGGCATTTTTGACTGAGACGCGCGCATTGTGACGTTTGAGGGTAACGTGTATGTTATCCTAGAGCGTTAGTCAGCGTAAATTATTATGTAAATATTCGTCCAGTGAACGAAAAAATAATTTTCCATTTGAATTTTGTTTCCTATAAACCGAACCCTGATCCGCGAGAAAAAAAAAAAAAAAAAAAAAGGGAAGAAAAGGAGAAAGAAAGAAAGAGGGTGACGAAGAAGAAGAAGGAGAAGAGGCTCGCTTGGACTGGTTCCATGACAACTGGACAAAAAAGGAGAAAGAAAGAAAGAAAGAGGAGAAAGAGGATGAAGAAGAAGAAGAAGAAGAAGAAGAGGCTCGCTTGGACTAGTTCCATGACAAATATGCTTCAAGCCAACGTACGTTTTGGAACAGGTGTGCTTGTCAGCGCGCGTCCACTCCAAAGAGTTGATCTCAATGATTAGGAGAGCCCTGAACGCAATACAATGCTGTCTGTGGGAGCGAAATTCAAATGGCCCGAAGTTGTTCTACTGAGCGGCTGTCCGCAACACTGGATTTTTGCGCCACCCGAAGCCTTCTGTTGGCTCAGTTCCACCCTGTGAGATGCTGTGCAGGTGTCTAAATGGTACGATATTACACACTACCCAATGAGCTTTGAACAATTTGTGAGAATAGAAAAGTTGGGATATTACCTTTAAAAACGCAGGTGCAGAAATCTTTTGAAATTCACTGACGCGCTCACAATACGCATTGGCATTCAGGTGTAAAGACAGACGCCATTCTCAAACAGAGAAAGGGAGAAAGGCGAAGTGCTTTCGCATCGTTACGGAAATGGCTATGTGCACACGTCTGCGTCATTCGTTATCCAGGTATGATTACGAAAGTCAGGCACCGATTTGTCAGTGTCTGTCAGACAGGAAACAATCAGCAAAGATGTAGCCTAATCCAGAATTTACAGCCGCCTGATGGAAAGTCTCAATAGGTATTACAGGCATACAGCAAAGTGTGGAAAACGTTTCATGGAATGTATTTAATCTGTGCATAAGAAGTCACTTTGGTCACAATATAGCATCTGAAGCCATTGTGGTGACAATGGCTGGCGTATATGTTGTTAAGTCAGTGTCCCGTGCACTGTGCAGACTACGTTATTTGGTTGCGGACTGGGGACCAGCTAGACGGCGCTGATTGGTCCCTATCTTTAGAAGATTTGTCTAGTCCCAGTCTGTTCAGGAATAATAATAATAATTGTGAGTATTATATAGGCGCTTTACCCAATTTCATGAATCGGCTCAAAGCGCCGCGAACTGAACCCAACACGCACGCTCACGTGAATCACACACATTCTCTCACACACCGGACATAAACACATTACAATCACGTGGTGCGAAGGGTCAGCTCAGCTATTTCAATTTCGGAATTTAGAATTGCATTTATTTTTCAAATTTGGTGGGCTGAACATTTCCAAAGCAGAGGGGGAGGAAGCCGGAGTACCCGGCGAGAACCCCCGACGATCGGCCCGAATGAACGGTGCCACATACGAGAAGGAAAAATTCTTTGCCCCGAGTGGGACTCGAACCCCCTGACCTCTCGCATTGGTGACAGGTCTGGACCGTAGTCTCAGAGAAAATCGTATTTCGCTAATATTACACGCCACACAGTCACAAAAACGGTCGCGGTGACCCCATGAAGCATCATTCTACCTGGCAAACACCATTAGAGCTTCGAAAGCGTTTTCCATCTCAGCAGTGTCATGAACATAGAGACTTTAAAGATCTAAGCTCCCAACAAAAAGCTTTCCGAAGTGTGAAAAAAATTTACAGAGTCGACCGTGCAAGCACAGTCAACTCTGTCACAGTTGCAGAGTTTTCAGCGTCGCTGAAACCCCACTAAAAGCCAAGGGCAGCCTGATTTCACAGCTGAGTTTGCGTTTTGACACTGAGCGAGAAAGACCGTGCAGCACTCAACACCCGCTAGACACTGTAGCGATGTGTCTCGCTCACTGACCAAAAGCCAAATAATGTCAAGGCAAACTCGTGTTCTGGTTTTATAAGGTTCCCGAAGCGCTGAAAACTCTGCAACTGTGACAGAGTTGCCTGGATTATGCACAGTCGAAGGAGTCGCAGTTTCAAGAAACGCAATGTTTGCGGCTTTTTGCTGAGATTGCAGACCTTGAAATCATCATTAGCTTGCTTTACGTCCTATGGCTTTTGGCCTTTAAGGACATGTTGTTCCTGGCGTGTGTCTTTGGCTGCTTGGCTAGGCGAGTGTCTTTGGGGTGTGTGAGGGCTGTATTGCTTAGCTTTGGGCAACGTCAGAGGATCTCTGTTTGGCTTTCAGATGCCTGGTCTGGGTTTGTTTTTCAGTGCCTCAGTCTGTTCTGTCATCCGTACTTTTTGCCTAGACCTTGAAAGGCCTCATTGCTACCATTTTTACTACGTCTCAAAGATCGCTCTGAGCTGTGTTGGTGGCAACACACCACTAAGACACATACACATCGACATGCACAGACAGGCTTGCGTTCAGCTGATTGGAGCCAAAACGGAGTAGCTGGTGACAGTGTCGTCCTCGGCAATCGACACACATGCCGGACGTCGTTAAAGGACGGTTGAGCTTCCTCCGTTTGCGCGGTCATCAAACGTCCGTGTGTTTCATACGGAGCCCTACTAATGGTATGATATGGTATGGTAGACTTCTCCTCGGCGCACATATCCATCTCTGCTGAAATGCTCACGGCGCCGCAGGGCCGGAGGACGAAGGAGCGAAAGCCTGCTACCGCTGAGCGCTACTTAACGTGCAAACTTCCACCCTGCTATTCACTCTGATGCGTGCGACAGTATTTCTGTTTACCACGACTCCGGCCACAGCCTACTCTTCTTGGAAAGATGAACGTGGGCTTTTTAATCCCTAAGACAGGCTATTTCGGACGGACAGGCGCTGTCACTAGCGCTATTGTTTCCAAAACAGAATTCTCCCTTTGTAAAAGCGTGTACTGGTAGCAATCCCAAAGTAAAAAAAAAACAAAAACGTTTTTTGTTTGTTTTTTCTTTTTCTATTAGATGCTGTCACCGCGAAAGTGAGCTCCACAAAAATAATCTTAGCATTCTTTGCTTGCCTTTGCAAACTGGGTGTCACATGACAGAAATGTCACGCGTGACTCTACGCTTGTCACGTACTGTGCTGGTGTGACCGATACTAGATGCGCATGTACATTAGTATCATCATCAACGAAGGAATGTGGTCCCGCCAAGCAGCCTCATCCAACCCAAATGGGCCTCCACAGCAGCATCACGCCATCATGTTCATCCTCATGTAATGCATAACACGTAAACAGCACTTCAGGTTCAGAACCCTGTCAACAAAACAACAAACAAGTATCGATTGTGAAGAAGAGGAAAGAGAACAACGAAAACAGTGAAGTAGAGAAGAGCAAGAAAGACACCTGAACCGAAACAATGTATGAAAAAAAAATTCAATTGCTTCTCTCTCTCTCTCTCTCTCTCTCTGACTGGTTTGCGGACCAAAAACTTCCACCGTTGGAAAATAAAGGTTCTCTCTCTCTCTCTCTCTCTCTCTCTGTATAATTATAGATTGGTATTGTATGTGTATGACTAGGGGAATAGCTTAGCTGCTGTGCGCGTGCGTGGCCCGCTCTTTGCTTTATTATCATCCTTTGTACTTGTGTCGTTATGAGTGTACTTGTTATCCTTTGTGTTGTAGCAACGGCAAGTTGTAACACTGGTTTGCGGACCAAAAACTTCCACCGTTGGAAAATAAGGGTTCATTTCATTTCATTTCATTTCTCTCTCTCTCTCTCTCTCTCTCTCTCTCTCTCTCTCTCTCTCTCTCTCTCAGGTTTTAGTCACGTTCACATAAAGGCCCGAAGAAAACTTCAGAAATGAGTATTTTCCTCTTTAATTAGCTTTTAGCCTTTTCTCCACAAAGACTGATTTAGTCGGTGAAGTTTCGCCGGAGTCACGGCATTTCTCGTGTTACACACGAGATCCACCGTACACGCCTTAATTGTATTCCCATGTGGAGGGGGGTAATTGGATTCCTCATTACTGGGGGGGGGGGGGGGGGGTTGTATGTGTGTGTGGGGAGGGGGGAGGGGAGGGGTGGAGGGGGGATGAGCAATGGTATATTACTGCATTCAGTTCTGTTCCATACTTTCTGGCATTGATTGGGAGCCGGGGTGGTCGAATGGTACAGCGTTGGACTTCTAATGCTCGGGTTGTGAGTTCGATCCCGGCTGGGGCCAAATATTTGTGCTGGCTTTTTCATCGTTGCCCCGTCTTTGATATCACCCTATGTGGTGGAAAAGGACGTTAAACCCCCAAACACCCACCCTTCTGGCATTGTGCACTTTGAGCATTTGTAGTCAGCAAATAGCTCCTCTTGTGACCTTTTCCGTTCAGTGCAAGAATATTGAAGAAAAAAATGAAAGACAGACAGACAGACAGACAGAATAGAAAGGAAGAATAGACAGAAAAGACAGAGAGAAAGAAAGAAAAGAAAGAAAAAAGAGAATAAAAAGGAAAGAAAAACAAGAAGAAAAAAGGGAAAAAATTACGAAGAAAAGAAAGACACTGAGAAAGAACAGAAAGAAAAACAGACAGACAGTCTCAAAAAACGAAAACAGTCTCTAAGATCTACCACCAGAATGACTTAAAGAGAAAGCACGCCAAGTACTGAGTTGACGTCACTGATTAACATTGTAACTTTCTCCGGAAAAGGACCCTTCTAATTCAAAGAACAACAAAGACGCCAGCATCTTCCAGCATTTTACAATTTAAGTCAGCGCAGATCGATTTTTATGGAGCCAACACACAAACGACATTTGGAGGATTGGAAAAGACAAGGAACAACGAAGGATCAAAAGGGGAAAGGGATGGTGGTTGGTATGGAGGGGGGGGGGGGGGTTGGGTCGGCACTGTTGGCGTCGAACATTCATTTCCTGTCGTTTCAGCAACAAAAGCTGCTTGCTACACTCTTTTCTCTCTCTCTTTTAAAAAAAACAAACAAACAATACAAATACTTTAATAGACAGTTCAGTCAGTTTGCAGTTACCACAGTAACGTATAAATGCTTTCTATAGCCGTTGTCGCCTTGTTTCATCATCTACACAGCTAAAAGTAATATGATTATGTCGCAGTCTGTTAGGCGGAGCGGAAACCTACAGTGAGCATATCGTCGGGGCATATTAGCATATTGAAACAGGCTTGGGAGCAAGAGCCTGTTGCACTCTGACTGTACCCGAAGAATATCAGTACAGAAACGTCAACATTTGGGCTGGGAAAGTCAGGAGACACTGTCAGTGTACCGTTCAGGGCCCGCATGTAAATGTCGGGGTTAGGGAGTTTAGCCCCGGATTAGAGTCTAACCTCGAACTAAACTAGCTCTAGGGTTATTATTATTTTTTTTTTTTGGGGGGTGTTGTTGTTTAAAATCAGGAAGCGGGTCCATTCCAGCAAGGTGCCTATGCCGTTATAGAAGTATTTTTGTCTTTCTTTCTTCGCTTCCTTTTTTATTTAATGTTGTTTTGGGGTTTCTTTTGTCCTAGTTTGGGTTAGGCCCGTAGCCGTGGGTAAAATTAACCTCGAGTTTTACATACGGGCCCAGGTGTACCAGTTTGAATTGCCCCTGACTTGAAAACAAACAAACAAACAAACAAACAAACGAACGAACGAACGAACGAACGAACGAACGAACGAATGAACAAAGAAAGAAATAAACGAACAAAGAAAGAAACAAACGAACAACCGAACACAAAGGCTTGTTGGCAGTAAGATACAGACCATTTCCAGTAGGCGGTTTTACTGCCCGTTCCACCCAAGTTTCCACAATAAGATTGTCATTGTGTAGTTTGGGTCTTTCTTGCTCTGCTAAACCGCTGACTATCAGTTTTACCTACGGTTTTGCGCTACCGTCAGCCTACATGTACCTCATATCTTTTGTTACTTGCAGGTCGTGAAACATCCAGAGCCCAGCGCAGAATGCACCCTGCTGTGGTGACCGTCGTTCAAGACAGCCAGTAAAAAAAAAACAAAAAAACCATGGCCTTTTGAAATCTAAATGTCATCTGTCCAGCAACCCGCAGTTGGAGAAAAGACAGACTCAAACGGCTACAAACACCGCCTCCAAACATTGTCATGGATTGTTTCCTTGTGATCTTCATGTGGCTGCATTACGGGGATCCGGCTGAGGCAGACGAGTTGCTAGAAGGTTGATTCCTCGGGCTGCGACTGTAGCCTGCGTAGCTGTCGAACGCCGAAGAAGAGGAAGAAGAGGAAGAAGAAGAAGAAGAAGAGGAAGAAGAGGAAGAAGAGGAAGAAGAGGAAGAAGAAGAGGAAGAAGAGGAAGAAGAAGCTGGAAGATTAGATTTTCAAAGCTCGTGTCGTAAGTTTGAATCCAGGCTGTAAGCCAAACCTTCGTATCTTCTGACTGTTGTGTCCCCCTTGCGTGGAGGAGAAACACGTCAACACATTCCGTACCGCGCACGAGTAGTCCACGTTTCTGACTCTTTTTCGGGTTTGGCCCTGTATGCGAAATACAGGCAAGATTAACGGTTCCTTATCGGCTGTCACTGCAGCAAACGCGAGTGTAATCAAAGTGCAACACTCCCACTGAGCCAAATTTATATCCACAATTAATCATTTTTTTTATTTTTTTTTTTTGTGAGGCCGCTGGTGCACAGCCCCAAACTTTCTCGGCAGGAAGTGAGTTTAAACCCGCACACAAACAAACAAACAACCAATTTGCGGCTGCGTGGAGGACGCTAAGGACGTCAAGCGGTACCTACAAGCATACTTACCCGAGTCTATTGTATTCTGGATGAGGGAAAAACTATTGACTGAGACATCCGACAGAAATAGTTTCTTTCAGAAAGCTCTGGTCCATATCCAATAAACAGTCTTTATTGGCTAAGAGGATGTTTAAGTGGCGATTCCCCAGTACTGACGTACCCAATTATGGTTTGAGTGCCGCCGCAAGAGGCATTGGAAGACAACGCGAATACGTATGGGCTTTTCTGTCGCTGTTTCCGTGCTTACTGGGCTTCACAAAAAACCAACTGAAGTCTGGAACAGTTTCGTTTGTGCGTGCTTGGAAATGTCGTAATGATTAGTAGAGTTGTGCATGCGACACTGCCGTCTACAGGCTCTGTGAACCGGCGAACATTCAAATTCTCCTACGCAGCAGTTAAACTGCCGCAAGACTAGCTGACGTGATACTGACTCGCGTGACGTCAAGCATTTTGTTGGCTCCTTGCCAGCCTGTGGGATGCTGTCACTGTGCAGGTGCCTGAGTGGAGCGATGTCAAACACAACCTAACAGTAAATTGTGATTTGTGATTCTAAAAACTAGTAAAACTTGGACCTTTTTATGGTTGTAGA